>LFZN01000020.1:0-353211 GCA_001578235.1 Pseudocercospora eumusae | reverse complement strand
ATTATAAAGCCGGCTATACTATACGGGGCCTAAGTCTAGGTAGTATAAGATAAGACCCCGAAGAGGATTATAGAACTACTTAATAGAGTCTAAGCCTAATACCTAAGAAGAGTTACGGGAGTATATAAATCTACCCTTACTAGGGTATTAGAAATAGAGACGGGATCGCTACTAATATACTAATACCTAAAAGGAATAAGGTACTAATACGCTATTAAAACGACCCTATACCCGGCCTAGGAAACTATTAAGGATACGCTCGAGAAGATCCGCGATTAAGTACCGTAGAGAAGGAAAAGGGTTTATAGGCCCGAGAGAAAGGTCTAGAAAGAAGTAGATCTAGCCCGAGGAATAGAAACCTAACATAAGGTATTCTAAGCTATAGAGAAAAGGGAGGGAAGAAGAGGCTAAAGTATAGCGGAGGAGATAGCGAGAATACTCTAGGAAGAAGAATAGAGAGAAATACCGAGGAGAAACGGGATACTAAAAGCGTTAACGACCTTCGGGAGTAATAATAACCGGATCTATAAAGACCTAAAGAGGGCGGAAGTAAGTATAGTAATATAACTACGCTCCGAGCATATCGGTCTTAGAGCCTACCTATACTAGAGAAGAGTCCTAGGAGTAGAAAGTAAAGCTTACCTATATAGCTACCCGTCTTAAAACCCTAAGTATATGCTACTAGTATATAAACGATAGAGGAAAGGAAGGAGCGAGTAAAGATACTAGATAAAAGAGAGAGGATACGATAAGATTATTATAAATAAAGAAGACATAAGAAGAATTACGAAATAGATCGTTAGAGAGGGATACCTCGAATAATACGTACTAGCCTAGGAGATAGAGGAGTAGATAGAGAGAAGGGGGGAGGAGAAGGAGGGGAGTAAAGAGGAGGGAGTATTAGGGTAGTAGGTAAGGTAGTTAGAGGGTAAACGCCATAATACTAGTACACCCTAGAGGAAGTTAAACCGAAGGATAAGGGAAGGAAAGATATAACGAAGGTAAGGAGGAGAGGTTTTTACTAGCGAGCCTAGTTTCCTTTTCATAGAACACATAGCGTTAGACCTATATGGGCCGATAGGCACTAAAACAGGCAAATGAAAGATCTATCTATCTATCTATATATCTCTCTCGACTCTACTATGCCATTAATAGTCTTCTCGTTAGCATTGCGAGTCGATTTAATGCCCTTCTCTTTCTACGTAGTAGGCGGCTTATCTTAATTAGACTCTATAAGGTCTACGTTACTATTAATAGTAATAAACGCGGACTCTTACTACTTATTAGACTAGTATTCTTTAACAGTTATAGTAACCTGTCGCTTAGCATCGACATTATATGTAATGAGCTTATCTACGCTCGCGGTCTAGTCCTTTAACTTAGTAAACTATACTATGTCTACCTCCTTCGAAGCGCTATGTTTAGTAGCCTCGACAATAGCCTCTCGCTTATAGAAGTACGACTAGAGACCGCGTTCTTACGTAAACCCTACTACCTTAGTCTTAGCCTCTCGTAATAATATAGATACTATCTTAATGTTACCTTTATAGATAGCTAATTAACTATAAAGCTCGATAGGTTAGCCGGCTTTATACTATTTAAAAAGTGTCTTATATACGAGTTTATACTATACGAGGGTCGACTTTTAAGGAGGTTAGCTATCTATCGGCTTACTAGTAGGTATAGATTTACGAGCGCGTTTCTCGATAACTACTATACTAATTTCATCCTAGTTACTTAGAGGTCTATTAGGTATACTTATAGCATTATCCTACGTATCTATTTATATGTTAATAGGGTTACGTAGTTATTTAGTAGCGCTCTATCGCTTACGCTTCTACGAAGCCGTAGATACCTCCGCTTTCTTGCTTATACCCTTTATACTCTTCTTCCGAGTAGCTAGCGCGGTAGAGCGGGGATTAGCCTTTATCTTAGCGCTAGTTTTACGTAGTTTTTTAGTTTTCTAAGTAAGAGTTGTCCCTTCGATACCCGCCTACGCGCTCGGCGGTAGAGTCGCTACCGGTCCTTAGGTTACCTTCCGCCTATGCCTTGTCTCTATGCCTCCCTCTTCTTCTTCTTCTTCTTCTTCTTACTCTTTACCTTCCTCTTTACTTTCGATAATACTTAGTATATAGAAGTACTCGTTACCTAGTAAATCTCGCGTAAACTACTCTTTAACCGATCGCTCTTCGTCCCTTCGTAACGCCGCTACTACTAGATTACGAGCCTACGTGTCTTCGATATATAATAGCGTCTCTTTAGCTTAAGTCGTCGTATACTAGGTCTAGGGTAGTAGCGGCTTAATTAGCGATAATTGCGTGAATTGCGTGAAAGGCGCCTATTCTACGGAAATTATAGCTTAGGCGAGGGTAGCGAGGGTAGACCGACTATCCGGATAGATAAGTAGTGTACTAGCACACGGAGGGGACGATAGTATGCTATTCTCGTTACTAGATGCTAGAAATACTATAGTTTAAGTATGTTGTTACTATCTAATGCTATACTATAGTATCTACTAAATGGTGGGTGGTAGGACCTATAGCAATCCCGACCCTTTTGCACCTATGAATAGCCGCTCCGCGTGGGTCGAGCACTTAAGAGCGTCGATCTCCGAGATTGCGAGCGTAGTTATAGATTTGTATGCTGAGCGAGTCGTTTCGAAACCCAAGGTCTTACAACCTAGCAGCAGCGTAGTATCGTTAAGCAGAGTATGCCCTCGTGGCTGCTAGTCTATGGCGGGCAGCCTGACGTGTGGTTAGCAAGCTCGAAGCATCGGCAAGAGCTTCCACCGAGCGCCGAGACCACAGGGCAAGAATGAGGATAGAAAAGGCGAAGATGTGGAACGTGGACAATCTCGCATTTCCTCATGATAGTCGTAGTGTCTTTAACGTGTGGAGCCAAAAGCGGTGAATCCTCCTTCTCTTATCATCGCAGTTCAGAATTGCTCGATCCCCGAGTAAGCCACGATCGGGAACTCGATGCTCTTTCAAGCATACTGCTTCTGACCTTCTCCGTCGACGATGTTCGCTCTTCAGGTCCGTACGAAGGCGGCAGCGGCTTCTCGTCAAATTTATCTGTTGAAAGCGGTCGACTTGGTGGCTGATATGAGGGTGGTACTTGGCTGATTTCTGAGGTTGTTGCAGAGGGAACATAGCCGGGGTATGTGCCTTTCTCATCGTCGTAAAGGATGAGAGATCTTCGATTCTTCTTTCTTCTACAGCTGCATCCCCAAAACAGCACCAGGAGTGCAATGATGAAAACAATAATGGCGACAGTGACTGCTACTCCTAGTCCAACGATTTCCGAAGTGCTGATTGATATTCCGCTTCCAATGTCGACTGAGAAGCCCGAAGTTGCAGATGGTGATGCTGCCGTAGTCGTGGACGCCATGGTGGTAGAGAGGAGGATATTTTACTTGAGTTACTGCTGCTCTTACTCCCACTGATGTGTTTTAGGCCGGGAAACAACAAGCCAGAGGAGGACCAATTCGCCTTCGACTCTCTCGAGGGCCTAAAGGCCGGCGTAATACTTACAGAATGAATAGCACACGGTGACATGCCGATACAGCACTCATGTCGTCGACTGACGAGGCTCTTCGTTGCATGACGCGCACGCGATAGAAGCGCCGCGCGGCACCATGTTTGCTGGTCTCCTAGCCATGGTATCCACTATCTTGATGCTGAAGCATGACAAGCGTGCCTGTGCACGGTATCTGTAGACATATCGAAGTCGGTGAAAGCGGGTGAAAGGTCTTGAGATGCAGCTAAGAAGCCGCTCCGCGGCGGAAGGCCCCAGGACATTGCGGGAGTGACGTGCGAGGCTGGTTTCGAGAAAGTTGAATGCTCCGGATTATGCATTGATGAGACCTCGTAAGGGCAGTGAGGCAGGCCGTCGGTCGATGTTGCCACTGCCAATACCGCTGTGGAAGAAGAATAGTGTATAGATCGAGAATTAGGCTGTCTCCAAGGCTTGGCGATGGAACTATTTCTAATACTTTCAAACTTTCGAGATGACCTCGCCCGCACGACGTTCGTAATAACGTCACCGGCGGTTCGGCTTGGGACAGTGTTCAAGCAGACCCGGTGACATTCACAGATGTGCTGTTGAAGGCAAGAGAAGGGAAGCAAGCATGGGCCATGAACATGACAGCGAGATCGGGACCGACGTTGACAGTATCAATGTTTGATTCCTTGATGGACCTGCACTTCAGAACTCAATGGGTGAGACCTCCCAAGGCTGTGCTGTTTGACCAGCCTGCTACTAGTCATTGCATCATGTCTCATGTAGCTCAGGTCGCAGCTTTCACTGTAGCTGGTCTCTGCTTTTCCTCATCGACGGCACTTAGTTCTCGATCCTTGGCGGTCTCTGGGTTGAGTGGCTTAGAAGGATCGTAGCCGACTTGCTTGACGATACCTAACCCTTTCGTCCTGCCCTCTCGAAACAATATTCGGTCACCTGCAGCCAAGAATTCGGGTCTCTGAACGAAGCGGAAGGCCACGGTCGCTCGGTCTCCAGTTCGAATATATGCTCTATCTATGTCGATGATCGCGCATGTCTGGCTGATTGGGCCTACGTGAAGCATCGCTTGGTACTTCGTCCGAATGGTGGTCGCATGGGATAGAATCAAAACTTCAGCCACGAACTCGCGATACACTGTTGGCTTCGGAGCCTCGACGTTTGGATTCGTCTCTGATTTGTTCAAAAGGACTACCATGCCTTTGCGGACGTCTTTTCTTTTGACTCGTCTGAGCGCGAAAGACGCACTCTGGCCTGCAGTCGCAGCCGGAACGCCGATTCGCTTTCGCTCGATGGAACGGACAGTGGTCGTAGTAAATTGGCCGAGACTGTCTGGACCGACCATAACTGTATCACCCGTATGGATGATACCGGATTTGATGACTCCACTAACGACAGTACCGACGAAGGGAACCGAGAACGTGTCGTTCACATGGAACTCAAACGGCGCGTCAACATCATACTTGCCGTGGTGAGGTAGAATATTCAGGAACTCGCGGACCAGATCCAGACTCTCACCAGTGACGTTTGAGACTTGGAAGATCGGGCATATTCGCTGACTGACGAATTGCGTCGCCGTGTTAATGCACTCCTCCCTGGTCTTGATAAATATGGGAATTTTTCGAGCTCCTGGAGACTTCAAGATTTTCGTGATCTGAGTCAAGGTTTGCTGAAGGATCTGGGGCGGACAGATATCGATTTTGGTGATGACCACCATGACTGGCACGTTCAAAGCAAGAGCGATACCCAGGTGCTCTTTCGACATTCCAATGAGGCCATTATTGGCTGCGACCATAAGGAGGCAGTAGTTCGGCTCGCTAGAGAGCAGTCCAAAGACAGTGGTCCGTAGATATCGTTCGTGGCCAGCCAAGTCAGTGAAAGAAATCACTTTCGCACTGCGTTTTCCAATCTCTTCCCAGCTCAGCTTCCTGCCAGGCACGCCAGAGACCACGACTTCTCCCTTGGTGTCGAAACCCATGATTTCCATACCCACGCTGGAAGTTCGACCAGACTCCATTTCGTGTTTATGGCGGAAGAGGTTAACTCGCGCCTTTCCACGACCGTCATCTAGACCGCCTTTTACGAGAACACCTGCGCGCTGTTAGTCACTTTCCACGACTCCAAGCAAAATCGCCGCGACAGAGCTGTGGTATACGGGCGCCGCAGCTTTCGTTGTCTGGTGGCGTCGACTTGCTCACCTAGCAATGTACTCTTTCCGGCATCTACATTGCCGACAACCGCTATTCGTGTCTCAATGGTATCATCCACGCTTTCAGGCCGCCGCCTGGCCATGAGTTTACCCACGCATCCCCGCTCTTTCTTATCGGCCCCAACATCAACTGTACTATTCGGTACGTTCTTGGTCATGAGGATCTTCCAGTCCGCTTTTAGCCTTTCCAGAATGCCTTGTATCCGTGCCAAAGCAGCTTCCCACTCTTGCTCGGTCAATAGCTGGCTGTCGCCATTCTCCTCCAATCCAATATCGAATAGACACTCTCCATTGCCCTCTTCTAGCCGCGCGCTAAAAGTCTCTTGCAATTGCTGAATACTCTCATCCTTGGTTTCCCCTTCGTCAAGGAGTAGATGTTTTATCTTGACCTTCGGCTTGTCGTCCGCAAGGTCTAGGGTATCGAGGATGTCGAGCTCGGCATGTTCATGCTTCGAAGCACCGTTCGCTGGAAGCGTGCTAGCACCTGCAGTACCTGGAGGTTTTCGTAGTGCTTGCTGTTGCTGGACGTAGTCGGCGAAGTCGCTCAAGGCCTGTGGCACCACATTAGTATGCGGTGATGAAATGGCTTCGCTTAGGTCGCGATTTTGCACAGAAGCGATCTGCATGTTGACATACCGACTCGCCAGCGCGCCTCTCCTGCGCTGTCTGAGGTGCCTGCTTATACCGTTCCTGTCTTGTCGCCATCTTGATCTGAATTGTCGATGTCGCAGTCCCGATCTCTTTCGCCTCTACGCAGTCCGATCTCGAGTCTGCACGCTCAGTTTCGTATTCGTGTGATCATCGTCGTTCTGTAAGAGCTGAACGGCTAGGTAATGTGACAGAGTCGAATGATTTTGGAAAGATGTCAGTCGGACCTGAAGCTTTAAGATCTGGTGAAGGGGCGTGGGGGCAACAGTCATCGCATGACTGTTCGCGGGGCACGCTGGATCGACGACTCTATGATGGTCACTCGAAAGATCTCGCCACTGTATAAAACCGCAGTCCTTTACTAGGACGCCGCACATTTGACTCAAAAAGTGAAATGAGATCATAGCCATTGGTGGAACATCGTTTTCCTCCCCGGAAATGGGTCTCTTTCATCACTTCTACATCGAATTCTTTGCCTCGCGCAAAGCTGCCATTACTTCCACTCGATCTTTCTTGCCTGTGTATTGCTGCACCTCCGGGTCATCTAGTCTCATGAATACGTTGAATTGCTTCTCATCTCCAATCGTGAACTTGCCCTGAGTCTGCTTATTCGAATTTGCAAAAGCTTCAAGCTTCTTGATCGGGTCCGACTGAATGACCTGAACGCCAAATTTGACGTTACCCTTCGTATACTCGTGACCAGGAAAGACCTTGGTGTCATCAGGAAGTGCAGCCAATATCTTGTTGAGGGCTGTGTCCATTTCTTGTGGGGATCCCTCGAAGAATCGTCCGCACCCCCCGATGAAGAGAGTGTCGCCGGTAAAGACTGCTCGATCATTGCCGTCTTCGAAGAGATAGCATATGCTGTCTTGAGTATGACATGGCGTGTGAAGAGCTTTCACCTTGATACCTTCACCGATTGTGAAAACCTCACCATGGCTTGGTGTCTTGGTCACTTTTGCACAGTCCTTGCCACCAATGATTGGGATTGGATACGTCTTGAGGATCTCAGCGTTGCCTCCCGCATGGTCGTGATGGCTATAACGGTATCAGTGCAATGCATTGGCTCTAGAGCCGAGCGGACTGACTGGTGAGTGTTGATGATGTGCGTGAGGTTGATGCCGCTGTCGGTCGCCTTCTTCAATGCTGGCAACACCCTTTAGACAGTCAGTGACTGCGTCCAAATCATAGAATTTCGATTCGGTACTAACTCAGGTGGATTCGCTGGGTCAATGATCACTGCGTCCCTTGTCTTGTCATCCGTGACGACTGCATTGGGGGAGCCGTCAGCATCGAGGACCAGGGCTCTTCAATTGTATGCTGTCGCTTGGTATATGATAGGACATACGATAGGCGTAGTTGTTGCCACTACCCTCCCCTACAGGAATCGCATCTTAGTAATCGCCATTCGCACCTTGATGGTTAGTCAATCTTACACATGGGTATGCTTTCGATGTGCATCTTTCGTGTGTGTTGCTTACACACTGTTTCAGCCAGGAACGTCCAGAGCAGAAATGCAACACTCACTGCAAGAAGGGCAGATACGATCGGTTTTCTTAAGGTCTGTCTGGCTGCTGCTAAGCGATTCATTAGATGGAAGTATTGTTGTGGAAGAGCTCAGATGAGTTGCTCAAGCTCATGTCATCGGCAACAGCAAACTCGGCTGACGCAATTCCTGGTTAAGCGGAGCTGCAATTTGAGCCTCCGCACATGTTCCTTCCTCGACTACCACCAACATGCAATCTTACGTGAATGCGTCCTTACCAGCAGCCGAGAGATGCCGATGTGCGGCGTGATTAGAACAAGAGCGAGGAAAGACGGTGGCCGAAGTGCTGGACGAAGCTGCGTTGAAGATGCGACCTGGGTCTTGATACGATACATACATGTATGAAAGAGCGATGCAGCGGAGATCTCTATCAAAATCATGCTAGGGCCTTCGGTGACGGCTGCTTCCAGAGGCCTGATACGGTAGCCATGCATGCTATTGTTTTCGTACGCCGCAATAATGGAGTTTGTGATGTGTCCCAAGGCGCACCACACACAACATATCCCATCCTCAACCACAGATTACCGTGGCCTTTTCTAAGACATCCTAGGAAGCACTTGACCAACTGCAGCAGTGGGCTTCAAGTGCCAGCACCAATGACTCTTCCGAAGCGCAATATTCAGCCAAGAGGACCAATAGTCTGAGGCGATACCCACAGTCAGGTCATGCTGATGTCCCACGTGTCCTCATGCGGCCCGTCTTCACAAGCTTGAGCAGTTCTCGCAGCCAACATAGCCGGGCCAAAAGTTGGATGCATATTCCACTTGAAAGTGCAGAAAAGCACACGAAAGTGGAGCTCAGACAGATGAGGGCTCACATCATATTGATCCCGCATTGATACACATTCTAATCTGAATTCACAGAACGTCGCTAGGCAGCTGGAAACACTTCGCAGGCGTTTGGAGCGAGAAGCTCTGCATTTGCGGGAGATGATCAATGGTCAAGACGGAACCTCGTATCACGAACGTATGGTTGGAACGGACGCTCGGAAATAGCAGATCTTCGACAGTAAGGTAACCTTCTGCGCAAAACATTTGTACAGGCTGTTTAGGTGCATTTCGAGCTAGTTGCATGTTTGCGAGCAGCGGCACGTGGTGCATGTGTCGAGATAGTCCACACATGTGGAAGGCAAAACTGAAAGTGTCGATGGTGACGATACCATGAGAGGGTGGCAACTGGTCGAGTATGCAGAAACTCAACACCGTCTCCACCTCTCCGGCAGTAGATACATCTGTATAGCATTATTGTGTATCTTTCTACGACCACACACAGTACAGCACGAAGGAATTGATGATGTACATGCTTGAGATGGACGCATTGCATTTTGCGAGAAAGGAAGCAAGAATGGAATGAGTCGTGTCAGTGATGCTGGCGTGACCTCAGAACGACTTCAGAGTGACCGAACCAGGAAGTCGAGATCACAATTTGGGTGGCAGATCAGGGTTTGGTGGAGGCTTCGGCGACGGTCAACCAGCCCGCAAGGGCTTGGCACTGCTTTGGCTTCACGGTCTGCCCACGTAAGCTGCTAACTTTAGTGCTATCCATTTCCGCCTCCGGGCTTTTTGCTGTCTCAACACTTCCCGTCTTCCTGACACCCATCAACACAGCAACGCCAGCCTTCTCTCCGGCTCCAAAAACGTCTCAATCGACCAACAACTGATCTCAAAGAATCCATATCGACGCTATGGTCGATAAAATGTCAACGCCACGTAGCTGTGGCACCTACGGTCCGGCGGCGCGCCATCTGCCAGTCCGGTCGCAAAATGCTGCGTCGACAGCTGAGCCAGCACCATCCCTATCCGGATTGGACATCAACCACAACATCAGTGCATCTGTATAGGAACAAGTGAAGAACGAAGAACACCACGTGAACAGCGGTGTTGTATAACACAGGTCGTCGTCAGGTCGAAAGTCGGCAGTCTAGACACATCCTCTGTGCAACAGCTTCGGGCCTTGGCGCAACAGGAACTCAGCCATCCACAGTGCACACCAGAGACGCGAACCATTCACAAGATCCCTCACCAGACCGTTCGAGACAGGGCCAGGCCGATTTCTTAGGACCAGACCGTTCGAGACAGGGCCAGGCCGATTTCTTAGGACGAAGCTGCAGCCAAACAGTTCGAGGCACGGCGAAGTACTCCCAAGGCTACCTGAAGACAAGACAACATTGGACATCGCCACCCGCAGAATGCTGCAGCCATGCCACATAACAACATATTGGGACGGCTCTGCATCAGCACTTGTATAACAGACCTCGCCAGAAGTTCAAGCCATCGCGGAAGCGGCCATACACCGATGCTCTGACTGGTTCCCTACCACGGACTCAGGAATCAGGATGCCGATGTGGGCACCTTGCACGAACTCGGTATAGCTCTTTTGGTAAATCTGTGAGCGAGCTATGTCGTCAAAATGATGGAAATACCACGATGCACCTCGACGCACAACGGAAGCTGTGGAAACTGCAATTGAGTTCCGATTCTCCCTAACTGCAAACTACACAGTCTCCTGATGCCTTTCAATGCATCGAACCAAGAAATCCCAAACGCTTCGCCTTTTAGATATCGCTACCGGTCAAACTAAGTTAATGCCGAAAGTACTGGTCGACGAGAGATCGAACTTGCCTGGCCTTCTTCAAACCCTGGTTCATAAGTCATATCTGGAGACGTCCACACGTCCAAGGTCATGCGAGCACTGCACGACTGCTGAAGCTCAATTTCTGCCACCCTGGCGACCTGAGCGTAATATACAACGATGTAGCTCAATGCCTTCTCGAGCTTCTCATCATCTAAGCTCCATTTCCTGGTTCAGAGTGGTAGACTGGTAATCCTGAATGTTTTCGCTGGCTGGAGGAACATCCCAAGGAGATCCATCTGCGACGACCGGTGACGGCTGTGACCTGCCACTGGCTGCCGGCAACCCTCCCATCGGTCCAGCGACGGATTGTGAACGCGATTGTTGTTGGGCAATTTGCGGTCCGACGGCCGAGAACGACTGCGTACGGCTTGCAACACCATCCAAGTCCACGGGCGAGGCCACCGCAGACCTATTACTGCTCAGCGCAGGCGAGGGCACCGAATGTGCTGCGAATTGCATAGCGGCGCCCCTCACAGCCTCTTGCGCTTTGTTGTTATTGTACATGTGGATGGCTTGGCAAGTGCAGCCTTGCGTCGGGTCATGCGCAAGTGCTTGGTGGCGAAGGCTGGAGAACATGTCTCGCAATTCCCTTTCCTCCGCCCGGAGCTTGTTGTTTTGCGCAGTAATAAATCTAGCTGACTCCTCTAGGCCCTCGGTGTGCGTCTTCTTCTTGGAACGACACTTGGCAGCAGCTAACCGATTCTTTTCTCGATACCGCTCCTTCTTGTCATCAACCTCGTCGACTTCATCGTCAGCGTCCTTGGCATCACGGGCAATATCCTTTCTAGCCTGGAAACTGGTCAGCGAAGAACGAGAAAGCCTCGCGAGGATCGAAGGTTGTTTCGAATGCGCCACGCTCTCACAAAGGTTGTCGAGAAGACTCAACATGACGAAACATTCGCAGGGTCCATTGAAATCACGTACCTTTTTGGCGTTCGCATGTCTCTGGTTGGCTGCGTTCCGTGCTCTCTCCGACTTTGCCGTGGAGTTAGAGCTGGCTTGTGAGGCAGTGACTGTATTCTGCTTCACTGGAGAGAATTTTGGTGTACCGTCGTCCGGTGGCGTTATCTGACCAAACTTTTGCACAACGCTGGATTGACGGCCGTTCACGATGTCATTTTGTGAGGGGAGCGTATTGAACCCCTCATACGATTGCAGGACAGGCCAATTTTGTGGAGTCGGCGAGAGGCTGCCCTGGTCGAAAAATGCTGGAATCATGAAATCTGGGTGGAAAGCAGCGTCCTCCTCTGGACTCAGCATTTGCAGTGAAGCGATATGATGCTGCATGCTCTGCATGTCGTCACCGCCGCCATCTTCGAAGATGAAATTTTGGTCAGGAGCAAATGCAGAATCGAAGTGTGAATCCTGGCGGCGGTCCTGGAACATCCTGTCGCCCGACATGTTCAGAGCAAGCTGTCGTCTTGTTGCTGTATAGTGGTATGGCGCAGGCGCTGGTGTTGACGAGGCCGCGCGATGTGGCGAGGGCTAGGCCAAATGCTGTGAGAGCTGCTCTCCCAGTTCACTTGTTGGAGTGGCGACGGCTTGATGAGGCCTAAAAGCCTTCTCGAATACGGTCGCAAGTGCTTGAGCAAGTGGTAGTGTATGTGGGAGTAGTGTTGCAGCAATGGTGAAGTGTGCAGTGATTGTTGCAGTTGAGTGCTGATTTCGGAGAAGCAGTGTGGCAAACGGGTGCACAACTGGAGAGAGGTCCGAGGCCCTGTTTTGCAATTGTCAGGTAGGCACGAGGCTTCCGTTCAACCTCCGACAGACGATTTGCTCGTCGCTCTCCCCTTGCTTGCAGGTAGGGAATGCACGTTATTCCTCAGACTCTCCGCTCTGTGCAGCACTCGAAGAAAGTGACTGGCAGTTACTGCGGCGCCAGGTCCGTTGGTCGATAACTCAACTGGCAACTTGGAACGAATAGAGATGCCAGCCCCCCGCGAGCACGCTAACGAGCCACGATCGCTCTTGCGCTTCTGATCGCCGATCTCAAGCCACACCTGCCTGTGCTGTCGACAGCCCGCTTTTCTTTGACCGACGTGACACGTCGAACACATAATAATAACCGGTAATTCCGACCATTCTCGCTTCGGCATACCGAGGCGACTCTCCAGCGTTCTTCAGGCAACGCGGCTCAGGCTCGGCTCACTAACCACATTCATGAGGCTACATGCTACTGTATGCTATGATTTCCTGGCATCTCACGTATAACCACCCATGTCGGCTGAAGGCGACGCCACCGAATTTCCAGCTTGCCTCGACTCGCTCCTTTGGCGTCTTGGACACTGGAGGATGCAAAGCACTCAAATTCGCTGATCCACAAATACCACGTCAAGATCGGTTGTCGCAAGGTGATCGTGCCGGCACGCTGTATCCACCCTCAGGGGCCCCGGTCTATTGGTGAATCACTTCCGCGCTTCTTGCTCTGTGATTCTTCTCTTGACGAGAAGAAAGGTGGACCAGCTTTGCAATCATTTCGCTGTCGCACAGAAAGATACCCACATCGACATGTCAGCTCGGTGAGCAGATTCGAGAACCGTCACCACTGGCGCATTCCTGTCTAGGTAGGTTTCTGCCCATGTATCATCTAATGTTCTTGAGTTCAGTGCCTCATTATAGAGATATTGAGTCTGAAACACGTTTTGGCGGCCGCTTCCGGTCGCCTTCTACACAAATGCAGCTTGTTTTAAGGACACTTTCATCGATACAAGAGCGCGTACGGGCAGACAATTGACTCGTCCCTTCGATTGATGCATGCTTTGGCAGAGCTTTCAACGCTCACGAATATATGATAGTCACGTTGCGTATCTCACAAGCCCCGCCCCTGATACTGATTGAGATTCTGCCCTGCAAAGTGTCCTCAAGTGTAATCCTAATAATAAAAGTACAGTAATGCACAGCATGTCAGCATCCAGCCACCGACCACGTGCGGATAATAAGGCATACTTTGATACTTTGTCCTAGCGACCGTTTGAGAAGCCTTTTGACACAATAATTACGCTTCTGGATCGGTGCGCTCCGCTGCAAGCAGGCAAGAAGTCCCGGGCTTGTTGAAACACCGCTTCTTTGTGGACTCTTTGGCTTGTGACCAAAGCCGCGCCGTTCCAGACACGAAGTCAAGTCCCTTGGCGCTGCCTCAATCATCAACCCGATCAGGGAGCACCCTTCCATCTCTCATCGGCGCCCATGTCGCCTAGGTGGTTGCGTCCTGACTCGGTTGCTGGTGGTTTCTATGGCAAGCGGTGGACTGCCGAATGGCGTCCCTGGCATTCACAGGCATGGTGCGCACGACTCTGCGTTGGATGTTGAGCCAAATGGCGTGACCGGCATGCGACTCCGAGAGCTTGAAGAGGAAAACACTTTGTTGGCCGAGAAGGCTACGGCGGCAGGTACGTGGCTACGAAACAACCTTCACACCCCAGGCCGCAATAATGCTACGCTACTACAGCTGCACCAAGCAAAGGATATGCTTATGCGCTGCAGGGTAGCAGGAGCAGCAGCACTTCATCCTCCCTATGAATGCGCCGACTGACGTTATCTATGTAGCTCAGCGATTCGCGGACTATGAGAATGAGATTCGCGTTTTGAAGGAGCAGTTGCGACAACAGCACAATCGTCAGGGCTCGGGGACATCGAACAACTCAGACGAGCACAAAGCGAATCCACCGGAACGACCACCTGGCCTCTCGCGCCTGGGAAGTTTCATGCGCAAGGCTTCATTGGCACCAGTTGACGGAACGGTATCAGCGCGAGAGCATGACTTGGAGGCTATTTTGGTTAAAGAGCAGACGGCACGCATAGCCGCAGAAAATAAAGTCAAGGCCGTGAACGCAGAGGTCGAAGAGCTGAGTGCCAGTCTCTTTCAACAGGCGAACGATATGGTGGCCCAGGAACGTCGAGAAAACGCTGCTCTGCGGGACAAGATAAGGGAGTTGGAGACTGCTGGAGGCGATGTGGCACAAGTTGTCAAAAGGGAAAATGAGCGGCTGAAGCAGAAACTGGAAGCTATGGAGCAACGTGATGCGGAGAGGAAGAGGAGATTGGAGAAGCTGGAGGCTGCGCAGAAACGGATTGACAGAGTGCGCACCATGCTCACACCACGATGAAGCAGCATAGCATCTGGCACCTGACAATCTCCAGGCAGAACGAGCTGGACAACACCTGACGCAAGCAAATTTATCGCGGCAATAAGATGTGCTTGGAGCTGCAATGCGCAACCTGCACATCAACCACTGCGCACGTCGTGCCCGCAGCTGTTTTGGAAACAGCAAACCGGATTCGTCGACTCCAGTTCTGCATAGTGCATGCTGCTACCTGCGCCGTGTAGCACAAGCGTGGGAGGCCGCCCACGGCGAGGCCAGCAGCACCACTATGCCTTCGAGGTATGCACCGCGGCCATGTTCCAGATGCAGACGCTGCTCTAGTGGGCCTAAGTGCGCGGTCTCACGGTCGAGCACAAAGTGTTAATGTTCCAATTGTACGGACACGGCTGGTAGCACCGTTGCCTGAAACGTCTACGATGCACCTTGCACCATAGGCCCAGTGGTGGTGAGCGCAGAGACGCAGATGCTCACGAGACGAACGCGGACTTTCGACAGTGGGATAGAGCGCTTACTCGGCACTTTGGAAGCGAACTTGATTTGCGAACATTCCTAAAGAGGCACTGTTTCGTCAGCGGTATTATTGTATTGTGATGGGATGGTCTATCGATCCAATTGGGAACATTTCGCTACCGACACTCTGGAAAGTATGCACCTAGAGTGGAAGGGGATTGCCAAGACAAGCTACATACCTTGAATAAATTGGTCACCTCTCCTTTTTTATGATCCCTCACCGACAACTGCAACGGTATTCAGGCGTCAATTGCAAGCATTGCGAACAGATCGAAGATGGTCAGACCGATCCTGGAGATTCCGGGCTGAAGCGACGTGGGTACAGTGGGATGCGCCGCAGATTGACCGAATACACTCCAGGCAAGTCAGCCCAAGCGATTTGGTCACTGTCCTGTCGTGCCTAACGTCGTGTGTTTCGCTTTCCGGACTTCCCATAATAAGCAGTCACTCGACATATCTTCCGACCGTTCCAAGCATCAGGCTGAAGGACAGTCGCCGAACGAACAGCATGCCGTCTACCCACAGCATCGCGTCATTCTCCCAACTTCCCGCAGAGATATATCTGATAATCCTAGCATATACGCCGATAAAAGGCATTCTAACATGTCGCCTGCTCACCCGCAATCTCAAGAGCATTGTCGATAACGAAAAGAATCGCGAGCTGCTGGCCAGACAGCGTATTGATGTCGCACTGGATCATCTACATACCACGGTCAACAACCTCAATCAATCAATCTTCAATCTGCCCATTCTCGAAGCATTACAGGTCTTTATAGCAAACCGTGGACTGCAGGCAGATCCACAGGATAGGTTGGACGATGCTAGAGCTTTTGCCTCTCATAGAGTCGGTCACATGGCCGCTATGGGCGCAAACGGCGGAGGTACGTATTTGCATTTGCTTGACTTCGATTGCAAGGGCGGAGGAGCTCTGAGAACAGATGCACGCGAGGAGAGGATGATCTGCATGTGTCTCGAAACGAAGGCATCTCGATCCAAGAGAGAAGGCCGAGATCAGCCAGCTGTGTCTCACGTCGCGACCTCAGCTATGTCACTCGGCGTAGTGGTGACTTGCACACTTCCTCATCAAGGGCACTAAGCGAGACCAGCATGAATCTACAGAGCCCCAAGAAGACCTCAAAACGTCCCCCGCCCGTCTAGACTTTCCTTGTACTTAGACACGTCTTCAGCGCCCTATCCTCAAAAGCCCGCACGACAGCGTCAAGGTGTACGAGCCATGCGATTGCGGTGCCTGTGACGCTGACTGTTGACAGGCAGCAATTACCAAGTCGAAGTGGATACGGCAAGCCTTGCAATTGAGCTGATTGAACGGCATGTACAACGTCACTTGCCTCATATTCTCAACTATCATCCTTTAGACGGTCCATCTTTGCGCACTACCGGTACGCGCCATTCAGCTCTGCAAAACGTGCAAATGAGTGAAGAGGAACTGCTCGCCACGCTGGCTCGTGTCAAAGCAACGCAAACGCCGGGCGGCATTCTGAAGGGCGCCGTTCATACACGAAGGAGAAGCGACATCAACGGCTTTCCCAGATTTCCCTTGACACCTCTGCGATGTGCATTCGCCAAAAACGCAAGCCGCCAAAAACGCTTCCAGGGATTTTGCACAGTCTTGGAGCTCGTGGATCTCTTCGACGTCCCGGATATCGGTGATGAGGGAAATCTCGCGTATTGTACGGAAAGAGCATGGGTATATTCCAAAGTTCAGCAGGTGGTTTTTGGCGCGCGACTGTCGTTGTTGGAGAAGGCTGCTGTGGTGGAGGAGATTTGGGTATACTGATTCTGTCATACAAACAACATAATAACAGCCCTATACACTCGGCAGGACAGTTGCAGCGATGCGTACCCTGAGCCCGTGGAGATCGATTGTCGCCCATCACACCCACACCCACGCGTGCGAAAGCATGGATTTGCTTGTATCGCTGTGCCCTAGTCCCTTATCCAGTATCATCAAGGTGCCGAGCAAAAGATAGTACTGGACAGGCGAGGGATGCTTCAGCGCGTTGCGGCAAGCACAGAGTGGAAGCTGTTGCTGTCTCGGGCATGTGGGATGGTTCGGAAACACTCGGTGACGGGAAGGAGGAGACAATACAATATCACATCCAGGTCGAAAGCCTTCGCGTCCTAATGAGTGGTCCCAGGTCTTTAAAACTTTGTTTACATAATCTCACAAGGCCGTCCTACCGCTACCAATATTCTATCTCCAGCGCCGAGGCTTTGAGGGCGGCACATCAATTCCATTCGCCTGAGAGTGAAGAGCGGCATTGTAGAGAATCTGGGCGGCACCACTCGCGTTTCTAAACGATACCAGGCCCGAAGCTAGAATATTCTACATACTGAAGGAACAAACACACTCTCCAAAAATCGAGCATGGCATTTGCATAGCCGGTATCATAGTGCACCTGCAGAAACATTTCCCGTCTCGGGCCTTGATCATTGAAGGGCAGACGGTCACCTGCTACAACTTCTACAAAAGCGTCCTAAGAAAGTAATATCAAGATGTTCGGCTTCTCGTAATAAGGTGAGCTGCGAAATTCTTAACGTAGACCCCAGGGGGAGAACTGGAGTACATCGACATGACTTTTACTCTTCCGCGAGCTCGAGCTTGTGGTGCCACGAAGGAAGCTGGATGGTGCTAGGCCCCGTGCTTATTGCTACAGTACGACGACGACGAATTAGCCCAGGAATACAACTGCTCCACGCCTTGCTTGCCCCTAACTTGTTCCAAACCCTCTTGCGTAGATAGCTCCCTTACTTTCTGGACTTCTACACCAAAGAAGATTTTGTATCCCATTGTATACAACATTGCGTTCCAGGCGCGCAATGAGGTCGGTCCAGAGATCCACGATTTTTTTTCTTCCCTTCAGAAAAGCTTCTTTCATCGAATTCGTGAATTGCTGTCAGGACCCCCCGCGGGGGGGGGGGGGGGGGTGAACTGTCCTTTTTTTCATTATTATATTGTATTTGAGTCGGGCTTCCAGCTGCGAACATGGGATTTGGAAACTAATTTTTAACCCTCACAGGTATACTGTAACTGACGAGGAGTGTTGGGGAAGACGCAAATGGCGGGTTTGAAGGTTCGGCGGTGGAGAACATGGAATATCACAATAAGTTTTGTCTGTACCTTATCATTGACGATATGCTGCATAGTTTCCGCCACGATTTTCGGCCAGAGGAAATGGGGAAGACGAAAATCCCCCATCCAGATTTCCCCATCGGCGTTTCCGATTGCTTCTTCGAAAGGGGAAAATCTTGACCGTGGTGTGTAGGATGACACCGAAGGACTGTCCTGCGCCTCGGATAGCGTAGAGGAGGTCTGGACTGGCATCGATGATCTCGCCTTTGGCTGTGACGAGACGGGCAGCAACGATCAGGTCGCTACCGAAACGTATCCGGCTTGCGAGTGGTGATAGATCTCCGTGTAGGAAAAACGGGATTGCGCCTATGGGGTTTGCAGAGGGCATTGTTGTGCAGAAACCTTACTTTGCGAGTTCGGTGGACATAGATTCGCTGTGACTGCTTCGGATAGAGTTGCTGTTCTGTTGGTCTTGTTGATTGAAACTCCTGAAGGGAAAGACGAGATATCGATGACGAGGTCAATGGATCTGATCGTGAAGCAGAGGCTCATGCCGCCGCATTTCGTTGTCAAAGGTATGTTGTTTTCGTTGGCATACTTGACCTGAATCTTGATATATGGGCAGGAGCTCGAGACAGTTGAGAGTTCGCAAGCCGTTGGACGTCATCTTGTCTGCTTTTGCAATGCTGCTGCTGTGGCTTTGAATCAGTGAGAAGGTCATTTGTATGTGATTTCAGACAAGAGCGTGCTGAGGCCGAGATATGCTTATACAGTCCAAAGCGTGCTGCGAGAATGCTTTTGCATCAGTGCTGTACGATAATGTTCGCACAACAAAGCACTTAAGGTTCTCTCCGGTATGTTCTATGCCCGTGAGATGAGGTCGTCTGTCAAGCGCAGAGGATGCCAGATGGCTCTCTGATGAAGAGAGAATGACATGCTGGAACTATGCCTGATGGGTAACTGCCTGCCTGATGGGTAACTGCATCTTCGTCGTTAGTCGAAAGCCCGACGTCTCAACATGAGATGTGTATGTCAAAGGGAAGAGATGTGCGGATCGTGGTTCTGCGATGCTCGCAGCTTGCGCTAGACCGCCCACGGCAGGTTGTCGCTCCTTCTTTCCATTCATGTCTCTCTCTTCTCTCGTAGTTCGTACGTTCCATATAATACAAGGGGCCCATGCGCGCATCTGGCGTGCTTTTCAGGAGACAAAGTGCTAGCCAATTACTGCAGAAATACGCCTCCCTAAGCCGTCGCAGCTTCAGCGCCACCTCTTCCTCGGCCCCGATATCCTCCACGGCTCTGGTTATCATAACCGCCGTTACCACCATAGTAGCCTCTGCCACCGCGGTTGAAACCACCACGGCCGCGGCCACGTCCACGTCCTCTGCCACGGAAGCCTCCATCAACAGACCCTTGGCCGAAAGTGTCCATGTTTCTGGCGCGCTCCTGGTTGCGCATTGCCCGTCCATCGACCACATCACCGCTTGACTGCTGCTCAACGCGGTCCTTGAGGTCACTGCTGATGTTGTCAAAGAACGATGACTTCTTATCATAGCCCTTCTCGACTGGCTTTGGTGGGATTACAACATCCTCAACGCCATTCGCATGTCCGTTCGAAATCGGATCCGCCTTCTCCCCATTCGTCGGGCTTGCCAGTGGGCTTCCAGTAGCAATAGCCTCCTTTGCCAGATCCCGCTTGTTAAATTTGGCGTTCGAGCTCTCGAAGTCAAAGTCTTCCTTGGGAATTTCAACTTTCTGTGCGCTCTCACGTCTTCCACCTCGTGCACCGCCTCGAGCACCACCACGGCCTCTGCCCCGGCCTCGTGTAGTATCATCGTTCACTCTCATCTGGTTGACTTTCTGTGTCAAGTTGTCTACTGCTCCTGATTGGTTCACATTGCCCAGCTTCGCCATAGCAGCAGCGACGGCTGCTGTCGCGGCCTCAGTAGCAGTTTTAGGTGTAGGAGTTGGCTGTGCGACCGGCGCAGGAGGCTGTGGTGCAGCTGCTGGCGCCCTTGGCTTTGGAACTGCAGGGCTAGCTGTGAGCGGCACAGCCACCTTGTTGCTCGTTCTTGGCTTCGGTACAGCAGGTTGCTGTGATGAGCCCTGGTTTGCCGCTGCCGGTGTGGTTGCAGCGGCGACATTGGGCTTCGAGGCGATCGGGGGTGGAGGTCCCGTTGACGCAGGAATAGGCGTGGTGGACATCTCGGCAGGCTTTGTCTGTGCTGAAGCAGCTGGAGGTTGTGGAGCTCCGCTCGCGGCAGGCTGTGGTGTATTCTGCTTGCTGCCAATCGGTGGCTGCTGGTTAGCTGGCATTTGCTGTGGTCGCTGTTGGTTCATCTGTTGGCCGGGAGGACCAATGGGTTGTTGCTGTGGAGGGAAGCCGGCTGGAGGGCCTTGTTGGAAATGTCCTGGTGGTGGGCCAAATCCCACGCCTGGACCTGGACCCATCCCATAGCCCGGCGGTGGAGGGCCGCCATATCCCATGCCATATCCAGGCACAGCACCAGGCTGACCAGGAAACCCATGGGCGCCGCCAGGACCTTGGAATCTCGGCGGTTGTTGGAATTGATTAGGTGGTTGAGCTTGATAGCCGAACTGTTGTTGCTGCTGATATGGAGGTTGTGGGCCACGGAACTGGTTCTGGTGTTGTGGAGGCTGCTGTGGAGGTTGATGAACATCGGATGACTGCAGGATAAGTGTCAGCAGATACACCATGCGAGTGCGACTGTAGTGTATATGTGCAGGCCGTGCTCTTGATCAGAAGGAAGGCAACATGGAGATTTCCACATGGTTTTTGCGCCATCGGTGGTTGTTTGTTTTTCATCCAAAAATACTTCATCTTGCAAGCTGTTTTGTGGTCAGGGGAGAATGGGGCTTGACATACGCCTAGAATGGCAGGATCATTAGGCATCTGCGGCGGGCGGTTTTCTTTCGGAGGAGAGATGATGGTGAGGTCTTTGACGTCGCTGCCACGGAAGACAATGCCATCGTAGATGGTATCCGAGCCAGGAATCTCTTCGGCGAGATTGCCCTTGCGACCTTCAGTGCCGTGGCATTGGACGTCTTGCAGGGAAACGGTAGCGGTGTCGCTGTCGATGGACTTGAGTGTGCCCACGTATCTGCGAGCTGTTAGTTCTAGCTGGAAGGGGAAGGCTGAGCATCAAAGCTTGGGCGCTGTCGCACTTGATGTCGGATTTGGATATGAGCGATATCCGCGAGCCAATGTATTCGGACATGGCGAGATGAGGTGAGGAGTAGGTTGTGTATGCTGGTGTTCGAGTGTTGCGAATGTCAAATGCAGACACAGACCCGCGACGCCAAGCTTTTGCCCGCCTTGGCCAAAATGTGAGCGACAAGTGAGCCTGAGGACAACACGAGATGAGGCGATGCTCCAAGACCAAGACCAGCTCGGTTGGCAGCAAGAGTATCAGAGACCAAGACTTTGTGTGTTGGCATAGACATATTGCACCAAGATCGATATAGCAAAAGAGATTGCTGGCACGGTTTGACTTCGGCAACCAGCTGAGTACGGTAGCTCTCCACCCTCCACATCTCACGTCTTTCGTCTATACAGCTGAGATGGCGACCGAAGGCACCGTACACAACACAGCTCTGTTCCGTCAGCTGGACGAGTACAAATGGGACGAGGATGCCGAGTTTCAAGGCGGCCTTCGAGCGATTCTGGGCTCGGCAGAGAACGAGCAGCAAGTTGAGCACTTGACGCTACGGGCCAAGTGTTACTACTACGCTCGCAAGGCTGGTACTCCCGTTGACTTTGACGGCTATAAGATGTGGGTTGAGTCTGCCCGTACAAATGGAAGTGCTGCAGTCATGCCCGCCCCAGCAGACACGTCAGGAGGAATGGCAGATGCTCCAAAGCCAGCGAGCTTTGCCGAAATATGTGATATGATCGCTGAAGGGAAGCCAATACCCGGCATCAAGGACATTCCAGATACCATTCTTGAGGGACAAGCTTCAGAGAGCAATGCAGCGACGAGAAAGAAGCCCTGGGAGAAGACGGCAGGCGAGGAGGAGGCGAAGCCAAGCTGGATGACGTGAGGAGGGGCGGATCATCTTGATAAAAAGAGCTGGATGTATGGATCAAAGCACCACGGTCGAAGTAAAAGACCATCTTTCCAGGGTACAGCACGGCTCACAAAACCAGCTGTCCAGGGCACGAAACATCTGCGCAAACGTGGACACGAGAGCTTGAACACAGCGAAGCAAGCCCGATTGTGCAAGGGACTTCGGCCGAGCAAAGCACGAATCGACGCCAATAATGACAGTGACTGAGAGCTTTGGCTCTCGAGCACCTGACCCAGACACCACCACGAGTGTCGTCTCTGGTGCCGGAAATGAACACAGCCTGTTAGCGAAACGCAGCGATAGAATGCTCCAAACTGCAAACGATAGCTGGGTATTGCCGCTTGTGATGCTCGATGCACTGCCAACATCCTGCTCGACCTCCACGAGAGCATTGTAGAAGAAGTATACCCAGATCAATGCAGATTGCTGGGAACAGAAGCACAAATCGAGATCTTCAACCCAGAGATTGTTTTATCTCAAGCTCAAATAGGCCGCAGGCAGGATATATATATACCATTGAAGATCACCAGCATCTCGACAATCATTCTTGGCTCAATGGTAAGACGCCTGTGAACCATTCTCCATTAGGAAATGCGTGGTCATCGACCAGAATCCTTCTACTTTCTGGATCACAACTTTTTGTAGTGCCAATGACTGAGGGAAGTCTGGGAGCCATTGAGCTGAGCGCGATTTGTTTTGCTATACTTTTTGCTACAACATTAGTCTAAGGATAAGGTAGATGAAACTACAATTTAGCGCTCATCCTTTGCTGATCAAAGTCCAACCTATCTTCAAAATCAAACTCCTCCCTCACCGCCTCAGTAAACAAAGGCTTTCCATCACTCCAATCCGTCCCAAACTCCCTCACAATCCCCTGCGCCCTCTCACCACCCAACCATTCCGCAAACTTAGTTGCCATCGCATTCTCCTCTCTCCCACTTCCAAACCTATAATCCCAAACCATCGCACTACAAGGATTCAACAGCTCCTCTCCACCCTCCACAAAACACCTCATGTTAGGAACAACCCCATCTCTCTTCGCCGTCAAAAAAGTCGCGCGATCCGTGATTAAAAAAGCGCCATGCCTCTCAGCCCCAACAAGAGCCTCATACGGCGTCCCCGGCAAAATCTCAACCCAACCTTCCTTTTCCAAATCCTCAACTCCAACACCTTTCCACAACCTCCCTTCCTTCATATACGTCGCCGACCCATCACCCCTCGAATGCCAACTCCATTTCGCCCGCGCAATCCTCCTCAACAAACCCTCCAACCCTCCCCCCGCACTCCCCTTCCCTTTCGGTCCCACAACAATAAAATGATCCCAAAACACCGGCAAGCTTCCAACTTTCCTGCTCCAGCCCTCCGTTTCCGCCAAAGCCTCATTCTCAGGTTCGTACGTCAAAGCAATTTGCACCACATCCGCGAGCAAAGCGATTTGTGAGTGGCGCGAGTGATTTGATATCCAACCGATTCTGAAATCTTGGCCGCTTTCGCGGATGAATGCTTCGGATAGGGTTTTGAGGAGGCCGGTATAGCCTGCTCCGCCGTTACCGATGGAGAAGGATATGGGACTCGAGGGAGGACCGTAGATTGATTGGTAGGTTGTTGAGATTTGTTCTTCGGCTTGTGATGAGGATTCGAGAAGGGCTGAAGAGGGGTAGAAGCGAGAGATCCATGGATGAGAGATGGGGATTTTTGGTGGAGGTTTGAATGTTTTCCAGTCTTGCATGGTTGCTCGTCGGTCGAGACGGTGAGAAGAGCTCATTTGGAATGCGACGCGGGTGCTCAAATGCGATCGCTATCTTCTTGTCGCGCGCGCGCAAGCCTTGCTAGTTCTACATAATATATCAGTGGCAGAGCTACCAGCTCATCTTGAAGTGAAGTCGGCAAACTCTCATTCAAATGCCGAGCTCCCCAGCTCGCCTTCACTTCCCGCCGCGCTTTTTAGGTCCTGGTATCATAAACGCCTTCACGCCTTACTATGCTCATCCATCCTTTCGCACAGATCATGAAACCTCCATGGCATCACCGTTGGAGACACCATTTGTGCTCGCACCCAATGTAACACCACCATCCTCGCCGATAAATCTCGCCGCTTGTTCCGAGACAAGCTTCACGCTTCGAGCTGGATCATAGAAAAGTTGGTAAGATCGCGAGACATCCTTTGCGTCCACTTCCTTCGCTCTTCGCTTTTGCGAGAGCAGATACGATGTTGTGATGAGATTGCTGGCATATCGTAGCCCAGTCTCTTGACCGATCTTGGTGAGAAGAGCAAGGGCATCTGGCGAAAGATCGATTTCTTCTTCTTGCGCTCGTAACGAGAGGATGTCTCGAATTTCGTCTGGTGAGTATGGGTTCGTGGAAATGATGACGACGCGATCGAGGAAGTCCAGAGGTAGACCGTGCGGACTGCGGTAGTTTGTACCTCTAATTGTCGCCGAGCCACGATTCGAAGCCATGATGACGATCGGTGCAAGCTCATCTTCCAGAGCACGATTGATGAAGCTGAAGCATTCGATGTCCAGCATGTGCACCTCATCGATGAACAAGACACCGGGCACGATCTCCGCCTTGCCTTCCTCCTTCCATTCCGCAACCTTGGTGTTGATCTGCTCTCTCACCTCTTGCCGAATCTCTCCAGTGTCGCCGGAGAACAGAGCAAGGAAGCCCTGCGTTCTGCTGTTGATGACATCGATTTCGTGTAGCGAGACCGTGTGGACAGTCTCTCGTCGAACCTGAAGCTCGCCATCTGGACACTGGATGAACTTGGCATCTGAGCCAACGGCATCGTAATCTCGACTTCTGGTGTAGCTTCGTCCCAGCTTCGTTATTCTGCCGCTCGCCTTGTCGATGCTGATGATGTCGCCTGCCATGACCTTCTCCTTTGTCATGCCATCGATCATGCGCGTGCCCATATCGTAGTATGTTTCCATGTCGGTGGTCTTTAGCGTCAGCTTCCCGCTCTTGTTGTTACCAGTCACGGAGCGATCGATCTGAATCTCAACGACTTCTCCCTCAATCACCTCGCTCTCCTCTCGTATGCGCACGCCGATGGACTTGCGGAAAGCCTGCTCAAGCGCTTCTGTCTTGCTCATCTCCAAGCTGAATATCTCTGACGAAGCCAGCATGGTGAAAGGCACATCCTCGCCCAATCCCTTGCTCATTCCTATCGCAATCGCTGTCTTTCCTGTGCTTGGAGGACCAGATATCAGGACGGCGCGACCGGCGATCTTGCCTTCCTTGACCATCTGTAATATCACGCTGGCGGCTTTGCGCGCCTGCTGCTGTCCGACCAGGCCATCTCCAGAAGCTTTTGGTGTAAGGGTGTCTGGAGTTACTCCAAGGCCTCGGACATGGGAATGCGCTGCGATCAGGTTGAGGCCTTGTGTCTGTTTCGAGTCGGACACCGTGGTTATTGGCTAGCAAAGTGGTCAATGATTGAACTCGTAGCAAGTAATCGCTAAACCTATACATACCGCAGCCATCTCGTTGAGATGCGATGTGTCTTGCCTTGCTCTCTTTGTTCCAGCATTTGTCGCGAACGAGAACGCGTACAAGTAGAGGCAGGCAGACTGAGTGGCAGAATGTGAGGCATTCTAACCAGACTTTTGTCACGTGGAACCAGACCGCAACAGCACCTCGTCCATCTACCATTACAGAGTATACCATAGCCTTTCATCCATCGCTACGCCACGCCTCGCCTCGCTTCCACATCAGCTTTCTGTCTAATCCGTGACCGCGACGAGGCATCTGAACAGCGGAGCGATGCAAGCTCCCGACGCCTCCGATATTGCTGAACTTGCATCCTCTGCCGCGCCAGACAGGAAGGTCCAGATTGCGAAACATCTAAAGAATGTCCTCGTTGGTCACGATCAGCGCAAAGAACTCGCTGTCAAGCTTGGCATAATCCAGCCACTCGCAGACATCATCACTTCCGCGACAAAGGCTACTGGAAAACAGCGGAGACAAGAATCCAATGGCGTGGCCTTGCACCAACCCTCGGGATGGACCATAGACGATGAGCTGAGGTTGCAAGCCATCCTCATCATCGGAAGCCTTGCGTCCGGTGGTCAGGCATTTCTACAACCCCTCTGCGCTGCCGATATACCTAGAGTCCTCGTCGACGCACTCTCAACTGATATTGCTCCGAGATTGGCAACTGCTGTCCTTCAAGGGCTAAAAGCCCTCGCTAGCTTCTGGGCTGCTGCGGATGAGCCCCCAGTGGATTATGATCTCTGGTTTGCCATATTTAATACTGAGAGCTTGAACGTCTTCGACCATATCCTGCGTCAGCCTACAAATACTGCACCATCCAAACAACAATTGAGGCTCGTCTGCGAGATAATCTCAGCTTTACCGGACGTCTACAACGTACCGACTACTACCAAGGTACTCATTACTAATTGTGGCATACTGGACACGCTCGCTTGTCTTATGGTGTCTCATGCCATTGAGAACAAGATAGTCGAGTACCGTGGCGATATTTCACAACTTCCACACCCTCCTCCAGACGCGTGTCTTCCAAGCCTTTTAGCAGCGGTTGCGACAGTTATAGCTGGATCCAATTATCGAGCGCATCGATTCATCCTGGAGCCACATATACGCGACCTATTCCTGCATTCTGGTGCCGATTCTGCAGACCATCGTGCTCTGTTTGGAGCGCGACATGGTTTCGCAAACCCCCATCATAGCCTACTTCCGCCTTTGCATATACCTGCATATCGGACAGTATCGCACAACCCTTCTTCGAACAGCTTTCCGGCCTTGAAGTCCCTTCAAAGTGGGAAACAAACCAACGGCGCCCAAGACTACACACCACTCGTCGGCGATATCGACCACTCGAACGCAGTATGCGGCTGGCTCATTGTCTTGACTCGTTCTATGCAAGGGCTGAACAGGCTCATTGCCATGCGACTCCTGGCACTGGTATCGAACGCTATTGATGCGGATCCTGCTGGACCTTCGCATCGAACCGAGTTTATCCAAAAGACACGCGAACGGCATAGGCAGCTATCGCTCTTAGCCGTGCCGCTGGCAGTAAAGCTCGTTCAAGCAGCAAGCGAAGGCAGAAACTCAGAGAGCGTGACCGAACAGCGAGAACTCCATGGCATTCAGGAGCATGCGTGCTCTGTCTTGGCTCTTCTGATCGGAGGAAATAAAGACCTGCAAGTCGCAGCTGTGGATGCTCATGCCATCAAGTATGTCTGCCCGTTCCTGAAGAAGAGCTTCGACAACGTGACTCTTGCAAAGCCAATGTGGTCCGCCAAGCCTGACGTGCAAGTCGATATGCACGCTCCTCCATCATGTCATCTCGGAGCTGCCGTCTTCCCTCCTGA
The DNA here is from genome assembly GCA_001578235.1 of Pseudocercospora eumusae. Lineage (NCBI taxonomy): Eukaryota > Fungi > Ascomycota > Dothideomycetes > Mycosphaerellales > Mycosphaerellaceae > Pseudocercospora > Pseudocercospora eumusae. The sequence continues at coordinate 325,526 of LFZN01000020.1, read as the reverse complement.
AATAACCCACTCTATGCGATGTCGGAGAGGCGCACTGAAGGCTCTAGAAGCGCTGGCCGCTAAAGAAGACGTTCACCGTAGAGCAATCATTGATGCGGGCGTGGTGAGCTGCATCATCGACTCACTCAAACCATTTCCATCAGACCTCACCGAGACATCGAATGCTCGAATTTCAATCACACCAAAAGACGGTAACACAACACCCGTCATTCTAGCAGCATGTAGAGCAGCTCAATCCATGTCTCGGAGCGTCAGCGTGCTACGGACGTCCTTGATCGATGGTGGTATCGCTAAGCCATTGATCCAATTACTCCATCACAAATCCCTCGACGTTCAGATTGCAGCTACAGATGTATGCTGCAATCTGCTTCCCGACTTCAGTCCCATGAGAGACGACCTCTCGGATGGCAAGGTGGTGTCAATCCTGGTTGAGCATGCTCGAAGCAATTCAGCGGCACTGCGTCTCGCGAGTCTGTGGGCTCTCAAGCACCTGGTCTTCGGATGTCCGAAAGAGCTCAAATTGAAGACTCTTGAGGAGCTTGGAACTGGTTGGCTGGTAGGCATTATCCAAGGCGAGCACAGAGAAACAACATCCGCTGCCGGCGGCGGTGGTGTGAGTGTCGGACTGAGCACACCCAATGCAGCAGGCGAGCAGGTTGACATCCTGAACCCATCAACGATGGATGTGGACGAACAGCCGGCATATCCTTCAGAAGCAATGGACGAAGACGATGAAGATGGCGAGGTACTGTACGACGAAGCCAGCAGCACTCACTACCAATCTTCCTCGCTGCGCTCAACTCTAGCCTGCGGCTCGCCTGCTTTCAATCGCCAACGATACCTCGCCTCCATTCGCGAAATGGAGCAAAACGACGAGTACACGGCTCGAAGAGACGAGATTGCCATTCAAGGGCAGGCACTCGACTTCGTTCGAAATCTCATCAATGGCGATGATTGCGCTGCCCTTTCCGATCATTTGATGCTCCAGATCGGCTCATCAAAAGTCTATGACCTCCTCAGAGAAAAGCTGTCACCAATTTCTCGCGCTATGAGCAATGGTCGTGCAGTCTATAACCCTACTGAACTGGTCCTGAGCACCATTCACGTTGTCATTCATCTCGCGAACGCGTCGCCGAAGCACAGGCAGATGCTTATTGCGCAGAAGCCGCTGCTACAGGCCATGCTCCCTCATTTCAATCATCTTGATCATCGGGTCCGTGTAATGTGTGTTTGGGCCGTAAACAGCCTCACCTGGATCGAGGAGGACGGTGACCGCAAAGATGCTAGACAGAGGTCATCTGAACTCCGCAATCTAGGCATAGAGCAGGCAGTCAAGGGGCTTGCCAACGATCCGAACCTAGATGTGCGGGAGAGAGTCAAGACGGCAATGAGGCAATTCGAGACCCTATAGACAGCTCTATGTAAAATCAACTCGGCCATTATTGCGAGCATTCTACAATTTCCGCTTCCAGGTCGCTTCCAAATTGCCAAACTAGCGCTGTCTGCGACGCCAGCAGCCCCCTTCTACCCCCTCCCGCAGAGCTGCGTACGCCATGATGTGAAGTGACTTAAATCTCCTCACCTGTCCACTGACCCCGTTTCCTCAAGTCGCGTGCCCAGCAGCGTCTAACACCCCAGCGCCTCGCCTTTATCCCCGACAGTCGCGAGGCCAAGAACTGCATCGTGCACTCCAGAATTTTCCCGTAGGACAGGCAGAGTCTATAGAAGAAAAGGCCGCCGAACACACCGGATTTTCTCGTAGGCGAGCGCATGCGGTATTTTTTCAACTGTCTTTTCCGTGATATGGCAGTCCGTAGTTACAAGTCGCCGGCAGCATGAACTCTGACGTGCCTCACCATGGTTGTTGGATCATATGCGCGATGAATATCGAGAAAATTTCTACGTCGCCGTCGCTGTCGCCGTTGCCGTCGCCGCATTGTATTCGCGTCTCCGGGCCCCGGCTATGAGAAACGTCCGAAGTGTTTGTTGCGCTGGGAATGTGAGGATGTCGAAAGTGCGCAGACGGCAGCAGCATATTAAAACACATGCGCAGAGGGAAGGAACGGCCAGGCTTCACAACACCTCACCTGAGAACGAGATTCGGGAAAAAAATTCGAAATACCATGCCCCTGACCTCCGCAACAAGCTAGCGACGACGGTGCTGTGGTATTCCTGGCCGTGATAAACCGTTGCTTGGAAGGTGAAGTTCATCACTACCGTACCAATGCATGAATTGTAGCTATATCATTAGCTAAGCGCTTTGGAAGACTGTCCGCACTTCTTTACTGAGGTGTAATGCAAGAGATTAAAAGACCGACATGAACATTATCGCAAATGCTTCGTGATAGCAGCGTGAATGGCAGGGACCTCGCACAGACCGACAAGGCTGTCTGCTTTAACAGGTCATTGCTCCAGGTCGACGGTCTTGCTGACTTCCTGACTAGGCCGACTTCTCCTGCGGGCAACTTCAGGTGTTGGAGATGCAGGCGAGCTTTCAAAATCGCCTTCAGCTCCGGCTGATTGCATTGGGGTGTCGGGTGTTCCGGCCGTCTTCTCCTTCCTTGGTCGGCCACGTCTTCGCTTGCCCATTGCTTCTCTTGACTTATTGCGATCCAATCCTGAAGAACCAGATACCCCATCTGAACATGTTCTTTCCTCGTACGCTGTCCTGCTTACCGATTTACCCTTGCTCGATGGGGAACTATGCGCAATTGTGGCTTTTGGTGTTACTCGCGACGACTTATCGCTTTCTAGGCTCTTTCGTGTCGGTAAAGATACACTCTTGAGTGAACGCTTCGCTCTCGGCGAGTGCTTTCTGTTTTGCCGACCTTTACTTCGTTGCGGCGTTTCGACCTCTGATTGCAGCGCCGCGGACTATCGCGGCGGAGCAGAAGAGGTCGCAAGCGGCTCGAGATTTATACTCCCGTTCTGTGGCGCTGGAGCAGGTGAAGCGGACGAGTGCAGAGCGAAATTACCTAGAGGTGGTAATTTACTGGGCGGTGGAGCGCTCAAATCCATCTCATCAACCGGACTCGGCGGTCCTGGTACCCAGTCGCTTGCTTCATCATGAATGCACTCAAGCACCTCGTCTCGATGTTCTGCAAGCATTTCGCTGATAGATGTCGAAGCACTTCGATACACGTTGCCAAATCTCTTCTTGGGCTTTCGTGCGTATTCGCTTTCCCAGTAGTTATGACCGCCAGCCACGAAGACGAGTGAGTTTTTCCAGTACCACGATGGAAGCTCGTTATTGCCCACGAGAGACTTGCATGAGGTGAGAGGTACGTCCTCCACAAAGGATATGGCTTTAGTGAGCATTTGCTGTGCGCGATCTTCGTGGCTCTTGATGAAGCTTAGGATGGCGCCGTGGCCAGTGTTGGTGCCCATCAGGAAGATGTGAGTGCTGTCGTTCAGCTCGATATAGTTTTCCCAGATGTATGTTAGAAGCTGCGTGGCTTCTTTCGTCCTAGACTCGATGCTGTCGATTTCTTGGTATTGATGAGGATCAGAACCGCGATCCGACACGTGCTTTGGCAGATTGACATCAATGACCGCAAAACCTCGCTTCACTGCATCATCAATGTATGTCTTTACCACATCAGTCTTTGATCAAGTCAGCGGGCTATCTGCGAAAAGCAGTGGGCACAGAATGCTTACCAGCCAAGTGTTATGTAGCTCAATCTTACCAGTCCTGGGATCTGGTGATGCTAGAATTTCTGGCGGGTCGTGCATTATCACCAGCAAAGGTCGAGCCTCGGCGTAATTAGGTCTGCCGGGGGTTTCAGTCAGTTAACGACAACCAAGGGACGACTCCTCTAACTTACGTTGCAAGTACCTGATCTTCGAATGCTTTTGCCAATTGCTCACGATGTACGAAGAGCGATGTCATGCGATACTCCTCGAACAGAGTCTTCGCCTGCCATCCACGGACGACATTATGCATACGCTCGCCGCCGAGAAGGCTAAGCTTGGCCGAAAGATCCTTGGGGTGGAGGCAAGACCAGAACCTGCTCTGTTGGCGAAGCACGAGCTTCACATCATCGACTCCAGAGTTTGTAGGCGTCAAACTGTCTAGCCTGTCTGGCGGCTCGCCCATCATGGTGCGGCCAACGGCGGTTGCTGACCGAGCGATCGACTCTAGGTTGTATCCACCTTCTAGACAGACTGCAAGCTTGCCATCTGCCAACGACATGAGCATGTGGGTCATGTGAGCGTATCCGGCCGGCGTGACCTTGCAGCCACCTAGCAGGTCGCCTTCTGCAGCGTCGAAACCTGCGGCTATGATGACAAGGTCTGGATTAAACTCGGTGGCAATCGGCATAACCACTTGTTGGAAAGCGTAAATGTAGTCCGCATCTCCCATCCCCTGGCGACTCCATGGGATGTTGACATTCTTGCCCAATCCCGCACCTTCACCACAATGCAGATGGTCACCATAAGCGACTCGATTATCGCGATAGGAGTGTTCTGGATAGAAGGATCCTCGTTTGTGCAGATGCAATGAGATGTATAGCACGTTGGGATCGTCGTAATTGGCCTGTTGTATGCCGTTGCCATGATGGACATCCCAATCAAGAATGAACACCTTTCGACATCGCTCGCCGAACTCTTTCTGGCAGACCTTGGTGGCAATGCTGACGTTGTCATAGAAGCAGAAGCCCTTGGCATCCTCGCGTTCAGCATGGTGGCCCGGGGGTCTAATGACGGCGAAAATGTTCTTGACCTTGCCCAGCATGACAGCGCGACAAGCTTCGATGGCACCGCCTGCCGAAAGACTTGCGCAGTATGGAGTGCTATTGGACAGGTAGATGGAGTCGTTGGTAGAGCCCTCATGTTGCTGTTCAATCTGCAGCTGCTCCGCACTCATGACGCCGAGGGATTGGACCCAATTCCAATGGTTAGCTGTATGCACTAGGCAGACTTCTTCTCTGGTTACCATCCTTGCATCAACACGGCCCATGTAATAGTCGCTGGCGGGCGACTCGCCTTCTCTCCACGCAAGACCAGCGTTCACAAAAGCCTCGAAGATGGCGTGTATTCGCCTAGGATCCTCGGGATGGAGATCGTCCTCAGAGGGCTCTGCTTCGACGTGAAAGCGCATTCGGACATCGTAGACCAGGCCGGTCTGTGAAGTTGCGTAGGGCAAATTGCTGAACTTGGCAGGCTTCGGAGCATCTTTGCGAGCAACAGCAACCAGGTCAGCGGCTTGTATCTCTCGTCGGAGTCCGGACCCCTTAAGCACCGCTGCTCCAGCATATGGATGTCTTGGTACAGGTCCAGTGCCGTCATATGAACCTAACGACTGTTTTGCAGGCAGCTCTGCACTCTGAGCCATGCGTGACGAGTATGCCTCAGTTGTCTGGATCACTTCGCCGTCGTGCATTGAAACATCTTGTGTCTCTTCTTGCTCCATGCTGCTACCAAGAAGAGGCTGTGCAGCGTCACCTGCACATGCCGCCAGATGATAATGCGCTGCCACGACATCAGTACGTTTCTTTCACTTTCCTTGTGTTAATGTCAAAGAATGACACGAGATGTGAGCCGCGCTGGCCTTAGGTCGCGTCTCACAATAGCAAACAGAGATTTACTTACTTACCCGTCTGCAGCGCCGTCAATGTCACGACGACGGCAACGCGACTTTCGGCAGATAGCGACTGCTAGTATGCGCGTCTTGTTATCGTATAGAATAGCCAGGCGCAGACGTGGCGCGTTGTGCAGTGGTATTGGTAGTATTAGTACTGTGGAAGTCGCAATCCGAAGTAGACTACTTAAGTATTTAAGCTAGTACAATTAGAGTCTATGACTAATATCTCACATCACGTGATAGTGAGAGCGAGGAAAGTTAAAGTAGTGAACTATAGCCAGTAGTCTTACACACTTTAAAATCATAATAAAATAGTAAAATGTAATATATTAACTGTCGTAATAACGCCTAAGGAGTATGTCATATCTAATGCGACTCTAGTTACAAAGAAGTATCATATTTTAGAGCCTTATTTTATAGAGGATTAGTACTATACTACTTACTGCTTACTTAGAGCTTTACTTTTGTCGCGGCTTGCTACATGCCGCTTAGCCGTATTACCGGTAAATACCTATCTCGAGACCAGACGGAAATGGGATTTGTTTATGTAGCTCGGTAGGTAGGTAGCTCGGACCAATCAGCGTGTAATCTCAGGTGCACAGACTGCCTTGGCACGCTATTCCCCTTCGGGGGCTTTGCCGAAAGGGGAGCCCGCGGTGCGCATGATTGGCTCCCTACGCGAGGTGTTCTAAGCGCCCCCTGAGACTAATTAGCGTGCGGAGGGTTGAAATGATAAATCCCCTTTCTCGTCTAGGCCGTTTCTGTCGGGTTTCAGCCCCTATGCATAGAAAGGCGGAGAAAGGCGGAGAATTCTCAGGGAATTCTCCGCTCGAGCGGCTCGACGGTCGCTCGAGATCTTTGCGCTCCTACGGCTTTAAAATTATAATACATAATTAGTTTTTAATATATAGATTATAATTTCGAAGCGATTTACCGTAGCCGAAATCCGGATTTCGACCTATATATCGAGTTCGTCGTCTTTAAAAGTCGGTGGTATTCCTTATTTTTTTTTTAAAAAAAATGTATACGTTATTACGCACTAAATTCTAACAGAAACGGATTAGACCAGCGACAAAGGGCCCTGTTGTGTAGTCTATACTTATCACGTGTAGCCCCTAAGCCACTACTAAGCCACACAACACCCTTTATTACTAGTCTACTAGGTAGAGACAGGCAGGACACATGTTAGATTAAAGCCAAACAATCGACAAAGAATAAATTTCAAGGATGGATCTGCCAGGCTGCGATCCGATGCTCAAATAAATAAAATGCTACATTTACATTTCCTCCATATATTGCAGGCCTACTTAAAATAACAACTCAGATAAATAGCACGAATTCTGCGCCTTTGGCATCTTTCCTTCTTCCTTGCTCTCACAAACCCAAAAAACAAAAAAAATCGCTATACGGGTATCGAATCCAAACACTGACAATCAGACACACGATCAAACCTCCCCAACCAACCACTCAGCAACGTCGGACACCTTTGCGAAACCGTCGGACACTGGAAAAGAGTGCCCCAAAGTCGTTCAAGAGTATACCCAAACGCATCATCCTCGCGTAATCGATGCTCAAGGTCTAAGAGAAGAGCGCGATCAACGTGCTTCATGCGCTGATCCGAAACGACGAATTGGCCTCTGTAGGTCAGGCTGATGTCGCCGCAAGTTTTTCCGTTGTTGGATCGCTCGAAGATGTCGCGCAGCAGACTGCCATCCACGTGCCAGCCGGAATGATCGTTGCATTTGTCGCAATTGGAGCAGAGGTTTCGGGCGTATGATAGCGAAAGGAAGCCGGTGTTAGATGCCAGGTAATTTTGCAGTCGTGCTTGGAGATAGCCGGGCTCGTGCGGCTCTGCCTGGATGAAGATTGTGTGGGGAGAGAAGTCGTTGCTGTTCCCAAGCAGATGAGATAGGTACGTGTGGCCTTCCCTACCGACGTTATCTAGATTCCTGATGATGAGGTCGTGATCTGCTGGGAATCTTGATCGCAATTCTGTTTCGTTCAAGGAGCCTTTGTTGTAGACGATCGTCCGAACGTTGAGTTCTTTCGCAGCGGAAGCCTGAAATGCTAGAGCTGCAGTGTCGATTACGTGGTCGTAAGACTCCTCGTACCAGGCGATAACTACGTCTAGATCCGCACCTGTGTTTGATCGACCTCGCCGAACAGGAGTCGGGTCATGGCGCGGGTGAACCAGGTGCATTGCGCTGAATACTACGAGCAGTAGCAAGAAGCCGGCGAAAAAGCTTTGCAACGGCAGAGAGATCTGTCGCCGCCAAGACGTCTCCTTCGATGCTCTCCCACAATGCTCAAGATCCAAGGCATGCACTTCTTCTTCTGCTTCGTCCTGACTAGGCTGCTCGTCGGTATCGTCTGGTTGCAAGGCCTCATACTGGACGGAGGCAGGCTTCAATGCAACGTCGATTGTCGGATCAGCCATGGCCAGTATAGTTCCCAGGTCGATAGTCGAGGCGCATCCTATTGCGAAAGCAAACCATTGCTCAGCAGAGGTGATCGTCGGCCGATGCTGCACAAACTCATTGTCGATTGTGACAGCAGCGACCAGAAGCAGAGTGAGACTTGGACTGCCGAGGTCAAGACCGAGAGGCAGGTTGAAGGTCACACTGTGGCCAGGTATGACTCGTTCCAATATTGTATTGCTTGAGATCGATACCACGCCTGCGACCAGAGACGCTAGCACCCACAGCAGTCGGCCGTGTAGATGAAAATCTCGCCGCTTGTGCCAACCAGAGAGTCCGAAGAGAAGAGCCACGAGAAGTATGCAGGTGATAAGACCGCTGGCATAAGCGCCTATGCGGACGGACCTGAAATGTAATTGATCTTTGGCATACTTGTTGTCATAGAGGAACTTGGCAAGGGCTCCACACGCCGCGGCATACAGCATGAGCTTCGGTGGGTCAGTACACTGGATTATCCGGAAGGGGTATCACATACCTGGATTCCTTTCTCACCAAGCATCCTTTCATTCCAGAACAGCAGGCCAATACAAGTGATGATAGTGATCAGGCGTAGAAGCTCCTCTGCGATGGGTTTTTGACTCGAGCATACGATCAACGTGGCAGCGCGTTCCACCGTAACCCAAGTCAAGCCCAAGGTCATCAAGCACATCGTCGCATTTCTTGTGTGCAACATCGCCTGGTAGGCAAACACAAGACCTGCTGCGACGAGCGCGGAGAAGATGATTTGCCATATCCACTGAATCCGGCTACTGCTTTGCCTCGTCTCCAACGCTGTTGTGTCGTTCTTTGCAGTTGATAGCTCGAACGCCAACGCAAGGACTGTGTGCGCCAGCAGTAGGAGCAGAGGATAATGGAAGCCATCGAGGAAGAGGTGCCGGGCTACGACAATGCTTGTGCCTATCGCGGTTGCACGTACGACCTTGTGCCATTGCAACAAACATTCGACTTGGCGTAGGCCATGCTCGTTATGCATTGTGATGTCTCGAGTCGGTTGGGTTGTTTATCGCTCGGAGTTGGAAGTCGAACAAAGCCATGTGATGGAAATTCCTAGCTGTTTGCAGCGACGAGATCAGTTGAAGCAAGAGTGAACGCAATGCTTCTGCAGCACATGCACATGTTTTCTGTCACCTCGAGTGCCTTGTATCCTGTTTCGGTAATACCAAATTAGTAGTAGCTTGCGAATATTGATAATCAGCATGCTGTGCACAGCCAAGCACAGCCGCGAATCCTACACGCAAACTTCGTGGGTCCCAAATCCTGCAGCACTTTTTCACTTTCATTATTCTGGCGCCTAGATGAGGAGTTAAACCTTGACACAGGGAGTACGAGCGTCACTCCTTTCGATACACCAATTCTGTCGAGGTGGCATTGACAGCAGACTTAAGTGGTCGACTGACTCTTTTTGATGTAGACCAGTGAACTCTCTTACATGCCTGCTATTGATGAAGCGTCTCACGATACGAGGTGTATGTGAAGTTGTCTAGGGACGGGTGCGGCGCTGTTCCATCCTTTCGTTACTCGGACCTGATGAGGGCTATGCGACCACCGGCCTATGGAGGGTCAAAAGTCAGCAACATAGCTGAGTTGGGAAATTTGGACGCCTGCTTACCTTGACTGTCTCTCCCTGCATTGCGTCAGTCAACGAATCCGACTCAGGAACGAAGGAGTAGGCAATAGAACTTACAGGCTCCACCAACAGCTTTTCGACCCTCATCTTGCCTTTGACGCTTTCGGGTACATTGACGTTGATCTCGAGCTTCATAGCCTCCAGGATGGCTACTAGCTGACCCTCTTTGAGGTCTTCTTGTTCTTTGACCTCCACTTTCCAAACCTGGAGCTGATCAGTATCGCCAAATCCGACGCAGTTGAGAGTCCACCTACATTCGCATCGACAGGAGCTTCAATTGCGGTAATGGCAGGATCCTGAAGCAAGCTGTCGACAGTGCCTTCACCAGGCTTCTTCTTGGCTTTATCGGCTCGCCACTTCTCCAGCGATTCTTGTTCGGCACGAATCATCTCTTCCTGTGCCTTGCGCTGTGCAGCTCTGATCTTAGTCACTTCATCGGCAGTGTCTGCGAGCATCTTGTTATGCTCTGCCATGTCAAACTCGACGGTCTCGAACTGAAACTCATAATTTCCAGATCGGAAGAGCTCCAATTTGGCATTGAGATCGTCTTCGCTAACTTCGTAAAACGTAAGGATATCGAAGTCCTGGAACAGCCAAGGTCGCTCTGGCGAGAAGCCAGCTTTGAAGCCGTAGTAATCGAAGCCTGAAAAGCAATATAGTCAGCCACGAGTGTAGGACAGTGTTAATTCAACTCACACGGAATGGTTCTTCCAAGCATCTGATAGCCGCCAGGAGAGTCCACAGGATATATTGAAGCACAAGATCCACCCCAACCGAATGTTCCTTCTGGCGTGAAGACTCTGGAAGGATTTGCTTTTGGTGAAGCCATGCGTTGACGTGGATCTACCGGAACCGAGACCGTATTGCCACAGAAGAAGCCCACGACCACTGTCATGAGCTCGCCATTCAGCATGTTATGCTTCAGCTGCTCAGGAGTGAAAGCGTTGTTCTTGGCGACAAAATCGAGATTGTTAGGAAGATATGGGGCTTGAGGCCGTTGCGTTTCCATATACCTCTTCGTCGCCTCGCGCTGTTCGGAAGTCTCCCATGCCAGAGGCAGCTTGAATTTGCGACATGGGACCTTGACCTTGCTTAGATCTCCAAATTGCTCTTCAAGTGACTGAAGATGCTTGACCAGCTGACCGCGATCTATTTTCGATCCATCATAGCATATGTTGACGGACGTACAACAACTGACTGTCGTGACTAAATTCTCCTTCAGCCAAGATGGTGCATCGTTGGAGTTCAAAGCCTTCTCGAGTGCCGTGGCCCTACATCTGTAGTTGATGTCAAATTGCTCGTTGCCGTATTCAACTAACACATAATCATCGCCTGCTTGACGATATCGAACTTGTGGTTGGGCTCCTTCGGCGGCGCGCTCCCAAATAACGGCTTTAGTGTAGTCTCCGGAAGGTTTCCAGTCCGTGTCGATTGGCTTCACGCTGCTGAAGTCATTCTTTGATACTGCCAGCTCCAGAGCATCGATATAGTCGGCTAATTGTTTTCGAAGGTTCAGGGCCTCATCTAAGGACACACGTTGATACTGCAATCTGTCTCCTGCTTTGACCTGCCCCATTTTCCAGTAATCGGCGCGGATGATGGTTGCTGAGCTCGCAAATCCGCCAAAGTTAGGACAATCTAGATGATTAGGACGATCTCAGCATGGCTCAAGGAATCAAAATCGCATGACTTACCCATAGCAAAAATGCAACCTTCATCGCCGGTCCAATTCAGAGAGCCAACCGAGTAGCCATATTCCACCAAATTTGAAGGATGTGACCCTCCTTCGCCACCATCTTCTCGCGCCCACTTTGGTACGGGACCAATCAGTCTGATGGCAGATCGACTGGCGTTGTGTGAGACCTTCCACTCAGTGCTGTATAGCATTTCTATGTCTTCTTCTGTCAAGTAGCCTTCTTCGTGCGGGCCGGGCAGTGCATTTATCTTCCATGGAGATTGGTACGAAGGCCGAAGGCTCTCGGGAATGCTAGGATGTCCTGAGAAAGTCTCTGGTGTTCTGTCCACGATCTGAAGCTGGTCTCCCGGGGCAAGTTGTCGGCCTTGATAACCACCAATGGCTACAATAGGCGAAGTCGACTTGGAGCCAAAATAGTCTGCGATTGACAGAAATCCGCCGAATACTGCAAGGTAGGTCCTACATCCTCCACCCGTAGTACGACCGATCTTGAGTTTTTGCCCTGCTTTGATATGTTTTCTCGACCACATTGGAAGACTGTCGCCATCAAGCGTTGCCTCTATGGGAGCACCAGTCAAAGCGATCACTGCCGGACCCAAGAAACGCAGTTCAGGTCCTGACAGCGTGATCTCAAGGCCTTCCTTGGCCCGGTCGTTGCCGACAAGCAGATTCGCTGCAGCAAGTGCCACCGGGTCCATAGCTCCACTGCGAGGAATGCCTTTACCGACAGATGGTCTGCCTTCAAGGTCTTGTACAAGTGTATACGCTCCAGCAGAAATGACATCTATGACAGGAGGCTCATATTTGAAGCTTCCAAGAAAGGAGGTCAAGGTGTTGCCACTCTGAAATGTATTGTTGTGCATGATGCTTGCCAGGAAGTCCAGGTTATTTGGAGGCCCAAGGACTCTCGAGTTTTCGAGTAAGAGACTCATTCCTTTTCTTGCAGCATCTCGTGTCTTGGCGTGGCTGATGACTTTGGCAATTAGGGGATCATAGTTGGGAGAGATTCGTAAGCCTGTCCGTACCCATGTGTCGATGCGAGCATTAGGCAGATCAGCCCAGTGTACCTCAGTCAGTAAGCCTGGAGAAGGAGCATAGTCGCGAAGGACATTCTCAGCGTACAGCCTAGCCTCGATTGCGGCTCCGAATGGCTTCGGTTTCTGCAAAGATGTGAGGTAATCAGCATTCAAGCCTCCTTTCCCGGCTAATTGAGCATCAGCTTGTTGAAGCATGAGTTCGACAAGATCCACATCGTAGCAGAGTTCTGTAATGGGATGCTCCACTTGAAGTCTTGTGTTCATCTCGAGGAAGAAGAAATTCGCAGTCTTGTCATCGACGAGAAACTCGACAGTACCAGCTGAGCCGTACTTGACCGTTTCAGCGAGCTCGACTGCAGCCTTACAGATCTTCTCCCGAAGACCTGGATGCTTCTCAACGAAGGGACTCGGGCACTGCATCGTGTTAGGTGTTGAGAGACCTCCTTCAGCGTTATGTGTTCTACTAACCTCCTCAATGACTTTCTGGTGTCTTCGTTGGATCGAGCACTGCCGGAAGGATCAGCTTCATGCAAGGAGACATTCTGTCTGAAAAAGCTCGTACTTCTCGCTCGCCAAAGCTGACAGCCTTGCCTTGCCCATTGCCGAACACTTGAACTTCCACATGATGCGACTCAGGGTAATATCGTTCAATGAAGACTCCAGAGTCCTTGAACAATGCCTCGCCACGGGACCTGGCTTTCTTATAGCCATCTTTCACCTCAGCGGCATTGTAGCAAGTGATCAGCCCAGAACCTCCACCTCCAGCAGTAATCTTGAGCATGACCGGAAAGCCAATGGCTTCGCTTTGCTTCAAGGCATCTTCTTCGGTCTCGACAAGACCCTCGGTACCTGGCACTATAGGTACCGACGACTTTTTGGCCAGTTCGCGAGCGGTATGCTTTATGCCAAACGCTTTGATGGCATCTTCGTTTGGCCCAACCCAAGCCAGTCCAGCCTCAGTCACGGCCTTTGCGAATGCTGCATTCTCCGACAGAAATCCATATCCAGGAATGACGGCATCGCAGCCCTTGTGTTTGGCTATGCGGATGATCTCATCGCCATCTGTATAACTCTGGACCGTCGGCAGTAATACGGCTTCGTCTGCATTTGAGACATGGAGCGATGCTGCATCGGGCGAGGTATAGATGGACACCGTCTTGATTCCGAGTCGTTTGGCAGTCTTGATGATTCTGACAGCCTGTAGAATATCGCGTCAGCAAACCCGGACCGCCACTTCTTTGCACGAGGCTGGGTCCTTACAATCTCGCCTCTATTCGCGATCAACAACGTCTTCAATTTCTCCATTTCCGCGGTATATGATCAATAATAGGAAAGTAACACAAGCTATCAAAGCTCGAGATGTTCACATCCATCAGCAATGCACACCCTGCCGCTCCCAGAATCCGGGAATACGGCTTGCCCACCTGATAAGACCTTGCCCGACTGCTGAGCTCCTCACTTGCTGCTGAAGCAACCTGGATTGACCCCTCTCACTGTCACCAGGTTGATTACGCTCTTCCTATCTCGGTAGGTGTAAGCTATACCTTGGACGTTACCTGGCCGGCGGGCGGCGAGCAAGCCAAGAGCAAGCTCCACTTCATCTTCCAAAGACTTGAGAGCTACCACTGCAGTTCCAATGCTCCTCGAGAGAGTCGTACGGTAGAGATGGCCCCAATCCAGAGCAAAGTGTACATCAACGTCGATCTAGGCGAAGCGTATGGCAACTACAAATGCGGACCAGATGACGAACTCATCCCTCTCATCGACCATGCCAACGTAGCCTGTGGCGTAAGACGACGTGCATCTCCCCCTAAAACATCCAACCAGACTAACAGAGTACCCTCTCAGTTCCATGCCGGTGACCCTCTCATCATGCAATCCACCGTAGAAAAATGCAAACAACACAACATCAAAGTAGGAGCCCACCCAGGCCTCCCAGACATCCAAGGCTTCGGCCGCCGCGAAATCAAAATGTCGCCCGAAGAGCTCACAGCAATGGTCCGCTACCAGGGTAAGAAAGAAACATCTTCATCGCCTTCAGCACCTCCCCGCTAACATAACATAACATGATCATCAGTCGGAGCCCTCCAAGCCTTCCTCACAGCCGCAAACGTACCCCTAAACCACGTAAAACCCCACGGCGTCCTATACGGAATGATGTATCGAGACATAGAAATCTGTCGAGCCGTGTACGCAGGAGTCCCACCGGGGACTCGTGTCTTTGGGTTAGCGGGAACGTGTCAAGAACAAGTTGCCCAAGAAATGGGTCTGCCATTTACGGCAGAGTTGTAAGTCATCCCCCCCCACCCCAACGTCGTACATGTACCTTGCTTGGGCTTTCGACTTCGTCTTGCTGATTGCGCGGCTTAGATACGGCGACGTCAAGTACAATTCCGATCTCACCCTAGTGATAGACCGCAAGAAGAAACCCTGGACACCCGAAGAAACGCGAAAACACGTCATGTCACAAATCGAGAATTCTAGTGTTGTGACGGTGACGGGTGAAACGATTGAGTTGCCAGTGGGGAAACATGAGGTGAGTATGTGTTGTCATTCGGATAGTCCTGGAGCATTAGAGATCGTGAAAGCGGCAAGGAAGATGGTTGATGATTTTAATGGAAAGATGGGGTATTGATGCACGCTGCTGTATTGAGTACAGGGGTATGGTACGTAAGTCCTGGTTACAGTAGTGTCATCCATCGTCATGATTAGTGGTCATCCATGCCTTAAGCCCCTCGACGACCGTATACAATTACAGTCCATCTGTACGCCAGACTGGCACCTCTGAACGCCGTTCCAAATGCCTATCCTCTTCATAGGCACACCAATATAGGCTGGTCACCAGCCAGAATGTACCATCTCTGGCCCTTTTACTCTCCGCGAAAGCATGATGTGCGCGAGCCGAGTAACCAGGATGCATGGAGTGTGTGCAGAATGCGGAAGCGCGTCTACAGCACAACCATGCCCATACCCTTTCTATCCGCAGCCTCTAGTCATGATGTAATTCGGCGCACCTCCTGTACAGACCGATTGATGCTGCTGATCTTCTTGAGAAGTGGATCGCTAGGTCTCTGCTCCGAGATATGCATGTATGCACCCTGCAGACGCTGCGAAAGTACGTCCATGATCTTCGGTGCGACATCCATGATATCGGCGTCTTTCACGTTGACCTGCTGGAGCACAAGCTCGAGCCAGTCAAGGCGTTCGTCGATGCGCGTGGCGAAGCTCGAAGTGATGGCGGCAGAGACGGTAAGTGCTACCAGTGGGGACAATGATTGAAGGTAGCTTGGGTTGACGCGCACGAAGAGTTTGTCAAAGATCTCGGCTTGTCGGTCGGACGAGATCCACTGCGAGAAGTTAGCATAGGAATGACTATTTTTGGAATGGGCAACGTACCTGGATGGTGGCTTCTTCAAACCTGCCATCCATGAGCATCTGTGTCATACGGGCGACGTCCTGATCTTCAGCTTCTGGTGGTGGGGGTGGTGGTTCCTGCGCAGTTGGTGCAGCAGATGATGCAGATGGAGTGCCGCGGCCATCACGCTGCATCTTTAGAATCTGCTCTTGGAAAGCAGTCTGACTAGTGGCCATATTCTGAAGAGTAGCAGAGAGGCTGCGCACGACACTAGACAACTCGTCAATCTTGGCCTCGTCTTGCTTGCGCTGAGCCTCCGACGACTGCTGGTAGTGAGCAAATCGATTCTCGAGGTTGCCTACCAGTCGCTGAGCGGCTTGCGTAGTCATCTCCGGCAGATACTGTTGCAGCATCGCAGAGACTTGCTGTTGCACTCTTTGAGCAACGTGGTTAGCAGTGATCTCGGAGATGGCCTTGTGGACCTCTTTGTCCTTGAGTGCTTGCTGCAGTGTGTTGGACAGCGATGCTTTCATGGCGGTGGAGACACTGGCGTTGAGCTGCTGCGGAAGGAGCTCGGCAATCTTTCGGTCGCAGACCCTGCTGGTGACATCGGTAAGAGTAGGAATGACATCCTTCTCTATGCGGTTGGCGATGATGCTGCTGAGGCTCCGATCCACGTTCTCCGTGAGCGTGGACGACACGAGACGCAGGAGTGCATCTTGCTTGGCACCGGCAGCTGCATCTTGAACCCGCTTGTCAGATTCAATACGAGCGTAGAGCTGCTCGAAATGCTTGCTCAGCGAAGCGTGATACTCCGTCTGATCGCCTGTGGCCGTTGTCTGGGTAGCAGCTTGCGCGGCAGCCGCCTGTGGTGATACGATGACCTTTCTGGCGGCTTCCTCCAGTGAACGAGTGCTGGCGGAGGACTTGGCACGCGCAGAAGCAAGCGAGTAGGAATCTGGAGTCATCAATGGCGGATTGGTAGGGATCTGTGGGAGCGGCCTGTTCGGCGGCTCTGGCGAGAGCATGCGAGGTGTACCATTGGCAGGTGGAGCAGGTGTGGGCGTCTTGCGTGGCTCCTTCTTGATGTCCTTTGCCGGAGATGGCTCCTTAGGTGTCTCGGGTTTCCTTGGCGCTGGCACCTTGGAGCTCTGCTTGGGCAACGTATCTGCACTGCTTGATGGCTCACTGGCCGTAGGAAGCTTGGCAGGTTGAAGCAGATCGGTGACATCGATAACGCCCTCCTTAAGCGCATCTTTGGGATTGACCATCTTGCTATGCTCGTCCCAGCCCAAATCTTCACGCTTGATGCTCACGCCAACAACACCTTTCGAGTGCATGACGTAGAGCTCAAATAGTGTCTCATCGGCAGTGTTCTTCTCGCTCGCGTTCTCGACAGGAGTCTTAAGCATGTCGATGCTGCGAAGCTGGCCGGCTTTAGCGAAGGAGAACTCCCTAAGTCCACTCATAATTGCAGTGCTCTCTGGCTTCGGCAAAGCAGGATCTGAGCGAGCCAGCATAGCGATGTACTTGGCCTGCTCCATGTGCGGTATGTTATACTTGGGCGCACTGAGGTGGATGAAGTAGATCGAATTTCGAGTCGGATGGGCGACGGCAATGATGCCGGTCTTGGGGTGGTAGCTTATGCTGCAGATGCCATCGCTGTCCTTCTCGTGTGGCAAGCGAATCTCTTGCACGGCTTTGCCGAGCCCAAGATCCCAAAGTTGGAGGATGTGATTTTGCTTGAAGCCGATGATTACATATCGCATGGCACTTCCCTTCACGACTGGTCGTTCCTTGTCCAAGAACATGATCGACGAAACGGATGGCTTCTCGTCCGGCTTGCTGCCAGACGCTGCAGCATTCATCTGCCACAGAGGTTCACGCAAATCGACTGGATCGTGCTTGCCCGCAGTAGTGTCCATAGCACTGCTGAGCAGGTTGCGGATGTCCCAGAACTTGAAGCGACCATTCTTGTCAAGACTTGCAATGACTGTGTCGTCCTCTGAGAAGCAGAAGTCTTTGCCAGCCTTGCCAGTGTTGATCTTGAAGCTACGATCTGCGAAATACTTCTCGCTGTTGACCTTGCGCGATGCAGGGTCACAATAAGCAACGTCCTTGGCGGTGTTTGGTGCGATGATGAAGATGTTCTTTCCGCGTGCCACTGCGAAGTACTCCGGATGCCGTGAGCTCACTTTCGCGCGTGTCTTAAACGGCGATCCCGAGGTGTTCTCCTCGGCGGTGGCAACAGGAGGCATGATGAAGCCGTTCGCGTCGACATCGTCATCTGGGAAGAGCTCGCCGCGAGACTTGTTGAGAGAGGTCCAGAAGACAGAACCATTGACTCCAGTACCAAGAACAGTCTCCACATCATAACCGTTGACTGGAGAGGTGCAGAGCTGAACATTGAAGATGCGCTCACCGCTAGACCTGAAGACCTGCTTGTGATCGCCCGACTCTTGGCGGATGATTCTGAATCCCCCGTTGTCCTTCTTGGCGGCCACCTGCGCGTAGACGATGTGAGTCTGGCTGGCAGTGACGAGCGAGCGGTCCATCTGGTCGAACTCCTTCTTCGGCTGCGCAATGATCACGAAGTTGTCTTGGCGGATCGGACGAATCGATTTCATCGGCTTGATCTGAAGCGAGACGAACGGCTTCAGAGGGAAGTTGTACACTTCCACCTTGGTGTCCTGATTGTGCGTATCCTCAGATGATTCCCAATTCGACTCCAGGTCATCCTCGGCGGCTGGAATTGGCTCTTTCTTGACGACCAGTTCGTCATCGGTAGCAGTCTTGGTGGAGGGTGCCTTGGAGTCGGCGTCGGCAAGAGCTTGCTCGACCTGCTTGACGACCTGCCCAGCCACATCTTCGAGAGCCTGTGACACACTCTGTCCGCTGCGGTTGTCCGACAGCGCCGACCCAGTCCGCACGCTCTCAACTCTTCTGCTCTTGTGCGCCGGAGACTCGGCATTCCTAGCTCCAGAGGTACTCCGGTCGTGCTTGAGAATCTCGATCTTCTTGGGCTGATTTGCCTGCTCTTCCGGACGCGACTTGTTCAGTGGCGAGCTCGAATGCAACTGATCGAATGGATTGACGTAGCTGAACTTCGATGAGTTGGTGGGCTGTGGAGCTGCGAAAGGTGTGGTGGCAGGGGTGCCGAACTGGTGCACTGGCGTGGCTTCACTGGGGTGAGGCTGCGAGGAATCGATCGAGGTCTGCGCAAACTCTCTAGCCATGTTGTCGACATCGGGCTGGTGGCTGAGAGATCTCTGTGGTGCTTGTTCAACGGCGGGTGTTGCTGGTTTCGGCTGCTTAAGAAGATTGAGCAAGAAATCCTGCTGGTTGGTGCTCGAGTTGCCGGTTGAGCGAGAGATGTCTGGTCTCTCGGCACCTGCGCCGGCCATGGCGGAGCTAGTCATGATACTGCCTGACGAAGAGCGCTGAATACTATTCACGAGGTCGGCTGCAGACATTGGTCGAGGCTCGGCGCGAGAGTGCACACTGTCACGAGCCTGCACGCTGGCGGGAATGTGCACCGACTGACGAGCGTTCTGGAAAGCACCCATGGCTCCAGTGGGCTCCTTCTGGCCCGGCTGGCCGTTGAACTTGAGGAGGTTCAGCAGGTTGTTGGTGCGGTTGAGATCTGGATTTGGCGTGCCGACGTGTGAAGGTGGATTGACGGGACTGATGACATTCGATGCGCGGAGCGGGTCGGGGGTGGACAGCTGTGGTGTGAACTGCGGCGACGATACCGCTGGTGGTTGATGTGGTGTGAACTGCGGCGAGGTTGCCCAGATGCCGCTCTGTGTGTTCTGTTGCTGCTGGGATGGATTTGTAGCAGCTTGCTCGTTTGGACCTTGGGCCTTGAGTCGCGAGAACAGCTCTTGCAAATCGGCCATGGCGGATCGTGGGGATGTGTGCGCGCGCGATGCGCAGTGATGGAATGAAGTGAGAACGCCCAGCACGTTCCCAGGATGTACAGTATGATACAGGAACAGAAGGGCAATGAGCTTGGTTGAGCACTGGCGAGTCAAGCTTCGGCGATCAGCAAGCTCAATCGCGGAGAGTGACGCAGCTCATTTGCTGCCGACAAACACACCTGCGTCACGTGCAGTTCTAGAAGTGAGCTGCGAGTAATGTAGTACATGGCACGTCACTGTCTTCACTTCGCCGAGCAACGCCTCATTACGTCTCGCTTCGACCCAATGCCGGAGAAAGGGTCAAGCTGATGGTCCTGGTCCTGACTCTGACTCTGGACCTGCATCCGATACAGCCCAATGCTTCCTACGCGAACCACAGCCGTGCTTACGATCAATGTCACACTGAGCATACCCTTCACCCTGTACCAAGCTTGCTTTCGTTCGCATTGCTATCAACAACGCTCCTGTATCTTACAGGAGGTCATCAGCGTCTCTGCTCTGCTCTGAACGCTCTGGAAAGTCTCAAATTAGACAATGAACCTCTCTACTCATGCCCGTACCTCATGCCTGGCTGGAGATTGCTTCAACTTCGTATTATTAAAGTTCACGCCCTCGTGGTAGACGCGCCTTGCTCACTGCTCGTACACCATCGCGTCTGCTCCTCTGAAACGTACATGGTATTACAAGCCAGCCCATCCGTACACTTATCCAGGACTCCTACTTTTCATCGCTCGGCCCCCCAGAGTCACCATGTCACCAGCTCTGTCCAACGCCAATGCAGCCATCACGCCTGACTATGCATTCAAAACGTGCTCCATGCTCTTGATCGTCCCTTGAGGTCATATCTGAAAGGACTATCGATGCGCGGCTCGCTCTTCCTTCGAGCATTCTATACGGGAAGGTTGAATCTTCTGCCTTGCAGCACTCTGTTATGCTGTCAGTAATTGCTCGCCACATCACATGAAGCATCTCGCACTCACTTGGTGTAGTAGATCCAGAAGAAGTCCGTATAAAGCACTGTCTGGATGATGCCAGCAAAGACAGGGATCGGATCCCAGTATCCTCCTTCAGCAAAGTATCTCCAGATCCAGTTCGGAATGTACAATGCTCGGTAAGCTCCTAGTGCAGCCAGATAGTGCGTTGTGATTGTCTCAGCTTCTCCTGTCCTCTGCAACATGAATAGCTGCGGAAGGATAGCCACAGATTCCAGCCAGATTGAGAACGCCCAAAGCATCTCAGCCGGCGTGTACTTGTACGGGAACAGTAGGCCCAAGACCGCAGCTCCTCCCACTAGGTATTCCACCTTGAACGTATCTTGATTCGGATCATGGGTTGGCTTGTAGTCGTTCAGCATGAGGTATATCGTGTATCCTTGCGCTCCGATGAAGATGATCTTGAATGTCGTGTTCCAAAGGCTCTTAGTCGGATCGGTCCAGAACAAGTCGAGATATCTCGTTACGTACACTGTGAGGTAGAGAAATTGCGATTTAAAGGAGATACCGGATGCGCTCTGAGAGTCAGACGTCAGACTGTGATTAGCCCAAAAGGCTTGCGATATTGCATACACTTGAGGACTTCATCTTGGCCAGCAATATGAAGATAGACGCAAGATGCGACAAGTCGCCTATTGCCTGGGTTAGTTTCTATCCGTAGCTTCCCGTGTGATCGCACGGCATACCGAGTATCCTGAAGATATTCATTGTGATCGCGTCGTGGTGGCCAACCCGAGTCGATCAAGGGCTCCTCCAGCAGAATGTCTGTGTCAATGCGACAATATGTTCCTGAGCAGAGTGCGTTCAGATGTTTTGTTGGGCTAGTTCGAACAGCTTGCACTTGATGCGGGAAGCCACAGCCGACCCCTGCAGCAGGAGACTTGGCTTGGCATTCTCTCCCGCGATCTCCGCAGCGATCTTCCTCGCTTCCATTTTGCTGTCTTTCCAACTCAATAACTTTACACGTGCTCAGAACTCGAAATCGAGGTAATATCAACGACAAGCACATTCTCGGGGAACGGTCTGAGTGCTTCAGATTGCAAACAAGAAGACATTCTCGTTAATTCAGAACCTCCTACAAATCCACCTCCTGCACAACCATCCCCATCCCTCCACCCTCTCCCGATTTCACAAGATGAAACTCCTCCTGCCTCCCAAACACCCACTCCCAATCCCTCGTCTCCCGATCCCAATAAACATCCTCCTCAAGTGGAAACACCAACGTCTCATTCCTCTCCTCCACAAAATGTTCCACAAAAAGCTCAATACTATAATACATATTCTCCAGAATCGGCAAGTCACCCAGCACCGGCACCCCATCCTGTAAATTCGTCATCCCAATCACAGCTCCAGCAGAATGGCCCCAGTCTCCGATCGGATGACAGTAAATCCTCCCTTCGATGCCGGCTTCGTGCATAGTTTTGCGGGAATTTGCGAGGACTTCGTTTCCAGTGAGTCCGATTTTCATGTGGGACTTTACGATGTCTTGGAGACGATTTCCTTTTTGAAGACCGGCGAGGAGACCGACTGGGATATCTTTTTTGGTATGGCCGGGAGGGAGCACGTAGGCGAGATGTTGAGTATCGGTGTTGAGGCCAAGTGCTGTGAGACCGAAGTCGACATGCAGGAGATCTCCGTATTCGATAGCTTTCTCTGGAGTTGGGATGGTCTCCATCGACATATTCGGTCCTAAGAATCCAGGGAGCACAGTCACGCTTGGATGGAACCAAGTGCTGTAGTTCATGCTCAGTAACTTCTCGCGAAACCACCACTCCACGTCCTCAGTCGTGGTCACACCAGGCGTGATCGTCCGTTCGCTGAACCCTTCATCGATGACCGCCCAAGCTGTCTCCATCAACTTCTGATACCAAGACAATCTTGACTTGGGCTGAGCAGCGATATACTGAACAGCCACAAGCGGCACAGCATAGAGTCTTTCCTTCCACGGCACACCAATCTGCTTTGCGAGCTGCTGAAATTCCCCAAAGTGAAGCCCACCAGCGAAGGCGATCTCCGAGTCTACGTTGATAGCAATAGACTCCGGATCACAAATCTCGAGCACAGATCTCAAGTCCTCCCATAGAGTTGGCGTATTATCAATCCAGGTCTTGGATTCGCATTTCTCGTCCGCGAAGAAGATGGAAAGTGTTCTACGTCGAGCCGAGAATTGCGTTGCCGTTTTCATGGACCAGAAAGTTGTGTCTTCGGCATACTCGCGTTGGGAGATCTGTGAGTTGGGTCAATGATGCCGGTAAAGGGGTTTTCAAAGGTCTTGTGTACCAGCCATGCATCTACGCCACGTTCTTGTAGAATTGACGGGATTGTTGCGAGTCGTTCATCTCGCCAGCCATCTTGGAGTTTGGCTTGCTCTTTGAGTGGAGGTAGATGGTGCACTTTCAATTTGGCTGACGAAATGTCGAAAAGAGCCAGGAGTAGCAGCGCAACGATTTTCGGGGTTGATATCATCTTTGGTGATGGTCATTTCGAAGGATGTTGTAATGATGAGCTCTGTCTACAGGGCAGGGCAGCAGATGGAGTCGGATAAACTTTGAAGCGGTTATCGGCTAATATCAATGCTACCCTGACAATATCGCTGATAGATTCACATCTCTGCGACGCTCGTGTTGTCGACTACGTAGGGCGGCGCGACAGATCTGCAATGCTCGCTCGCTGCTTTCTCGCAGCCTTTGCGACGCATCTCCTCCTCCCACTCCCCTTACTGGAGCTTCAGTACTGCGCTTCCTGTTACTCAAAGACATTTGGTGAAGTCGCCTAGGTTTTCTTTCTCGGGGATCGTTTCGTTTTGTTGGTCCACCAACTCTCTGCCATGCATGAGTGTGACGAGTCCAATCGCATTTCCGCAGGCTCAGGTTGTGCAGATCTCATGCTTGCTGTGTCGCATGCTGTTAGATCAGCCACGATTGGCAATGATCTCGAATATTGGGCAGCGAAGGTTTTCAGCATGATGTTCAAAAATTGGCATCTTGACCATGGAGATTACGCATCGGAAGAGGACAGGAAGCGATTCTTGAGCGCCAAGGAGCTGGACTGCTACGAGCATCGCGCCCATGCAATCATACCTTGGCATCGATGGGTTCGTCGAGTCTTGATACGTCTTCCTCTAGGTCCTTTTTCGAACGCCTCTTCCGCTTCAAGGAGGACCAGTCGAGTCTCCGTGCTTTGGCTTGCCATTCAATCGCCTCGGGGAAGTCGTCGTACGGAGTTCATGCTTCTTTGGCCCTGTGCGAATGCCGCGAGTCCGCAACAGCCACACAACGTATGAGAGAAGGATGGCGTATTGAAATGCCATGCAAAGGATACACAGCGTACCAAACTGGGTATCGAAGGTCTCTTGCACGAGCAAAGACCGAAGAGAGCAAAGCGCATCAGATGAATCCATCAAAAGAAACCAGAAGTCGATGCCAATCACTCGTCCCCAATGCTTCAGCAGCTCGAATGGGACAGGTGTGTATCCCGAGAGGAGCATAACGCAGGCGATCACTCCTATCATGGTGATCAGCCATTCGACTCCATCGTTCAGGTACAATGGTTGCAGAGTCAGGACCAGCAAGACTTCCAATGCCGCAAACACAATAGCGATGATCGCTACTGCGACTACAGCTTTCCAAGCTCTCCAACCACAGCCATAGTCCATGCACGGGCCCCAGCTGACCGCGAACAAGAATCTGAAGATCCGAGGTTGTATTTGCAGCGGAATGTTGAAGTTTTGACATATAGCGTAGACGCCCAGGGGGAGTCCAGAGGTGTCCCAGCGGAAGGTCATGGCAGCTGGCAACATCTACCGCACAAGCAGTACTGAAGACTCTGGACACACCGGAGCACTGTGCCAAGGACATTGGCGGCCAGTGGTATCGAGTGCTGAGGTTCCATAAGGTGTCGAGTAGCTTGCTCTAGCTATGCCTGATCCTTCCGGAGTCTGATATGCTTGGGTGCGGTTGCCAGGTGCTGTTTGTAAGAACTTTGCTAATCTGTGACAGAAAGCTAAGGCATATTGTTGCTTCATGAAGAACTGTCAAGCCCTTCATGCTGCGTGAGTAGACGTGTCTGCATACAGAGGCCGATACGGCGTCTCGGGCCGTCGAGTGCAGAATACTGGAGTACTTTTCACATGCCCTCTGCATTTCTGTTTAGCATTTGCTTTGAAAGACGTCTGCGCAACGAGAAGAGCTCTGCGAAGGCTCCAGACGGTATTGGGACATGCCGCAGTCCTTTTCGGCAGTACGCGTTGCAGGAACGGGCAAATTCTTCTTGAGAAATGGTTTCATCGAACGTGTTCAGTGAGATTTGCTGACTGTAGCTGGCTACAAGAAGACATCGTCGATGGATTGAGTCTTGTGTCATATCATGAATGTTCTTGTGTGGTTGTTCGCAAACAAAGACGTGGCGTAAAAATCCGTAGTTCTAGCTTTCGCATTCTCGGTGCGATCCGAGAAACGTGGGGATCGGCGCAGGGTCGTTCGGCGATCTGTGAAGCAGTCACGAACAAGAGCCAAACCATTTCGCTGCGTAGTTACGGTCAAGCCGGGCATCAGCCAATATGGCAGCTCCCAGGCTGCCTTTTCTCTGGCCAATGCTAGCGAAAGGGTTCGATGCTTCCAGTCCTGCCGCCCGTTCTGCCAGAGCAGCAGCACGCATTCGCGCCTATCACCCAACATCGCAACGGAGGAGACCAGCAGGGCCAGCTCCACAGCAGCCACGATATGGCACCGCGAACGAACCGCCGCCGCATTTGGGAGGAGGAAAAGGACTGGGTCCGACGCCCAAGAAAGACCAGACAGAAGACGAAAAGAAGGCGCTACCCAAAATAGGCGAAAAGCTACAGCAGGCTGGCGAGGTCGAGGTCGACAACCAGAAAGAAGCGCAGAATACAATGCAAAGACAGGCCGCGACAGTATACGGAGGACTTACGTCTCAGATACAAGGAGATCCTATGCTGGATGCCGGAAGATCCCATCCAACAGAGAAACCGCCTGGGATCCCCGATGCGCCACCAGAAAAACCTCTACAGTCGATTCTACAAGCGGTCCCTGATCCAAGCAAACACGCAGAAGAGCATTCCAGCTCTACATCCCAGAGGGTGGAGGAAGAAGAGCATCCCGACAGGACCTTTGACGAGCACACGCCCCCAGTCAAAGCACCTCACATCGACACACCACGCTATGTCCACCACTTCGACACATATGGTCTAGTCCGTCGCCTCGTAGACTCCGGATGGTCGGAAGAACAAGCCATCACAACAATGAAAGCCGTCCGTCTCCAACTAGCCCGGAATATGGATCTAGCTCGCGAAGCCCTAGTCTCAAAATCCCAAGTCGAAAACGAAACCTATCTCTTCCGCGCCGCCTGCGCCGAGCTCAAAACTGAAGTGATGGCGCGTCGCAAAGCCGAACAAGAAAAGATGCGAACAGAACGCAACCAGCTCCAACACGAAGTCGAAATCCTCTCCCAAAGGCTCGGACAAGAAAGCGCAGCTCTTAAGGACGAGTTGAAAGGAATGTTTGACGACCGAAAAATGGCCGTCAGGAACGAACAACGTTCTGTAGAAGCGAAACTTCAGAGATTGAACTATCAAATCACCGTGGACCTGCAAGCTGACGCGAAATCC
Organism: Pseudocercospora eumusae; assembly: GCA_001578235.1. NCBI lineage: Eukaryota > Fungi > Ascomycota > Dothideomycetes > Mycosphaerellales > Mycosphaerellaceae > Pseudocercospora > Pseudocercospora eumusae. The sequence continues at coordinate 299,212 of LFZN01000020.1, read as the reverse complement.
GAGGTCGAGGGCTTGAGATGGGTGTTGACGAGACGGACGATTGCGGCGTTGTTCGCTGTTGTGATTATGGTTGTGGGGAGTTTGAAGTTGTTCAGTGATGCTGCGCATGAGGAGGAGATGAATAGGAAGAGGAAGGCGAATATGAAGTCGGGGAGTACGCAGACGGAAGGAGGTAGTGGACCTAGTGAGTTTGTGGGTGAAAGACAGGCGCAGGCGCATGATGGGAGTAAGCTGAATGGCGGGGAGATGCTAGTCGATAGCTTGCCGACTGGTTGATCGATGAAAGCAGGAACGAGAAAGAAAGAAAGAAAGAAAGAGATAAATGATAGACAACCCATACGATACCCTCAAAGATGAAATTCTTAACCTTGGAAGGCCGACGACCATTGTCTCACGACCTACCCTCTAATATTCTCACGAAAGATTAAGTATGTATGGCGGCGTTCTACGTACACCTATGTACCGAAAACACAAATACAAAACTCGCCAATTCCCATTCCCATTCCCATTCCCATTCCCAACCAGAAACGAGTGTGCCTTGCCCTCTAGGGTATCGGGGGGTATCTCCAAACAACTACGATCCACCACAAAAAAAGAAAAATTGCAGCAAAATTCCCATCTCCAGCGTACATGATACAGTAAAAAGATGAAAAAAAAAATCTGCTGATTTGAATGCAAAAACGCTCGCATCATTACTCATAGCCGCCACCCAGCGCAAAGAAGCCAAAGAAGAAAAAAAGAGTCGACGAGCTACGATATCGATATATTGCAGCCCTGGAATTGATCGGTCGTAGTCGAAATCATGAAAATAGTCTCTTGGCGATCGCCAGCGCCATATCTTGGTCATAGGAACGACACTTGATCAAGGTCTCGAATGAAGAAGCGTCGGGCCACCAAGTGCCTTCCTGGTTGCCGCATTGAATGACGATCAATGGATATTTCATCGGTCGTCCGCAGAGAGTTTCTTTGAGTGCCTCGTTTGCACTGTCCGCGAAGTCGCCTTGGTTGCTCAGTTCTTCGTGTTTGGACGTGTCTGGCTCACACATGACGACGATGACAGCGTCGGCCTGACTGAGGAAGGCATCGTGTGTTTCTGTGAAACCGATTCTCGGCACGTATGGCACGTGGCGAATGCGCTTGTGATAGCGGCTCAGGGCACGGCCCAGTGATTCGAAAGGGTCGATGTTCATCTGTGCTGCTGTCTTACTGGTCGCCTTAACCGAGCCCGCTGGATGGACGACGGGTGTGAAGAGTAGGACAGTGCCTGAGCTGGCAAGGTTGGACAAGCTTTTTTCAGAGGCTCGGACCATGATGCACGGCCCGTAGATGTAACGATTTGTGATGGTTGATTGAGGCAAGGCGTAGTTGGCAGGGCACACAATGCCTGGATAAGGTGATGGTATGTCTTGCAGCCAGAGATTGACTGCGAGCTTCTTGTTGTCGTAGTGAGATGTGTAGTCTGGATCACGCATAGTATGTCGATTCCGGTGTAGGCGGCGATGAAGCTATAAGTATGTCTTCGAGATCTGCCTTCGACGCTGGCATGGAGGATTGATATCGAGGCTCTAGTTTCTGCGCGATCATCGGCAATGCTTGGAACCGTGTATGAGCCGGGAGTAGGCGCTGTTCTGTGTGTTACACTTTCTGGTGTAGAGTCCTCTTTTGGTGTCTTGCATGTAGTCGAGGTGGGCTAGCAATGGAGTGAGCAGGATTTCACGGAGAAGGCTAAGAAGATCCTGGACGGGCCAGTTGCCTTTCTCGATAGCCGCAGCAATAAGCCGCAGTCAGCGCGGTATGGGTTGATGAAGAAGTGACACAATGGTTCAGGAGCCGCAGGATCGCTTAAACAATGAAAAGTACGAAATATGAGTGGTTGTACGGCATACGGCATGAAAGTCGTACAATTATATTGGACGAGAGCAGATCCCAGCAGTGACAGACGTGCTACGATGGAGCCAGCGAGCTAGCAGGTGCATGAGAGACAGCTATACGCCTCCGCATGACTAAGTCGATGCCGCCTGGCTCGGGCGAGCAGAGACATAGAGTATTGGATGCGCCGGCAGTTGTTCGTTATGCGCGTAGACGAGCGGATGGCGAGCAGCAGATTTCCGCAGTGAGCTGGCAAAGATACAGTGGCCGCGGGCGGTCTTGTCGATGCGACCGGCAGGGTCGTGTGACGGTGACGGTCCATTGCAGCTTGTTGTCGTCGACCAGTAGGAGAAGATTTGGATGGTCGCACGGCGTTTGGCTCGCGCGTCATTTCTCGAAGAACGACAGCATTGTCTCGCATGGGTCCCTGTTGGTGATATTGGTGATATTCCTCAATTGGCGAGACGTGCGCCCATTGTGATGGTCGGGTGCTGTTTTGGGACGTGAGGTTGAAGGAAAGGTTCAAAGGAGGAACATACAGTAGTTCTATTACTAGAATATGGCAGAGGACTCAGGCAACAAAGTGGTGGCATTTCCCGACGTCAGCCAACGCTGTATCACGACGCACTCTGCCATCATCATCATCATCGTCGTCATCATCATCATCATGGGCAAGCGGAGCTTCGACGAGGCTTCCATTGTCGCTACGGGAGTCCAGACGTATGAGGGCAGATTTGGCAAACGACGTCGCGGAAACGACTACGAAGATTGGCCTCGCATTGCTCAATGGAGGTGCAATCTGGTACGTGGAACCACTTGCTTGCAGTGCCGCAGCGCTCTGTAGAACGTAACGTGTCTCTGACTCTCCGCCAGACCGGCCTATCACAACTTCATAACCTCTTCTTCGTGGCTTACAGCAGCCACATCTATGTCTACCGTCCGCAGTTCTCCACCCAGGCACTGCCGCCCCAGCCTGCTCTCATTGTTCCCTCGCACCCATCAACACCTGCACTCCACGGCTATCTCGATCTCACTAATCCACATTCGATCAATAACCTAGTCGTACAGTTTCTCGGCAACGAAGAAGTCGTAGCTGCTGTGCGAGACGACGGCGATGTCGATGCTTTCCTAGTGCGACACATTCTTCACGCAATCGAAACGCGAACCGAGCATGCCAGTCAATTTGCCGCCGTGGCCGACGAGGTGAAGCCGATCTTCCAGAGCAATGTTGGCAAGTCGGCATGGGGATTAGCAATCCATTCCCAAGCGCGCATACTCGCGGTCAGTGCCAACACGCATAGCGTTACAGTCTTCAAGTTTGGCCTGGTCGCGGAGCTGGACGACGCAACTCCAGACGATGCCGGTGCGCAACATGCTCCCTCGCGGGAAATGGATGTCACGGCGTCAGTCTTCAATGGCACATCAAACATTCCTTACATATCCTTCTGCAACACTGGAGATGACCCCACCGGCAAGTGGTTGCTAACGACGGATATAAGTGGTTTCTGTCGATCCATAGATCTGGACACCATGCAGCCAGCCCAGACCTTCCGTTTTGGTGTGGCTTCAAACCACTTCACCTCTCATGATCGCTTCAACTCAGGTTGGGCCATCCTGTTTCTTGATCGCAAGTCTTTCATACCGGAGAAGAGCTTCCATGCAGCCGTCGGATTGGAGCTGGACGAGACCCTTCCGGGTGTCAAGAATGGTTCGAAGCTATGGGACATTGGCGCCACAGTGTTGCACGTACCCGATTGCGCAGAGAAGTTCACCATGAGCAAGAAGCGAAAGCCGAGAGCTAGCAGTAGACCACGATCGTCGATACCCAGTCCACTGAGCACGTCAAGTCCAGGTCTACGCCCTGCCAGTGCATCATCTGACCTCGAGGAAACGACCACTCACGATGAAAGCTCGGACGCTCTATCCGAGGAAGGTGGAGTTGAACTTGACCTCTCCGATGGCGAGGAACACCTTGAGGCGTATTATGACCTCGAAGACGATGACAATTTGGAATACTCAGCTGATGCCAACATGGATGATGAAGGCACGGAAGACTCACCTTCATTCTCCGCGATGTACGGTGGTCGGCGGATCTATGGGAACGAGCCGAGAGCTTTTGACCCAGAGGCCGGCTTGTGTGGCGACCTCCCCTGTCCCATCCTCCACGCCTCTGTCAGGAACGTCTACCTTCTCCAACCATCCGACCAAAGAGGACCAGGAGACCCCTTCGCATCACCCACTGTCGGATTCACAAATGCTCTCCACCAACTCGTGCAACAAGATTTCGCCTGGCTGAACGTGTATGAAAGATTGAACATGAACGCCTACATTCCAAGCATAGGCGTTGTCGTCCTGGCTTCCCAGAAAGGCCGAGCTATGATATTATCTCTAACCAAGCTTTCCAAATCAGCTCGATATCCTTCTCAGCTGCAAGATGTCAAGGCGGAGAGAAAGACCAAGTATGCGATGCGAGTGGAGAGAATCGTACCTTTAGCCTCCCAAGAAGAACAGATGGAGAGGCCATTTGCACCTTTGCTTGGCATCGCTACCGGTCCAATCCAGGGGACCGAGCATTTGCCGGACGAGCAGAGGCGGTGGCGATTGATGCTGACGTATGCTGACCACTCGATTCTCAGTTACGAGATCAGTCGTCGGAGCAGTCCAGACTCGGCATTCGACCGTCAGACAGTTGTGGTATAGCAGACCAAATTAACAACTTTTGAGACCTTTACGACCGCCGTGAAAATATATCGCAATTCTGCGCGATGCATTCAAATTGATCCTCCCATATATGCAAATGCGGTATTCATCTTACTTTGTCCAATCCCTAGTCTTCTATGCTTTAATACCTGAAAAATGCTCATTACTGACCACACCCGTGTCATTCACATATCTCGGAAAAACGCCTCTTGTAAACGCCGCCGCTAAATCCGCACATTACACCAACCATCTATCCCGCGCTCTTCAATTGACCTCCAAAGGCACCTGCTCCGCCGCCTTGGTCGCGACTTCCTGCGCACCCTCCACCACCGTCCTATTCATAGCAGCCTGATACGCAGTCTGCGCCCATCCCGCCGCTCGAGTCGCAGTGCCATACAAGTTCTCCGCCGCAGACCTCGGAGACGAACACCCGTCGCCCGCAAAATAATAGTATGTCCGTCGACTAATCGTCATGACGTGATCGGGGAGGTACATGATGGTCGCGAGGGTGAGCATCGAGAGGGAGAGGAATGCGATTGAGTCTGCAACGCACGAGGCATGTTAGTAGGGGGTATGTATGGTCGCGACTACGGCTACGAATACTTACTGAAGACGAATTTCTCGGTTGGCGTGAGCATGTATAGTGAGAAGGTCACTTCGTATTGGTAGTTCTTCTTCTGCAGCCATTTCACGAGACCCGTGGGTTGGAGGAGGAAGTAGGCGGCGAGTAAGGCGAGGGTTGCGATTCCCAATGTGTATTGCGTCGTGCGGTCTGAGATGTCCATGTTTGCGGTTCGGTGGATTGGTTGTTCTCAATGTGTTTTTTTAGGTGTGTAGATGTCGTCTCGATGTCGCTACCGGTCGCAATGTTGTTGTGAAGTGTGAAATCCCTTTACGCGCTTCCAGAAGATAATCTCAGGGTCTCGGAGGCTCTCGGCCCGGGAGACCGCTGTGTTTTACTCCCGTCTTGGCGGGAAGGAGATTTGTTACTTGCAAGTTGCAACGACATCTGGACCCTGCATCATCATCGTCTAACAGCAGAAATTCTGTGCGATCGATAATTTCATTGAAGCAATACGATCAGGTCAGATCCTCCGCTCGGCTTAGGCGACCGCATCATACTACCTGAAGAGCTAGGGCCGTGACATAGCCGTTTGCGTTGAAGCAATGCATCGAAATCGAGTTCTCCCCTATTCTGGAAAGCTCACATTGGACGGGAGCCAAGCGTTCTCTTGGACGACGACGAGGTGGTCTGTCCGGTCAACGAAGTCGCCGACGGGTTCGACTTCGCAGAGCTCTTCGGCTTCCGTCAAGAAAGATACTCCTTAGAAACGGGCGGAAGCATACGGAAGGCCACGAGGTACGTCTGCTCACGGTATGGGAGACCTACTTCAGCAACTTCCTTGTCTTCATCGCCTTCGCTCTCGTTGTCTTCGTCCTCTTCTTCCCATATGGAGCACGAGGTCCATATCGCCCAGAAGCTTGGAGCAAAGAAGTTGATGGCGATGGACATTATCGGCCTAGAGGGCATCAAGATTGATATTCCTAGGAAGACAGCTACACTGATAGCATGCTAGAAAGCGCGTATACCGCTGCTCGTTGGCAGACAGGACAGCGCGAAATTCCGCTGTGGAGCGAAAGGTTGGAGTTGTTCTCTAAAGGCTATGCCTTAGTAGGTTGCTGCTCCACCGGCTGCTGTTCCAAAGAAGGCCGTGGCGATGCCCAGTGCCGCGATGTGATCCGAGAAGACGTAGATGGGCTTGCGCGTTGCCTACAGAATGTGCCTAGCTTTACGGGCTGCCTAGACTAAGCCACCAACCTCGAGATCCGTTGCTGGGTATCGCTTCTCAACATCTGTCAGGCTCTTGCTCAAGTACATAATGACCTGGATTCGGTGAACAATACGTTCGACCCACTCCACTACAAGGGAAGATGTCCTTCACGACCACCTAGATGACTCCGCTCGATTAAAGATACCAGATCATACTGCTAGAGAATTCAGCACCGCAGCCCAGCCTTCCTAAGTGAAGCAACACATCAAAATTGGGTCTATTCTATGCTGGAAAACTCACGTTTCACGAACTCGCCGTCTATACATGTATGACTCCGCGCAACCGAGTTGATCAGGTCATGGTGCTTGAGAAGTCAGCGCCGCAGCAAGGCCGTTCTAGTTGAAACAATACATCAAAATCGTGTTTTCTCCCAGCCGGGAAGCTCACCTTCCCCGAAGTCACCGCTCCGCTCGACCAAAAAATCGGATCGTGCTGGTTGAGCGTCCAGCGCCTCAAAACCACCATTTCAATTGAAGCAATTCAACCCCGATCCTTCCAATCCACAAGACATGTTCTGCGACATTTGCTCGCCGTGACATGAATATTCTCTCTCCAGCACCAAAAGTTGTTCGATGCTCTCGTCCTCTTTCGAGCAATTCAGTACCTTTCTGTATCCTTGAATTTCCTTTTTCTGTCCTGTTTTGTAGTCTATGTCGTCTTCTTGCCATCGATGGGAGAGAATGTAATAAGGAGGATTCTCTTGCGAAGTCGACAAGTCCAAGAGTTTCTGTGTTGATGAGCCGTATGCTTCCTCCAGATGCTGAGGTTGTAGAAAATGATCGTATTTCTGCTGTACTGGAAACCTACATCGGTAAGAGTGCCAATGGGAGCGGAGGGAGGTGAAGCCTCTTGAGGAGATCTGTAGACTAGCGCGGCATAACCTCAATAGCTACAGCTAGTTTTGAGCTCAGCCTTTCCTCCATACCAGACTGGTCATGATGCACGGGGTTCAAGGGACGTCTTCTGAATTTTCAAATACAGACATAAGAAGGTGCAAGAAATGCTGGAGCTCAGATATGAACATTTCACAGCATACCTACGAAACACTAATACTGTACTTGCTCGTAGTGAAAGTAACATCACTTCCCTCAAAAGCCTCCGTTCCAGCACCCGCACTAATCAGATACTGACTCTCACTGAATTCCTGGTTCGACACAAGATAATCAAAGAAGTCCCTCAGGTCACCATCGAAAGTGTTCGTCGTGCTTGAAGCGACAAACGAGTAGACCGTCATCTGTCCATTTGGTCCCTTGTACAGTTTGAAGTCGATGCCAGCAATTGTCGTGCTTCCGATGGAGGTGGCTGAGCCATCAGCACCCTTGGAAACGGATCATGTCAGCATCGTCTACCAGGAAGCAGATTTGTATGAGAAGAAAAGACTTACATATGTCGAACTGATAGGTCCAGCTCCACCCAAAGCAGCAAGCCAAATCATGATCTCAAACTCCTCATCACCGGATGCAGAAGATGAAGTGAAAAGATCATACGCAACATCTGCGACAATAGTTCCCGAAGCAGTGTTGGTCCAAGACCATGTCGAAGGGATCGAAGAGATCGCGGAAATTTGTTTCGCAGTCATGGAAGTGAGAACGGCGTTGGCGTAGGATTTCACTTGCCCTGCACCGCCGGTCCAGGACCACCTATGCGAAGTGTCAGCCAAATTCATACAGCCTTTGGGGGGAGGCAATGAGAAAGACCCACGTTGTAGCCCAGGATAGTACACCATTCGCCAAGCCAGAGACAGAAAAGCACTGGTTACCTGAGGTGGCACCGCCCTTGTTCCAGAGATTGTTATAGACGGTATAGTCACCAGTAACTACGCTGCCCCATTGATCGCAGTTGTCGGCTCGAGGCTTGACAGTTTTGCTTGCAGTTGGAATTGCTGATGCTGAAGCCAAAAGGGCTGCAGTAATGAGGGACTGTGCGAATTGCATTGTTGCTGATCGTCAAGATGTCGGAAATAATCTTGTCCTTTGACGGAATGTGAGGGGATTGCGCAAGAAGTCAGGGCCAGCCTTTGCCTTCTTGTTAAAGGAATGACTATGAGGAAGTGTATAGGCAAAGAGAGTTATGCGAGGAACAGGGGGCTTGCGGACAACGAAACAAGCATACTCCTCCTCAACTCTCGTACTGATGAGGAGTATTTATACGAACGCATCTTGACCTTCCTCCTCGAGCGCGGACCGACGTAATGTGGAGTAGCTTGAGTAGGTTCTGCAAGACATTCATTAGTCGTTTGAGCTTGAACACCTTTCTCTTTAACGCCAGTCATAGAAAGGCTTGTATTGTACTTTAGTAGAGGCTTGGGGTTGCTTCGAAGTTGGAAGCGAAGGATTTGAAACGCGCCGTGTTGCGTGTAAAGACAAGGAGTCTCCAAGCCGAGCACAATTCGGGACAAGACGCCGAGAGCAGATATCAAGTCTTTTGGGGAAGCTTCAAATGTGGCCGTGTGGTGATGATGGGAAGAAATATCCTCGAAAGATCTCGTGTGAGGTTGATGTCGTATGGGAGAAGTTGTTAAGGGTGCAACAACCAGACCATGCAATGACAGGGATGGTGACGATTCGGAAAGGGCAATCGGTCCGGCAACGAGCATATCCGGTACGTGGTTGTATATGATCCGATTTATTCGATACTTCTTCGACCACAGTTCTAGAATCTAGATCCAGATCTTTCGTCTTACAGTTTTGCACAAATGACAAATTGGTCTGCATTGATCCATCCACCTGTCCCGCTGCCCCCGCAGCCTTCTGCCAGAAGTCCACGAAGACATCCCGATTCACCTGCTCCGGTAAACCCAGTCCGGGCGGTAACGAGAACGACTGCACCGGCCTGCTAGGAATCACATGTTCTCGGGCAGTAATCCAGCAGCTGGAAAGTGAGCAGCAGTAATGTCGAACCTTCTCCATCGCATATCGCAGTCTGATATCACTATTTCGCGAAATGCGTCGACTGCTTTTCGAAATCTTGCAAAATGCTCTTTCCCCGTGACTTTTCATGGACTCGAGTAGCGAAAGAAAGAATGAGCTATATTGTATCGTATAGGAGCCGAGAAGAAAGAGAGAGAAGTGGAAGACCAGGAGTGTCGGCAGCCGATAGCTTGTGCACAACGGAAAGCAAGGAAACAAACGACGGGTGTCTGGACCACAGGATGATGATGCTCCTGCGATACTAGGAGTGTGACTATGGTTTCAACTTCAGGTTGCTCCTACAAAGCGAGTATGTTCTTTTCCAGTTGACCCGGTCGCTCGAGATGCAGCCTCTAAGTAAACATTATATGCTCCGCAGAAGCAACCGCAATGTATCTCTGATGTTTCGACTTGATCCTCCTCCATTCCGAACTCGGGCGACGTTCCCTTGGAGTACTCGGCACTGCCTACTCGTTCCGAAGCACGAAGCGATAGCGGTATGGCAACTGGTATTGGCGAATAGGTGCAATATAGCGAGTCGCAGCCGTGACCAGATCGCCAACAGTAACGCCGCCATCTTGCTTGAGTTCCTTGGTATGAACGAGGGTGAAGCAGCTCTTGTGGACGAACATGGTGACGCGCTTGACAGGCGGCTTGGCTACCGGTAACGACTTCCACGTGTATTCAGTGTTGTCCTCCGGTTCGGGAGCATCATAGATGCTTGGGATTTCCAACTCTCCCTGCTTGAGTTTTGGGTACGGCCGGTGCCAGTCTTGCTTCACGCGGTCGGTGTGCTAATCGAAGATGAATTCGGGTAGGATGGCTGGCACATCGAATGGCCATGACCCTTCGCCACAAGCTGCTGTGATGTGCATGGGGTTTTGGAGGCGAGTAGACTCTTTGATGACATCGCGGAAGGCCGTGTTTACTCGCTTCCAGATGAACAGGTCTTGGGGCCGGACATGCTCCAGAATCTGCTCAGCCAGCTCAAAGATCGCGAACACCTTTGCAGCACTGCTTTGAATGGCAGTCTGCGTCGATTAGCATTGAGCGCACAATGGAGGCAGAAAGCTTGCCTCTTCCTTATCCTGCGCAGCAGACCTCTGTTTCTGCTTCCTGGCCTCTACTTCAGCGGTCTCGAGCGACAGTGACCCACAGCCATCTGCAAGGGAGTCGGCAAGATTGACTTCTGGCAATGGTTTCAAGTCGCGCACCGATGGTGCTCGTGACGAGGAAGCCATAGCGGACTTGACGATGTCAGAAATGAATGTCGCTAAGCTCGAAGTCAGCTTGGGAACGGTCAAAAAGTCGGCCATCAATGCCAAGCACTCACATGCACGGGCGTTGCCGCGCCGCAAACACTCCAAACCATGGCCACAGCACATAGCAGCGACGTTGACATCGCTTTCATTTCACTACTTAGATGCGTGCTACGTTGTCGTCACCGCGCGACTCCACCCTCTTTGTCGCTGCATACATATTAGTATTTCTCTGGGCTCTCAGATAAGTGCTACGACACTGCTTCTCATGCCCAATTGACCCGAAGACGCAGAACTCATCAGGAACGGTAAAAATCTGGGCCTGAGGTCAGACACTGATGGCAAGGATGGTCGTTCCTTTTACACGACAACCTGGATCTGCGCCGAAAGCGGCTTGGGATACATCGAAGGATGTTGCCTAGACTCCGGATATGAAGGCTGCAACTACCAGGGCAGCATTATCCAGATGTCGTCAGGATGCTGGGCTTGCACACATATCCCGTCAACGTTCGCTACACGCTCGCCGATGGCTCAAGAGGCCGCAATCGTTCTGCTGTCAGCGTACCACTCACGTTCCATACCACCGACTTCACGATCACGCTCACTGTAGATCTCAAGGTCAACAATGTCAACGCCAGCAGCTATAATGCGCTACTGGGCACCGAAGTCCTGCACAGGCTGGGAGGTGTCCACGATCATCGCAGCAATCCCTCCACCTTCCAGGTGACACATCCAGAGACGGGAAAGACCGACGTGCTCTCGGCGGACAACACAAAACATCAGCGCGAGGTGACCTTGGCTTACAAATCTGATCGGTATAACTATTTGAAGTACCTCATCTAATGCGCCGCCTTCGTGCACTCGGGCCACGCTGCATTGCCCGGAATTGCAATCACCAATATCGGATCTTCCAACGAGTTGTTCTACTTCCTCATAAGAGTTTGGCGAGAGGAAACCTTTTTTCGATATGGACATTCGAGAAAGCTGCGAGCGATTAGTTGAAGCAGTCGCCTGGGAGGAACGGCAGCAGTTCGCATTAGGAGCGTTGGCGTCGGAGCCAGAGCCAGTGGGACTTACTGCATTGGACATTTACTATGAGATGGACGCAGTTCGTGTCTCACGGCTGTATGAGGAAGGACACGATTACCCTGATTCTGTCGACGAATGTTCACGTCGTCGAAGACCTGCCTTCCACATCCCACGAGCCTCTCCAAGCTACAGCGTCGGACTTCACTCACACGAGTTCCGTGCTGGCATGTGATCATCAGCGCGCCACACCACGTCACAGCATTGAAGCCAGGTGCAGACCCCGAGACCGACGACAACTTCGTGCAGAGTAAATCTGCCATGGTCAACTCCAAACGCCGCATGTTCGTAGTCTTGTGGGCACACGACCACAGAACTTTCTTCGCGATACCCATCGGAAGCCACTCTCACAACTCTCTGCGCCATATACCAAAGGACATGCGTATATACCACATCTGCCTTAAGGACTACAATGACAATCGCTTCATCAATGAGTCGCCGCAGAATTGGCCGGCGGAGGTCAGGATCATGTACAACGGCGACATGGGCAAAAGTAGCAGCGTAGATCTTCTTGGCGGCTACACCATCAATATGAAGGAGGGTATCACGCTTGTAGGGTACCTGAGTACCTCGAGCAGCGAGTACGTGATCCGGAAATGGCATGAGCAGCGCAGAATAGCTGAGAGGAGGACTTGTTTTTGAAAAACCTTTTACGCGAAGATCGGTCCATAGCTAGAAAAGCCATAGGCTACGTATGCCCAAATACGGCACTTCCTTCGAACATGACCGGCAGGCCATCGAGCAAATCCAGTTCCTGGAAATCCCTGAACATCGTCTGGTGACCTTCAGAGGACCTGTGAAGATCTAGGGCTGCCTTCGAAGCATAGCTTGCAGATCTTAGCATGGCTCAATTTAGATGGACGGATCAAGGCCACACCGTTCTACCAAGAGCCATCTTTCAGATCCATTCTCGTTTGCACTGGTGGTGTCTTTGTGGAATTGGAACTGGATACAATCGGGCTCCTTGTCCTTGAAAGAGTGGTAGTACTCTTCACTCATCTTGCGGAACTCGGCGACGTTAGCATAATGGGGATTCGGATGCTTGTCTCGAGCGTACTAATTCTCCTTTCCCTGGTTTTGTGGTGACAATCACGACCAGTGTGACATTCTCGTGAGTTGACATGCTGATGGTAGTTGGGCGTGCAAGAAGGTGCTGTCTGGGAGTCGCGACGTCCGGAGAGAAACCGTCTTAAAGATGTTGACCAACAACGATCACTATCGTTGCATCGCTTGATCAAGCTGAACATTGGTGCGATGTCCAATTCTCGACGTGCAGAAGATCGACAAGCGAGGCTTGAGTCCGGATTCACATTCACCACATGCTGTAGCACCAAAGCCAAGACTGCTGAAGTGGGCGTGCTCGCATATCGACTCCCGAGAATGTCTTTGGTTCAAGTGGCATCTCTCTTCTTCTCGGCTCCGCCCAACACTTGTGCGACAGACTCAATACCTTCCAGTTCATCCCTCCCCATCTTTCTCCCAGCTGCAAGCGAAGCACCTCCAGAAGAATCGGGATCAATGCCAGTCCTCTCCAGCGCTCTCCTGCTCTGACTCTCCAAGTACCGTCTCCTTCGCGCTTCAGGACCATCCTCGTCGGCGTACTTGGACTGCCGTGATGCCGGAAGTGACTGCATTGCATCTTTCAGCTTCTCTAGTAGCTGTCGCAACGCGGGGAGCTGGCTAAGAGCGTATTGTGTGTCCTGCGTCAAATGCTGTGTCTGAGCACCTTTTTGTGCCGCGTTCAAGAAGCCCAAAGGCGCACTACTTTCTGCATCTTCCTTGTCCGGCTCGGCGCCAATCAATGCGCTGAGCTGCTGTAGCACTGCCGCATTCTTGGCCTCTTCGGCCTTTAGCAAAGTATTCAGCTTCGCAGTTTCATGCAGCTTCCGTCTCTGCAGTTGAACTGCCTCGGGTGTTGGCACCTCCTCGCTGTTGACCACATCCACACCTTTGTAATGATCCAGTCGCACCCAATTGGCGAGATCGTCTTCATGACCGACCGAGAGGATGTTTCGCAGAGTGTATATCTCGAATTTGTCGAAGTCCTTGTCCACTGTCGCGTTTAGCAGACTTTCCAGTTTGACGATGCCATTGTCAATCTCATTCTGCTTCAACTCGCTGAGCGCATGGCGTCGCGCTTGTTCATTTGGCAATGTAGCTGCAACCTTCTTGTCCAGCTCGAAGCCTAGTTGTTCTGCTGTCGTGCCTGCGAACCCCTCCTCAATCGCGTTTACTGCTCGGAAGACCAATTCGTTCACGGTATTTATAATATCGTCCAGCAATGTGAGCGGCGTATATCGGAAGTGCTCCGTTAGTAGAGCAGTCGTCGTCTGCTTATTTGACGCCATTGTCGCGGTCTACGCGCATACTCCAGACCTCAATGTGTGTGTTGTGAAATGGAAGGGAAAGACGCGATTCTGGGTAAACACACACGCCGGCCCTATCGGCTTTAACACATGCAGGAATGCCTTGGCGCCTCGCGACAGTCTGAAATTTGAGCTTCCCTTGATCACCATAGATTGATCGCATAACGATACCCTTACAACTCTCAGTAGTCGACCACAAGGCAACGAAGCCGCCCTCTCACCCTCACTGTTAATCTTCCCAAATCCAGCAACATGCCAAAATCCAAACGCGCCAAAATCATTCACACCTCCAACGTGCAAAAGAAACCCGGCAAAGAAGTCCGCGAAGCCCTCTACACCGCCGTACAATCCGCCTGCGACACATACGCCCACATATTCGTCTTCGACGTCTCCAACATGCGCAACACGTACCTAAAAAACGTACGGCAAGAATTCTCATCGGACGGAAGGATCTTCTACGGGAAAACAAAAGTCATGGCCAAGGCCCTAGGTTCAGGACCAGAAGACGAACATGCACCTGGCCTTGCGAAACTGAGCAAATACCTGCAGGGTAATGTTGGACTTCTATGTACGGATCGTGGTCCGGCAGAGGTGTTGGAGTATTTTGAGAATTATGTGGAAGTGGACTTTGCTAGGGCTGGGGTTATCGCGAATCGAAGTTTCGTGGTGCCGAAAGGTGTGGTGTTTTCGAGGGGTGGGGAGGTTGCGGAAGAGGATGATGTGGCATTACCGCATAGTCTGGAGGTCACGGTGAGGAAATGGGGAATGCCGACGAGACTTGAGAAGGGAAAGGTTGTACTGGATCAAGAATACGTGGTTTGTGAGGAGGGGAAGGGGTTGAATTCGCATCAGACTGCGCTGCTCAAATTATTTGGGGTTGCGATTGCAGAGTTCAAGGTTGATGTCAAGGCATATTGGAGTGCGGCGACGCAAGATGTTACGGTCGTGGAAAAGAACGAGATGGAGGAATGAATGTCCAAGACTTTCAAGACAGGGGAGAGTCTACGAGCCTCCTCTGATGGCGATCTGCTCAATATGATATCCTGGCATGGCATTGGCGTTAATGGTCTGGGCACGAAAGAGCTCCGACATGGTTCAAGACTTTCATGTGAGATGGGAAAAGTGGGCGCATCATCATGTCTTCATGCTTTCACGCGATTCAGTACGCTACGTACTGCAGTACTCTAGCGAGGCGTTGGCGGCGTTCATGTAGATGCCTCCAGACCAGCCAAAAATCGCTGAACAGTGGTCTGGCACATAAAGCAACCTCGAATATGCATTGCAATTGCACCCTTTCAATGACGCCTTCCCAGTTCCTGCTTTCATTCCGTCGCCTGTAGTCACATTTCCCGCATCATAAAGTAAGAAACCCCGTCTACGACTCGGAGGTGATCTTGGCCTTGCCGTTGGTGACCTTGACGCCGAGCTGCTTGGCACGGGCGACGATTTCGATGCGCTTTCTCGACGAGACGGCGTGTGCGATTCTGTGAGAAAATTGATCAGTATTCCGCACTTCGTTTTCCGCAGCAGGATTGCCCTTACTCAGCGGCGTAGGTGCGGTTGTGCATGAGGAGAAGGTCCAAGTCACGGATATTGTTAACGAGGAAAGCCTTGTGGCCGGATGGCATCATGTGGCGGGTCTTCTTGTTGTTACCGTAGCCGATCTGTGTGCATATTCCTGTCAGCGCCGTATCTTCAATATTATGTGCGTCTTTCTGCTCAAAGCTCCTTCTGTCTCCGTTCCTGCGCCTTCCATGCTCTTTCCTTCCAACCCTCGCAATGCTTTCAACGCACCTTTGGCATAGCGGCCTGGCCCTTGAATCGTCTCCGGACACGGTTGTCGATGCCCTTGGGCTTTCGCCATGACGGGTCGACACACTTGAAGCGGTCGGACTGGTGGCGGTTGAAGCGGGTGGTGTGCTTCTTCACGATCGGGACGTGCTTCTTTGCGGCGACCATCTTTTCGCTAGTCAGTATGGTCGCAATATGTCGGTGCAGTGGATGTGCGTACCGTGACTGCTGTTGTGTTAGTATAGGTCCTGGAAAGCGACGTCTGCAACAAAGTCTCGATGCGATGATGTGCGGGAAGCAGCAATTTGCGGTGGAAGCGCCAAGATTCGGCGGCCCGAGCAGTGCTGCCTGAGGTTGTTCAAAATCGGCAGCACGAACGGCGACAGCACGACTGACTTATCATTCGCACCACATTGTGCACGCTTTTGCAGTTCAATATCGTCTATCGTCTAAGGAGCCATTCACAGCACCTCGTATGCTTAGATGTGATTGTCGTTGTGAGCGTCGACCTCAGTATTCGGCATCTTGAAATGGACGCTGCCGTCTAGAGCCGGCCTGGGATGGCTAGAACTAGTTCTATGTCTTTCCCGCTGATGATGAATTTTGAAAGCAATCCATTACACCGAGATAGGCCCCAGATCTCTGCGCCTAATAGAGTCATTTGACGATGGAGCGAGTCGAGTCGAGACGGACAACGAGCTCCGCATCTGCTGGTATTGAGGGCCCCAGCAATGGAGTGTCGAAGGCGCCGACTCACACTGGTTCGACGATCGAGGAGCCCATGGAGAGTGAACCAGAACAATCTGAGCCAAATCAGTCTACATTCAGTTCCAAACTCATCGCATTCTGGTCCAAATATGGAGTCGATCAAAGGACCTACAAGACCATGTTCAAAAGCTCGGTTGCCCCGACCATCACTCTGGCTGCATTTCAGGCTGCGCCATGGGCGAATTACTACGCGACCTTGGGCTACCTGTCGATAATCATGACGATTCTTACGATTGTGATTATGCCGCGAGCGAAATTTATACAAACGCTGCTTGTGAACATACTCCTCCTTTGTATTGGATGCAGCGTATCACTTCTGGCCATGTATTGCTGTGTACAAGCTAGGAATGGAGATACATCGTCCTACAATTCTTCGGCGTCTGCCGTTGCAGGTGTATGGTTAGTGTTCCAGATCTTCTGCATCAGCGTGCTGCGAGCCAAGTTACCACAGTAAGTGAGGTCCCATCTTCCTCTGTGCAGCTCCAAGCCCAGACCATCACCATGATGGCGAGCCCGTGCTGCGCAGGCTCACAGTGTGACATGGCTGTGGAGCAGCATTGTTTTGACATACGCTGACTCTTCTCTATCGCACACAGATACAACATTCCTTGCATGATGTGGGCAGTGTTTGCCAATGTCGCTATGACCTACGGACCGCAATGGACAACTATGGCGTACGCTAATTCGTTCGCGCTCAAGCTTTTCATTGGCTTTCTCACCGGCTTTGGTGTTGGAGCAGGTGTCTCTTTGCTGATCTTTCCTCTCAACTCCCGAGAAGTCGTCTTCAAGGGAATGACTGCCTATATCGCATCATTGCGTGGAGCATTGAAAGCTAATTTAGACTATATGCATACGCTCGAGCGCGAGGATATGTTCGCTGCTCAGCCGACGAATACTATTGGTGAAAGGCTGCCCAAAAGCCCCGAGGCCAAAGTCTTCAAGCAGAAAATGCAGGCATTGGCAGCGCTACATGGCAATGTGTCCACTGATATGCCTTTTGCGAAACGAGAAGTTGCACTAGGAAAACTTGGACCGGATGACATTCAAGAGGTGTTCCGTCTTATTCGTGGAGTCATGGTGCCGACCATGGGCCTAAGCTGCATGGCAGACATCTTCGTTCGCATTGCAGAGGATCGAGGTTGGGATAGAGACGTCGATCTTGCGGACGCCACACTCGATGATGCTCACAATGAATCAGAGAAGATGAGAATTGAGGCCATCAATGAATGGCATGAGCTGATGAGACATTTGAGCCAGCCCTTCAACCAGATCACGCAGACAATAGATGAAGGTTTAGAACATGTTCGCATAGTCCTTCAGCTTGGCCCAAAGAAGACCTGGAAGAATGCTGGCAAGCAAGATGTCGAAGCCGAAGGAGCAGATCCAAAGCCTGGAGACAAAGGCTTTACCTCAGTCTTCGAGCGTCGAAGCATTGAGTTTGCGGAGAGCAAAAAGACGATGCTGAGAGGCTGGTGCCAGCTACATGGTATTGAACTACCCGAAAACTTCTTTGAGGATCCAGACCGTGCCGACTTTGAAGCCCCAGAGTGGATGAACGAAGGCATGCTCTCAGACCCTCACAAACGGCTGCGTCGCCAACTCTTCCTCTGCCTGTACATTGAGTTCTTGCTGATAAGCGCGGCGAAGAGAACCTTGTACTTGATTCGCGCAGTCGAGCAGTATCGAGATAACGGTAAACTCAGCCGCAAGCGCATAGTCGTACCCGGCTGGAAGCGGTTGCGAAAATGGGCTATTAGCCTCTTTAATGACAACGAAGATGCGCATGGAGATAGCAACGATGGCATGACCAGCGAGGGCCATCGAGCACAAGTATACCTTGGAGATGCATACAGGAAACGGAAAGACCCAGAACATCTTCCGCCTGCTAATGCTTTCGAGCGAGGTGGTGAGGTGCTTCGCAAGATCGCACATTTCTTTGCATCTCCAGCGGCAGCTTTCGGCCTTCGAGCTTCCGCTGCCACCATGACAATCGCTGTTGTCTGCTATCTGCGAGATACACAAGCATTCTACACTAAGCAGCGACTGTTCTGGGCACAAATCATGGTGTCTATCGCTATGAGTCCTTCGGCCGGACAAAGTCTAAGAAACTTCTTCCTTCGTGCAGGTGGGACATTCTTAGCACTGATTGCTGCTTGGGTGGCTTGGTATATTGTTGACGGGAAGACTGGCGGTGTCATCGTCTTCTATTTCTTGACCATGCACATCGGCGCCTACATCATGCTCAAGTATCCTGCATACATCCCAGTCGGGGTCATCTTTCAAATTACCGTCAGCTTGATGATTGGCTACGAGCTGCAAGTCAGGAAGCTGGGCGTCGAGAGGGCCACGTCTAATGGACAAGCATACTATCCCATCTACGAGCTTGGCCCGATCCGACTGGCTACTGTCTGCGGAGGTCTTTTCGTGGGTTGGATCTGGACGTGGTTTCCGTACCCTATCACGGAACACAACCAGCTTCGGAGACAGCTCGGCTCTGCGCTGTACCTGCTGGCCAACTATTACTCAGTCATGCACGAGATCGTTCGTCTGAGACTGCGAAACGAGACTGGCGACATGACGCTCAAGGAGAGTCCTGGACGTAGGCTGGAGAAAGCTCGTAACAAGCTTTACGCCAAAGCCAACCTCACCATTTCCAGCTTGAGAGCACAATCACAGTTCTTGAAGTTCGACATTCCAATAGGAGGCAAATTTCCTCGAGAGCAATACCAAAGGCTCATCAACCAGCTCCAAAGCGTCCTCAACTTCATGTCGCTTGTGTCATTGGCTTCCTACAGCTTCCAGGAGCTGCGACAAGAGGGCGAAGAGCAGCACGGTCTGGCATGGGTGCACCAATTCGAGAAACTCATTGGCCAAGCAAACTACACTTCCGAGCAAGTGACCACTATCCTGGTGCTGCTGTCGGCTTCGATCATTGGCGAGCAGCCATTACCACCGTATGTCAAGGTTCCAGAGCCATACACTCTCGGCCAGAAACTGGACGAGATGGACAACAAACTTTTGAGCGTCAGACACATTGCTGAACCTGGCTATGCTAGTTTCGCTGTCATACAGCTCGGTACCAGATTTATCCATGATGATCTGCGTCGCTTGGTCGCTGGAGTCAAAGAGCTTGTCGGAGAGCTTGACTTCTCGTACCACATTGTCTCCACCACTGACCCTGACCGCGAGCAGTCTGAAGAGACACTTGTGTACACGCGCACAAGAACGGAAAGTGGCACCACGGACCGCACGCGGACGAAGCAAGATTGAGCTGGGATCATGGGGTTTGGACCAACGATAATCGACGATTACACTTTTCAATCCACTCGGAGTCCTATTTGTTGAGCGGCAATTGGCGAGTTCCGAGTATCCCTCTAGTGGGCACCATATTGGTCAAGATATGGTCCGACAAAATTCGCGCGACATATCTGGGTAAAACTCTTGGAATTGCCGCCGTAATCGCTCAATAATAATTCTGCGCACAAAGACATTGCGTTAGGCAAAGAGGGGAACATTGATGATCTCTGTCAATCAATCTATACCGCACCCCAAACGAAGCTGGCGAATGCACTTTGTCGCGGCCACTTTTGCCGGATTCCTCCCGTCTCCCGTCAGCTATCCTTCTTGGCAGAAGAGCGACACTGGGTTGTGCCACGTGCGAAGTACCCCGTTGATGGCAGCATTGGCAAAAGCATGGCATACGTCTGAATTTCTGACCTTGCCAAAAGGCTTTCTTCTTCAGAACGTGCTTTAAGTAGGCCAGAAGCATCTGAGCTCCTGCACTAGGTTAGTGCGGTTTATCTCCCGACAAGATGGTCAACATTACTTACGTCGATGTACTGCGACTCGCGACGAGCTTCGACTATGCCAACAGTCTTAACTCGATTACCAATGCATCAACGGATCATGTCTCCTTACTGGCCTACGATCAATCGTTCGTCGACGATGTGATTGGGACAAACTCGACTCAGAAGCTGATTGCTGAGCTCCCTTTCGATGCTTTCCACGAAGCAGGCGTCTACAATCAAGCGACTGGCAAGATCTATGCGACTTCCAACTGGGCTGGCTCTCTTGACAACCCAATCAACGTGACGATTATCGATCCAAAGACCGGCGATATCAGCTTCACCCGATACGACAACGTCGCAGAGGCTAATGGTGGTGCGGCGTTCTACCCAGTGGGCACTCCAGCCAACAGCAGTGAAGGACAACAGATTGTCTTCTGCGATCAAGGCGACCTCAACCACCACCGAAGTCAACTCACCGTCGTCAACCCAGCTACAAATGAGACGAAGGTCATCCTAGACAACTTCCTCGGCCGCAATTTCTCCTCGCTCAACGATGTTATCCAGCACCCTGTCACAGGAGACCTCTGGTTCAACGACGCCCGCTACGCCTACTGGCAGAACTTTGGACTAGAACCATCCATTCGTCCTCACGTCTACCGCTTCGAACCTAACACAGGCGTCATTCAAGCAGTGGCCGACTCGTACATTGCTCCCAACGGCATCGAGTTCTCACCAGACTACAAACACGTCTACGTCACAGATACCGGAGCTCAGACTTTCAAAGAAGGGGAAAACAACGCTACTTATCCAGCTACCATTTATCGCTTCGATATCACTCCAGACGGTAAACGTTTGGAGAATCGTCAGATGTTTGCGTACAGTAGTGTCGGACTCCCCGATGGTATTCATACCGATATCAAGGGTAATGTCTACTCGGCGGTATCAGATGGTATTCATGTGTGGAACAAGGAAGGTGTGCTCATTGGCAAATTCGGAGTTGGTGGAAAAGGCGTGAATAACTTCATTTTCGCTCCTGGTGGGATATATATCATGAATGCGTACAAGCTTTGGTATGTGAGTATTATAGCCGAGGGGAGGACTGTGAGGAGGGATTGGGGGTTGTAAGCATGTATGATTCCTGGCCTGTGTAGTTTTGGGGGAAAATAGACACAGATTCATGAAAAATTCAAAACACAAGATTCGACTTCGTTCTCGCCCTACTTATTTAATTCTATACCAAAAACGCCACCCCAGCAAACGCAACCGCAAGCGCAACAAACACCGTACTTCCCCCTCTACTCCCCGGACTCGCATCCGCCGTCTTAGCAATCGTGCAATTCTTATCATTCACATCATCAGGATCCGTCATCGCGATGGAAAAACTCTTAATCGCAAAAGGTACAGTACTGCACTCTCCATCCTCAGAATTACAATCCCACTCAAATTTCTCAGCTTTATGTCCCGTCTCCTTATCTTTGACTTTCTTGCAATTCTCTCCATTGAACGTAGTGAACGTAAGACGGCCTCCGACTTCAGGTTCTCTTGAGTCGTTGGCGGCGTGGAATGTGAAAGGGTTGCGGGTTTGTGTGTAGAAGACTTGAGAGTAGTTTGCCATGGAGTTATAGGATGAGGAGATGATTGTGTAGTTGACTCCGCATGCTGTGCCAGCGTCGCAGGAATAGCCTTTTGTTGAGTAGGTGGAGGTGTTGTTTTCGGAGAATGTTTCGGCTATGTTGAAGCAGGTGGACTTTTGGGGGACGGTGCGGATTGCTATGCTTAATGCGTCTGTGTTCGTGGTGTTTTGGGCGCAGTCGACTGTTGTTGTTGTTGAGAAGGTTATGTTCATGAGTGATGCGGAGACGGCGGCTCGAGAAGAGTCTTGGGCCATGTCGGATTGGAAGGATGATGGGGTATCGGCATTGGCGAGTGCGAGGAGGAGCGCAGGTGGGAGGAGGTAGAGGTGAAGCATCGTCCCTCGCTGGCCGGTTTATTGGTAGATTTCGCTAATACTGCCGGTATTGCTCAGAGGCTTTCTGTGCTCGCGGCCTCGAGGAAGCGTTTCACGTCTCGGCGCTATACGGATATCCACGACTAGAGTGAAGCTATCGTTGACAACGCGACGTTGGGATATGCTTATACTTGAAGTCCTGGAGAGGCTCTAGTTACCCGGCAACTCAGGAAATGAGTTGACAAGGTTAGCTCCATGTCGGTACGTTCTTGGTTTGCCGGGATGACGACGCCCAAAATAACATCTATACCTAGTCGATGGCGACTTCGGCGCTATTTTGGCGTTGGTGTTGATGATGAAAGTAGAGAGAACAAGCATTAGATATGCGTAAGATGCGCAGTTGCTCAAAATCTTGCTCGTAATAATTCTTGGCTAAGGTATGGCATGGCAGCTTTTCAGCTCGAAATGGTCCAGTGAAGAAGATACGCGATCGTGGAGGTATGTTCTTGTCTCTGCAATGATCAATACTACCTGCATACTTTAGAAGCGGAGTGTACGTTCTAGAGCATCGAGGGTAACAAAGAGAGTGGTGATTTTTCTGGGCTGCTTAACCAAGACTAGTGGACAACTGTGATGTCTCGAAGTCTAACTAACAGCCTGATCCGGGGGCATTTTGTATCCGCCGGCCTACAATAATGTTGGCTTGCATGTGATGGAGGATGCGCTCGGGTTGATGAGTGAAGGAGAGAGTTGCGAGATGAAGTCGGTGGAGAAAAGTTGGCCGCGCTTGGACCAAGCGGCTGACAAAGCTTATCTCTCGGCTGGCGGAATGGGTAGCTTCGCTTTGGGCGACAGCTCAGACAATCTACTCCGGAGTATAACTACTTCTACCACTTCAATTAATTTCATGCCAAAGCATCTACTCTTCAATTGAATCTGTTCTAATACTTTGCTTGAACACTTCAAACAGCAGCGCATCACCCCTCTTTCTCGCGGTCTTTCCCCTTTCCGAGGCACTTCCACCACCATGCCATCATTCTCCCTGCTCTCAGCCATCACACTGCTACCGGCAGCTATATCAGCAGTGACGCTTGACTGCAAGCACGTTCGCGCCGACGAGGCCTCCTTCAACTTCGAATCTTTGGGCGGCCCGAAAGCTGTGCATCTTTTGCAACGCAGGCCCCCTTCAATCTCCAATACCACATTTACCATTGACCTATGTAAACCCTTGGAGAAGGACAAGAACATCAAATCGGATCTGCAATGTCCGTCAGGTACAAGAGTGTGCGGCATTGAAAAAGACTATAACGATGAGACGCCAGATGGCTTTACGAGAAAAGTGATTCCCATTGCAGGCCAGTACACGCTTGGGGATGGCCGACATCTGGATCCAAAGTTTACCCGTCTGAAGGATAGTGCGAGCACTGAGGATTCAACGAAGGAAGGAGTGAGGATAGAGCTTCAGGGTGGAATGTATGAGAAAGAGCCGCACAAAGCCATTGTGACTATGATCTGTGACAAGGAGTGGGAAGGGACCGAGGGCTTCGACAAGGACCCCAAGATGATGGGCTTTGATGCGTACAGCGCTATGAGCAAGCGGGAGGACGATAAAGACGGAGATGAGAAGGAGGAACCGCTGCCCGATCTGGACAAGGGCAAGGCATTACAATACGTCAGCTTTAAGCTCGAAAAGGACGTGCGTGTGCTACGGCTCGACTGGAAGACCAAGCACGCCTGCGAAGGCGAAGCGGCCAAGACGCCTTCGAGCAGCAAAGGTGGCTGGGGTTTCTTTACCTGGTTCCTGATTATCGTCTTCCTGCTTATTGCGGCTTACATCATCTTCGGCTCATGGCTCAACTATAACCGGTACGGCGCGCGAGGCTGGGACCTCATACCGCATGGCGACACCATTCGGGACATTCCGTACATTGTTAAGGACTGGACGAGCAGTGTCTCCGACCGGATGCGCACTGGAGGCAGTAGAGGCGGCTACAGCGCAGTGTAAGATTATACCCAGAAGGAATGTGCGCTTGCCTCTTCCATAGTGGTGAGTGTTCATCCTTCATCGAAAAGGATCATGTATATGCTGACACTGTCACAGTTCGCTCTGAATAGACTCCTTGTATAAAGCATACATTGGATGCGCGAGGCCTCAATTTCAACTCTGACATTTCGCTTACAAGTCGGTAGTGTATTTTGTCGAACTTCGCTGTCACATTTCATCGCCCTCGCACGATTTCCAAAACTGTCGTGCGCTCCTGCACTTTGGAGAATCTCGGTGGCGTCGGCAGCCTTGTCTGCTCTTGGCCTGTCTTCGAGCAAGAGCCCGAATTCTGCTCCTGCTTCGGATCATGACGAATTGACTTTAGTGCTGATGAGCGTGGTTAGTGCTCTGATAGCAGCTTTGTGCTACCTAATGTACTCAATAGCAGCTGGTGTTCCGGTGCGGAAGCTGCAAGATTTTGGAACGGAACTGAAGAGATATCAGATTGTGGATTGGTCGTGTCCGAATGAAGCAGGCGCCTCTGATGGGTCGCAAACCTTTTAGCGAGATTTCGTCTTGCAATCATCGGCGAGAGTGTCGGTATCCTAAGCGATCGGCCTTGATTCGAGGCTGTAGCCGAACGGCGGGAGGATGCGAATCGGAGGAAAAACTGTCGGTATTGATGATCCGATGAATCGAAGACACTAAGGCATTCATCCTGCTTGATATAGGGCCGCGTAGATCAACCTTCGAGTCGCCATACGCTGCAACAGAGCATGGCTTGTATGGCCTCCATCGCTCAATGACATTTACGCTCGCGACTGGCGAAGATCTGTCCACTATAGGAGAGTCTGGACACCACGAGCATAGCTTCCCCGGTATCTGGGAAAGATTTAGATTTCGTACTGCCTTGATCGGAACGCCTACATGTCCTATACCTATAATCGACCAACGGGGCGGAATCGACGTGTCTAAAGCTTCATCGGCATAAGCTATGGAATGTGAGGCTCAACTATAGGAAAACTACAACCACCAACGAACTCGACCTATTCTTATCCTGTCCACCTTCACCAATCTCCATGATCCTTGCGAATGATCTTAGCCCCATACTCAGCAACGGCATACACGGGCCCAACAAGATTGACATCGGGCAGACGTCCGAAAGTCGAGACGTCCCAGACTCGTAAACCCGCGGCCGTGGTTCCATAGACACGCAGGTGAGAGTCGACGACTCCGCTTTTCTCCTTGGGGAGCATTCGGCATATGGACGATTCTTTGCATACCTAGAATCACATGCTCAGTGCAAGATGCGGAGGGAGAAGTGATAAGGTCTTACTCAAGGAGATCCTCATCACTCTGAATATTCGCCCCGGGCGAGACTTCACCATCAGACCATTTCTTCATTTCAGGATGTTGCATGACTTTGCGTAGGCATTTGACTCCTGGCACAGCCATTGCTTGGTCGGCGGGATCAGCAAGATACTAGCTAGTAGTGCGCCAACGCATTCAGTAAAATTGGAAAGATTGTCTCGAGCTCATTACTTTTACTTACATTCGGATCAATAACCGCATCACTCAACTCCGAATTACCTCCAATCTGAGCCGTCCCTCGACACAGCGCTGCAAGATTGCTGACCGTCACGCTGATATAGCTATATAGTATTCGGCAAAGGCTGAGCATACTTGGGAAAAACCTGGGGATACCAAATCGATTCGTAAAGGATCTCATTCTGTGCTTGATTCTTAAGATTCTGTTTGACGATATCTCCTGGGAATACATAGCTTGAAGAGTCGGGCAGAGTAGCAGCAACATCTAGAAATTATGTAGGGATTGATGCGATGGTAAGCGACTTCAGGTCCATGTTTGCCTGCGTGAAAGCACGTTTTGATCAGGACTGAAGGATTTGTCAACAGCCTGTACTCTGTAGCTCGGTATAGGACAATGTCGCTTTGCCTGCGCCATTATGGTTTCCGAAGTCCAGGGAGTGTAGAGGAGGCCTATTCCTGGGCTACGAAAGGTCGTCTGAGGAAGTCGAATTCAAGCTACATGTCAGTTCACAGTTCCGTACATCGTAGGTTGCGGCCGCGTGCGCTCCTTGCTTGCCATTGAAGGCGTATCCGCCGGCCGACTCTCATTTCGTCCTAATCCAGATCTTCCAGACCTGCACGACATTGCACTGCTCTTGCCATGCTTGCGGCCAAATTGAAGTCGTAAGCCTCGTCAATCGCGATCGGGGAGCAGGACGGCGAGACAAGTATTCTAAGACTCTGCACGATGGATGACCTCGAATGAGCTGAATCAAAGCCTGCGAATATCGAGAACGCTTCCATGTGCGGTGCAAGGCAGTTCAATTTGATATGGCAATGGATGCCTATATCGCTGACTAATGTCTTTTAGTCAGCAGTCGAAAGCGAGAACGACGAGTTTGCAATCTCCGGACTCTTCCTCAACAAAGCTCACGAAAAATTAAAATGCACCACTTTTCACCGTACGTGTATCTATCTTGCGACCGCTCTCGTCATCGTGAACATTCAAGCGCGAGATCCATGTCTTATACGCGCCCTGAGTCCACAAAACCAGCAGCAGCGGGATCTGATCAGTATTCCACGACATGGCCATGTCTCACGATGGTCGGTATCTTGTTACTTGCAGCTGCTCAGCCGAGCTTGTGCCCATGGTAGTGAAGTATTAAGTGTAGGTGCAGGAAGCTTGTAAGCACAAAAAGCGACGATTCTTGGGTCGTCTTAGTCACAGTCGGTCACCTGAGGAGTGTGACGAGTGACGAAGAGTTCTCGTGAGGACATCCTCGAGGGTATACATTTTACATGCTCCTCATTCTGAATCTCATCCATAACAATCAAGAAGACATCGACACAAACACCTCAATATCGATACAGCAACGTCTTGCAACGAACCAAAGCACAAGATCACAGTACCTAACCGACAAAAAAGAGAACACCTCAGGCTACAAACCTTACCAAATTTCCTCCTCGATCTTAACTGAGACCAAAAAAAAACCACCACTCCGGCAAACATGGCTTTCACACCAAGCTTACTCTTCTTCGTCCTCCTCACCAGCGCCCTAACAGCCTTCGTCTTCATCGTCGGATCCCTCACAGATCTCGACGCCCCAGAGGATTCCACGAGCGTGGCAAGCATCAAAGACCAAGAAGAACTTGACCAAATCCCTCTACCCATTCGCAAGAAAATCCTGGCACTACCCGCGGAAAAAATTGACGCCATGCTCATCAAAGTTTTCGGAAATCGACAACAACAACAACAACAACTCCTCCTCCAGAAACAGATCGATCAACAGCAACTTGATGATGTTAGTCAGAAGGAAGAAGTGTCGAGGAGACGAGGGTCGGATATTCAGTCGGTATTAGAGGAGTTTCGAGGGTTGGGTTTGGATTGTGATTTGAGCTCGTTTGCTGTGACGCTTTGAGGACTTCATCAGTATGAAAGTTGATCTTTGTTTTTTCGATGATGGACGTCTTTGAATTTTTTTTTTCCAGCGCTTTAGCGACTGATGAGTAGAAAAGCAAGGCGCAATGGACACAACCTTAGTCATGGGGGGAAACTGGGCGTAGGATTTTGGTTAGAATACATGGATCTTTTTTTTTGGTTTGGAAATGATCAGATGTCGAAGGAGAAGTCTGATTAATGTTGTCCTGAACCTTTCTTGTATTGCCACCTCACTGCCAACACCATCAAGCATGAAAAATCGCAAGACCTTCGTTCGAAGCTGAACATTCTCATTCCACTAGATAACGGGACTTCATCTCCCCAGAGCTTCCAATTTCGATACTGAGTCAAAAGTGTCTGCTCCCCATATCACGTAAACTTCCCTTTTCCTTCCTCCTTAAGATTTTTCAGGTTCGTGTTGTTACTTTCCGGGGCCTAGCTGCTTTCGTGAAGAGAGATATATATTTTGCAACAACTTAGGGATTCACCAAGTCAGCGGTAGCATGGCTTCGACGCGGTGGAATGAGAGTTCTATGTTTGGAGCTGGAAAATGGTTGGTTGGTGAGAGACATCTGGCAGAGCGCTGTAGTTGAAGTGGTAGAGGGATTCAAGAGCAGTTCTGACAGTATTCGTGTTCGAGTGCTGGCAGTGCTTAAAATTTTTTTTTTTGCGGCCAGTGCATAGCTTTCGCCGCCGTGGAGTCGAGCAAAGTCATCATTCGCCGGCGGATCCGGAGGTGTTTTGATAGAGCTTATGCACTGGGTCAAGAAGGTCCATGACTGGTTGTCATTTTCTGGTGCTGTACACTAGCTAACAAGCAGAATGGCACTGCCAAGTTGCCTTCTCAAATCCTCCTTCTCGACATCATGGGTATCTTCAACTTCTCCCCATTGCTCCGTTTGATGCATAACCTCTAATGTAGCGGCCTCAGCTGCTTCTTCTATGCCAAATTTGTCCTTCTGTGGTGCGTTCTGTACATGCCTCCATTCGTGACTCCACTCTACCAGAAGCCTTGCGGCTATAAGCAAACTCTTGGTGGCAAGGATGCCTCTTTCTAATGCGGCGAGATCCCATGCTGAGAGACCATTGACCCAGCTTCGAATGACTTCGTTCGTCGTATCGGATTGGGAGATTGGCATTATGCTGTCTTCCGCCAGGATTGGTACGATTTCGACGCCAGGAAATATGTGCGTTGTGAGAAAGGCAATTACGGGCTCTGCGACCTCTTTCTGCCTCTGCCGTAAGGGCACTTTCGTCTCCTGCTGCATGTCGTGCTTGTTTGGCTTTGGCGCCCAGCAGAGCAGAGTGTCTGTGCTAAGATATCGCATTGCCATGTTCACCAGATTTTCTCGAATCTTTGGATCGCCTTGCATGTCTGCGGTCTCGATATCGATGGCGCGCGATGTCAGCGAGGTAAGCGGTATGTAGTGCTGCTTCAATGCTTGTTGCGCCGACACCAGTTGATCCCACTCCAGAGCAATGGATGCGGCAAGTGCTCTTTTGCTTTTCGGCAAGTTGAGCACCTCCCTCGTCGCTGTCCGCACTGGCCGTCCATCCAACATCACCTGCAAGCTCCCATCCTCATTCTCCTTGACGGATACATTTTTCCAGAAGCGCTTCTGCAATGCAGATCCTGGTTTTGACGGGTCGATCTTAGTACTCTGGGCTTTCTTCAGCACTTCAGCCTGCTGTCGCTTCCTGGCCACTCGCGTCTCTGGAAATGACACATCTGCTTGCGGCGCTGATGGCGGAGGTCCGGCTACAGTAGGATGCGCGACCGGCGTGGCTTTTTGCGCGGTCGACGTGTGCAGCAAGCATCGCGCGCAGATTGATCGGTGGACGAATTGGCGGCGAGCACTCAGCGAAGAGGCCGCCCTCAGGGATGAGGTGAAGAGAAACGGCTCCATGCTAGCCTTGAGCTCGATGAGGCTGAGAAGGAGTTGGTGTTGGTGATAGAATAAGCTTGGCAGCAAGATACCGAGCCTAGGCCCTAGGGTATGGCCCCTGAGTTCTCATATTTCATCCTTCGTAGAGTTCACAAGGCTTAGACAGGCCTAGATATATAAGACCGTAGCAATTGCGGTATACCTGCGTTTTCTTTCTCCAACCTTTACTCTAATCTTTGTAACAACTCACGCTAGTTACTATTCTACCTTACTATTACAATGCGCTCTTCCTATACCCTCCTCCTCTTTGCGACGTACGTCTTAGGCACAATGGCAAAACACTATTGTATAGGGGGAAGTGTCGTCTGCTATTGCGGAGACAGACAATACGACCAGCATTCCTGCACCCGGTGCAGTTGCGATGAAAACATTGCAAAGAGAACAGACTTTTGCTACAAAAGCCCAGGTGTTCTCTACGACCTACATCTTGGCTGTAAATAGAAATAGTCTACTACGTAAGTACTACCTTCAGTTCCATCCTATTTGAATTATAATAACGCATTTACACCGAGGTAGTCTCAACTTGGAATTGCAGGTGGGGTGCTCGGCTCGGTTCTGTCGGCACGACTTCGAAGGGGGGGCGTGAAGACGGAGCAACACTGCTGCCCGGAGAATGTAGGGCTGCATGCAGTGGTCGGCGATGTGTGCGACTTAAGTTAAATCGCACGCGCGTTACTGCGAGCGACTCATTGTGGGTTATTTGTATGGCGTTTTGTATGAGTCGCACCCAGAATAACTCGCATAGGGTATAGTGTGTTTATATCGTCTAAATCGCGTCCATTTGCCTTCCGCGTCGTGCCCTCTGCTATATACCGTATCGTCGCTGTTGATAGCATATCCTATCGCTAAGATAACCTCACTGTCGCCTCTTTGGTACCTCTTATCACGTGTCTCTATGCCAAGCAATCTACCTGCTTACAAAGAATACGTGGAAGAAGTGGCTCTAGAGAGTGCCTTTCGAAGGGGTATAATGTATACCTACATGTATGCCTGCGAGTTATGCCTGCGAGTCAATAATAATCGCACTTTTTTGTGAGTTAACTTAAGTCGCACGCGTGCGACCGACTTAAGTTAGCCGACCACTGGCTGCATGGCTACAGTGGAGACAGCCTGGTGCGGCTAGTTTGCTTGTATCGACGCTCTACATACAGTCGATCACGGAGCTGTTTTGTGGCGTAAATATCCCATCCGAGTATGCGTTATGTAAGCTCATGAACATCTTCACACCTAGAGCTTCGTCTTTGCTCGGATCGACGTGGTAGCCTCATCGCTTGCATTTCTTGGCCACATGCAAAGAGCGGATCACTTTTATTGACCCATGTGTCTGGTTTGGTGGCCCCGAACTCCACCTTAATATTCTAGGACTATATCCCAGCAGCTTTCTCCGCATACATCGAGCATAGAACTAGCGTGGGCGGGTGACGCTGCAGCCATCCTTCCATCGTCTTCTTGCTGCTAGTTCTACCGCAAGCATCTGGATACTGCGGAATACTGGATATGCTGTATACGTGTTGACATCAAAATCTCTCGAGAGCAGAAACGGAGCTGGACAGCGCTCCTGATGTGAGACATGCGACGAGTTGACGGTGGAGCTGCCATACCACCACCCAAGCAGTCGCAATCACAGCAGCAACAACAGCAACCTAAAGGTGTGTCTATCTTCTGCTACTCCCTTCCATCAACACGACTAACGACGAGGAGCATTGCGCTTTGTCACAAACTATGGTGCTCCACATCCGAAACGGTGAGTATAGAGAGTAGAGGGAGAGTGTAGCAGCAACACAGGTCTGACAAGAGCCTCGACAGCCGGCGCATTGGTGCAGCGTGCATGACATGTCGAAAACGAAAGACGGCGTGCTCCGGCGAAAAACCCACCTGCGAAACGTGTAAGCAGAACAAGCTCGAATGCGGCGGCTATACCGCTACAGAAACAGCGGCCCCCACCCCGAATCGAAAGACGACCGACACGCGCCAGCGACGGCCACCTGAACAACCTCCGCAAAACAATACCGTCCCTCCAGAGAATGCGCTATCTCGGACACAGTCAGGAGGAAATAATGACCTGACGAGGCTCGCGTCGGCCGGCCAGTCCCCGCGAAGCCATACAGAACGTCGGCCTGGCTCTTCAGATGGCTCACGAAATGGCGAACCACGCGAATCGCTTTTCTCAGGCCCGAGGAATCGCATGCCATACTTCCGATGGCTAGGTCCCACTGCTATAATGCCTGGCTTCAAGCAGATGGTTGTGAAGGTCAAGAGGAACGACACAGACCCACATGGCCGTACATCCACCGATGGCGGCATACGCTCGCCTTCCTTGAAGAATCTTATTACCACCGAAACGCGAGTCGCATCGCTATATTCCACCGCCCCTGCAGCTGTGGAGTCTGACGTCCGAACGCCGCTTACTCTGCCATTCTACGATACATCCGCAGTGCCACCCAGTGAGCTGATAACCCACCTTGCAAACACCTTCTTCACACATCTTGGCTGCAATTACCCATTCTTGCAAAGGGAGCGCTTTCTGCGAGACCTAGAGGAGAAACAGGTCGATCCCGTCCTGGTCGATGCAGTCTGCGCTCTTGCAGCTCGCTTTTCAACACATTCCTTGCTCACACAGGCTGCTGGGCATGATGGGGAGAAGTCAACCCCGGCCGAATATGGTCACGCGTTCGCACAGCGGGCAAAGACAGCACTGACAGATACATTCCCTTGTCCAACTGTGGCAGCAGCGCAGGCGGCATTACTCTTGGCTTATAATGAATTCGGAGAGCAGCGAGACAGTGGTTTGTGGATGTATCTGGGAATCTCGATTCGAATGGCTCAAGACCTTGGTCTACACAAGACAGAAGGCTTGAGGTACATGGGCAAGGATGGGCCAACGCCGAAAGTGGTCAAAGAGCAACAACGTGACGCAGCACGAACAGGAGTTCCGTATAAAGAAAGCAGTCTAAGCAGAGAAGATGGCAAAAAAGCGAAACCAGAAAAGGAACAGACGCCAGAAGAGGAGACAGATGCAGAAGAAACCAAGCAGGTTGAGCGTGAGCGCGTCGACACGTTCTGGGCGATATTCTTCCTTGACCGCGTGGTCTCCTCTGGCACTGGTCGAAGAAGTACACTACGCGACAAGGACATCGAGCTCTCGTTTCCTTGCATGAAGCAACCCAACAACAAGTCCGAGTACCCGCCGCCATTCCCTGCGCTGATCAGAATCGTGCATTTATATGGCAGAGTCGCCGACCTCCTCAACAGCCTCAAAGAAGCAACAGACATTACAGCAGACACCCCAAAGCGACTAGCAGCCATGGAGAGCCAAGTCACCCAGTTCTATCAAGGACTCTCATTGAAGTTACATTTCGACGCGGTCAATTTCCAACACTACATGAAAGCTGGAGAAGGCACAAACTTTGTTCTGCTTCACTTCTGGTTCCATACTCTGATTGTGCTGCTGCATCAGCCAACTCTTTTAATGACCTTTTCCGGACGTATGCTGAAACTGTTTCCAAACTCGCAACAGTTGAGCATGAGCAGTGCGAAGACCATTGCCGACATACTCAGCTACTCACAGCTTATGGACGCCAAAGCTTCCCTCGGAAATCCTTTTACATCGCAACCAATCTATATTGCAGCCTGTGCGTTCTTGAGGGAGACTGCCGAGCAGACAGCCACCAGCAATGCCCAGAGTCGCGCGAATAGTCCACACAGAGGGTCGAGCCGAGAGGCAACCTCGACGTCAGACAATCCATCGTCATCGAATGGCACACCGCTTGATGCCACTACTCGTAAGGTCTCTATCACCAGCATCACAAATTCGCCGAACGGGAGGCCCATCGCTAATGCTGCATCTGAGCCCAAATCTCAGCTTGCCAAGCACACTTTGCTGGCAACTGCAGCCAACCAACACTACCAGCTTTGCTACAAAGCTTTGCAGTCTCTTGAGACTTACTGGGCTGGAGCGAAGTACATACTGACTATCCTGGATCAGAAGTTTGAGGGTGTAGGTGACCCACTTTTGTACACCGCTGAGGAAGCAGAGAGCTCGATGGAGCAGCCAAAGCCGGAACCAGCTTTTACATCGCCCGGATGGAGACGCAAGCTAAGCTGGGGACCATACATCACCAACCCAGCACTCCAGTCGCCATTCTGGCCTCCCAAGGGCTTCGGTCAGGTGCCTGGCAGCCCTAGTCATGGCGATCCTAGCAAAGGTGAGCACATTGGAGCTGCGTTGGCATTTTTCTCGCACTAACAGATTTTAGCCGCAATCGGCTGGACACTGACTGGCAATATGGACTCCAATTCTCTTAATCTGGCGTGGCATTATGCAAGCGACGCTGCTAACCACTCAAACATAGATCCTCGGCTTAGCTCGCTTAACCCATCTGCATACGAGGCTGCTACTGGTCAGATCGCCAATGTCGACTATCCTGGGCAGCCGCGAACCGGCTCAAGCAGCTCTCAAAGACTAGCGTCTGGACAAGATAACATGGCCCGGCAGAAGCCACAGCAAAGATTCCCAGGTGTGCAGAACTCCGACGCAGAGTCGTTGCTTGCGCTCAGCTCGCCTACGTTCAGCCAACAGGGTAGCGCGGTCTCACCAGCCAATCCAACCTCCTCTGGTTACCAACATCAACCTCACAATCTGCATCCGGGCATGCATGGGCTGCCCACGAGCGCAGGTCCCCATACGAACATGAATGGGGGTGTTGATCGTCACGCCTATCCCCCAGAGCCAGTTGGCTTGATGGGCGCTGGCCAGCTTCCCATTAATTTCATGCCTGGCAATATGATGATTGAAAGTCAAGATGTTGACATGAGTATGCTGGGACTCGACATGAATACGTGGTTCGATCCATACTCCACGCCGGAGATGATTCAACAATTCTACGACAACAACCATGAACCGCCTAGTGGCGCAAATGGAACGCCCGGGGCAGGGCAGTAATGCTAACAGATGTTGCATGAATTGATCTTCTTGTAATTCACATTCAGCGAGGCGTCTTGGATCTTGGGACACATGTTGCCCTCGTAGCATTTGTACGACGTGACGCCCTGTACAGATCTGTACATACCAAAACACGGCGATACGGTTATACCAAGACAGTGATGACATAACAGAAAAGCCACGTCCACGGCGATATCGGTTCTAGCCGCTTCTTCAATTGCCGATAACATTCAGACTTCATACATATTCAACATCTCCTTTCTCATCACTCTCAAAATACTGACCAGCGCAGATCATTCACTCAATCCGAGCCCGAGATTTACCAAAAACCACCATAATGGCCACCAACCCAGCCCCTTCCCGCCAATTCGACATCTCTCCGCACCCTCCAGTGCCAGCCTACACCGCTTCACCAGGTTCCATCCTCAACGTCGACAAAGCCTTCTATCAAAAACTCCAATCCTCCGACCGCAAGCTCTTAGAATCCTTCACGCTCCCCATCCGCTCCGGAAAAGCCTGGAAAGCACCCGCAGGCTCCATCATCCGTCTCTCCACCCCCGAAGGCCCTCAAGTCGGAGACCTCAACCTCTGGAACGCGCACAACCCACGCGAAAAATTCTGGGCCGCGAGAACAAGACAACTCCACGCTTCCCACATCTCGACTCACGATCGACTATGGTCTTGTCTCCCGTACCTCCGGCCCATGGCCACGATCATCGCCGATTCCTTACGGGATTACGGCGTCGATAAGTGGAATGGTCGATGTCATGATCTTTTGGGCACGCGATGCGATCCCTACGTGAATAAGATGTTGAGTGGTGAGGAGTTTGATTTTCATTGTCATTCGAATCTCGTGAGGGCTGTGTTGCGGTTTGGATTGAATGAGTTTGATGTGCATGATGTGCTTAATGTGTTTCAGGTTACGGGGTTGGATGATCAAGGGAGGTATTTTATGCAGGCGTGTCCGGCGCAGAAAGGGGATTTTTTGGAGTTTTTTGCTGAAATGGATTTGCTGGTTGCGCTTAGCACTTGTCCTGGGGGGGATTTGAGTATGTGGGGTTGGGGGGAGGGGGGTGCTGGTGAAGGGAAGGAGAAGAAGAGTATGCTTGATTGTTGTAGGCCGCTCAAGGTTGAGGTTTTTGAGGTTCTTGGGGATGTTTTGGAGGGTTGGGAGCAGTTTGAGAGTCCAAAGTATCGAAGCGTGCATGGGATGGGTGTGCCGCTGGGTGAGAAGCATGCATAAGACGCTTCACGAAATTTTGAAGCCATGCAGTACGTATATGTCTCTGGTCTTCATGGCAGGCTCTTTTTCGTAACTGAAGAGATGCCTTGGTGATGGGTGGAAGTTGGAGGACATAAAGCTTCTCGTGGGACGGTCACTCTCGGTGTTACTGCATATTCTAAGATTTCGAGACGAAGTTCTGGTGGTAGCTCCAAGACTCTGTCCATCATCAGTGTGGTGCCGTCTTTCTTTCTGCATGATGTTAGCCGGAGCTGTATTCTAGATGAGCTCATGCAGGGCAAGGTTGGAGCTTGAGCTTCAAGTCTTGGCAAAAAGGCTCAAATATTTTGCGCTGCTGGCTTGCATGGTGTTCTGCACACATAGGTATCCTGTTGCTTGCTATGCTAGCTGACATTCAATATTTTGGTTCCTTACATCTTCTGCTTTTGCAATCCTCCTTCTGGCCAGCATGTCCTGCTCTGAGTGGTGATATTGCGCATCAAGGCGACGTGCGCCTGGTCCGGCACTGTCACAAGGCAGCTTGGCATTGCTTTCTCCCAGCATCGTTCCGAGATGCTGTTCTCTCGCGCACGACTCATTTGACGCGTGGCTTATCCTATGCTGCCCTGCTCTTTGGTCGTCCGCTGCCGACTCGTCGGGCCTGAGGCCTGTTCAAGTGACCAGCCGGAATCCAGCTCTCGTCATATCCTTGCGAACCAGTAGTAACAGCCGGGCCATCAGCACCCACAACTGAGACTTGATCAGCTGGGTTGACTGGCTTTTTGCCAGTGCTGGATCGCTGGGCTCTCTCGCCGCCCTTGCCACCGCGTTTCTTTTGTGGAAAGAGAGTCGTGATCCAGGTGTTGTAGATGAAGTAGCAAGTGCCACCGAATGCGGCGAGGAGGAAGAGGTAGAGAAAGATGCTAGGAAACGTCAGTACCTTGGTCAAATGAGGTTGAAACTTTGAGTATTGCTCACATTTGTGGATCGAAGAAGGAAACTGGAGCCTCCACGATCGAGACTTTCTCCCTGAAGATGGTCAACGTGTACATCTGCTGAGCTCTTGCGATGACCGTCTGGATTTGTAGAGTCAAGTCCTGAGGCTGCATAACGGTCGCAAAGGCGTACGTCAAAGTCTCCCTGGACTTTGCAGGAATTACAGTGCCGAATTTGGCTCCAGTCAGATTGCGAAGGTTCTGTGGTGGATCCGGCATGCCTGGAGTGTCCAGAGGCGTGAAAAGGCTGGCGCTCGCGATGAGAACGTTGATTTCGCTATCCTCATTATTTGTGATGTGCAATAGTGCGCGAGTCGGGCGACCGTTGACCATCTTGACTCCAAAGATCTCGGCATCTGGAAACGAGACATTGACATCCACCTTCAATGGCAGGTTCGACTTGGTAGAATCGCCAGACCATGCCTTGCCCTCGCCCTCCATGTATTTCTGCATGTCTTCGTAGCTGACATCCTCGACGTTGCCCTCAGTCACATCTTCGACCTGTAATTGCGGCGTTAGGTGGAGGTGGTTCGAATCGGGGGCGGATGTTGCTGTACCTCTGGAGCTTGAGCGAAGACATTGAATGCCGAGAATGCTGCGACGGCGAGCGTCGTCCACTTGAGATTGACCATCTTGGCGATATACAGTGAAAAGCGAGTCAATGTCGAAAGTGTCTCGTGGCATCAAGATCAATCGCGGCAACAGTCGGCCCGAGCTCCAGCCTCTCCTTGGCACTGGTCTTAAAAAGTTATCGTGCTCCGTCGAAGTCTCACAGCTCAAGTCATGGAATCCCCTCCTCATAACAACGTCATGTCTTCATCAGCTCGAGAGTTCTAGGCTCACGCAGTATGGATCTCCACCTAGCAACCGCAGCAGAATCTCAGACGAAGGCCTCAACAGTGGCTTTAGTAAAAGCTGCAATGTCGTGTGACAGTCTGTAGAAGGCCTTCATAACTCTACAGATCCATAATTCAAGCGCAGATGGAGCATTTCAGCTGTCATGTGGCATTTGGAGAGACCAACATACTAGTACCATCAAAAGCATAGAACATGCTCTTTTGCTGAATTACATCCTGCAATGTGACCGCGCTACATGAACTACTAAGCCCTGGATCCGAATAGCACAGACTCAAGCCCCCATAGTAAGTAACTTTCGTCGTTGTCGTCCCCGTAGAAACAGAACTGATCAGGCCCACCGCCGCCAACGGCACAAGATATGGCTTTTGGAATTCCCTGGACGACGGCGCCGCGATCCAGAGAGCAGACGACCGGGTAAGCGTGGGAATCGGATGGCTTGCGATTATAGAAGCCGTCTGAGAAATAGACGGTTTCATCCTCCCTGCTGGATGTTGTATCTCCTACGCTTGCATAGGAATGGTGATCTGTTGTGTGCAGGTCCCCGGCGCTAGCAATGTAGTACTGCGACCCGGGTCTGCTAGCGAGTTGATTTGGGTAGCCGTCAGAGCTGTCTTGGTAGAAGCATTGTCCTGGGTTGGTTCGCAGGTAGAACGTCGGCGTAGGTCTGCTGCAAGTGACCCGTGTCGCTGCCGTGGATGTTTGAGTCGTGGTGGCTGTTGTGCTCCTGGTGACTTGGGCAATGGAGGATATGGTATCGGGTTCTGAACAATATCAGCAATGGGACACAGAGAGTGACGCTACTGCCGCAGTGTGCACACTCGCGAGCTTCGTAGTATGTCTTCAGCTCGTCACAGAACATGCGCACAGCAGCGAGCTGCCGTTTAGCGACTAACGTCTGGCCATATGAGCTTAGCCTATGACCGTAATAGATGCGGCTTCTGCATGCATCATTGCATATCTTCGAGGACGGCTAAAATCTCCAGATAACATCTTTTCTTGTTGTCAGACGTTCTGCGTTGGGTTAGAAGGCCGGATGTTCGTCCACACGAGGCAACCGCCGTCGTTCCACTGACAGTGCTGTGCCCAAGACTAGACCATGTCGCCCAACATTCTGAGTCGTAAGAAGTCGATTGTCTTCACTGGGAGGGAAAAGGTTTGGAACGTAAGAAGCATAGGTAGTCCGGAATCTGCAGAGACGTGGTGCGTGGCGTAGGGTCAGAGGCCTAGGCCTGCGGTCTGGTTTCAAGAGGAACGCGCTGCCGTCTCCTTTTAGACCCTCACGTGTTTGACCCTCAGGTCGTGCTTTGGCTTGCGAGCACCAATGCCTGGCCATTCCTCGCCCGTCTAGACATTAATGATCACTTGTACCACCATCAATGCGATCGAAGTAGCTAAGTGAAATGTGACTATTGCCGTTAGATATTGTTCATTAACGAGCGGAAGCATAGTGCTAAAGAGACCAATCAAGGGTTCTCATCGTCTGCTGAGCATGGGAAAACGTTTAGCTGCTGAATTTATACGCAAGCCGACCCAAGTGTGCGTAGCAAGGCGTGCCAAATCCTTTGAAGAATCGTTCAATCTGGGTATTAAGGGTCTGTCGCCTTCTTCCAAGGATGATCTGTCTTTGGGTTGCTTCCATGTCGTTTTGCTGTCGTTTGTGAATTGACTGTTGTTCGATTTCGAGCGAAACTGTGCTTTCCAAAAGATAGTCGTGCGTTGCTCTTCCATTGCCGTAATATCATCAGGAGCCATCCTCCATGATCTTCTTGAATTCTTCAACTGCGCAAAGGTCAGTATAGTAGTGCCAAAGAACCTCCGTCTGACTCACAGCTGATCGTCTTATCGCCATCTGTGTCGGCACTCTTCATGATCTGATCAACCTCGGCATCCGTCAAGTTATCGCCGAGCGCCTTGAGCATATCCCGGAGCTCCGTGACACTGATTGTGCCACTGCCATCGCGGTCAAAGACGTTGAAAGCCTGGCGAAGTTCTTCCTCTGTGTCCACAGCCGTCGCTCGGTGCGACATCATTGTCATGAATTCTGGAGTGGCAGTCAGCATTGAATTCTTTTCAGACATGATAAATAGAGTACAGCGAAGTAGGCGCTCTTACCATTCAGATCAATACTACCACTGTTGTCTGCATCGACTTCCTGAAGC
The DNA here is from genome assembly GCA_001578235.1 of Pseudocercospora eumusae. Classification (NCBI taxonomy): domain Eukaryota; kingdom Fungi; phylum Ascomycota; class Dothideomycetes; order Mycosphaerellales; family Mycosphaerellaceae; genus Pseudocercospora; species Pseudocercospora eumusae. The sequence goes on along the minus strand of LFZN01000020.1, from coordinate 259,324 downwards.
ATGTCTTGCAACTCCTGATCTGTCGGCTTCAGGCCAAGAGATCGCATGACTTCTCCAAGTTCAGCTGCCGAGATCTCGCCTTGGAACTTGTATTAGCTTGGCCTACAAGGCTGTAATGTAGGGCTGATTACATACCATCGCCATTCTTGTCCTGTGCTCACGTGGTCAGTTGGTGCCTGAAATTTCGGAAGAGTGAGAGACGTACGAAAAGTGCAAAGGCGTCTTTGAAATGCTCTTTCTCTTGGGCACTGAGTTTCTCCATTACGTGTGTCTTTATGAATTTCTGTTTTGCTGAGATGTCGATGCGAGGTCTTGTAGTTGTGTGGAAAGGCTGAAGAGCAACGACGATGGTCTGGAACGATCAGCCCATTGCCTGTTTGCTTGGCGAAGCTTCCAAGAATAGATATACATTATCGCGACTTCATCATGTGTGATCATCTTCATCAACATGCTGGATATGAAAATCGGTCATGGTTCTATCACTTTCTGGAGGTCTTAGTGGTATGGTCTATCATGGGATCTTCAAATGCCAACGAAGGCTACAAATTCGCTGAAATTGGGACGACACTGTCGCCAAAGCTATGTAGGCAACCAGGGCCATCGGAGTTGCACCAGCGAGCAATATTATTGGACTTATCATGATCTTCATACAATATTTGATCACACGGTGCACACCTCTGCAAAGGCTAGAGCAAAGTCCTGGCTTTCGTGGTGCCAAACTTCTCAATATCTGCGCAGCTGTCCAAGCAGCTCATCGAAATCCCGTCCAGAGATCACTTGCGATGTTTTGCATGATTGCATGGACAATACGGAGAGTGGACATGCAAGTCGTCGGTAAAGGCAAAGACATATCGTCGGCATCACGTGGCATCGCGCATGAACCGCGATGGAAGGATCTCGCTTTCGGTTTCTGGCTCCATCGCGACGCTTCTCAGCGGCTCTTCATCCTTCGTGAAACAGCTCACTGTCGCTAGACCAGTCTACAAGACTACAACGCTGCCGCCTGTTCCAAGAAACATTCTCCGCCAGTGGCAACGACGCCGCGCAATCGTGGTTATGTGACATGTGACATGTCTCCCACTCGCTCACTCCACCCTCCGCAGCAGCCGCCACGCCAAGTGACTCATCGAGACAAAGCCAGCGAATCTTCCACACTCATCCATGATGACCATGAGTCTTTTCTTGGTAACAGTAGAGCACACAATCGGCGTTCCGGTCTCGGAAAACACCCACGCCTACAGAGTCACGAGCTAACATTTAGCTGCCCAACCAGACTCATCATCGGACTTGGATATATAGGTAGGTAGGTGGCAACCTATTCTACTTCACTCCGACCACAATTACACTCTCTACGATAAGATGAACGCTCGCTTGGACATCCCACTCTACACCCTACATATACCTGATCCCGAAATGGGCCAGAAACAAAACAGAAAGCGAACGAGGCACCGTCCTAGTCGCTCAAAAAGACAAAGCTCGATGTATGCTATGAACAAAGCAAGTCAATCTGCAATGAATGACATGACATCGCCCAAACACATGCGCTCGACATCGTGTGTCAACACTTGTTGGCCCGCTAGTTACGTGACACCGCTGCAACGACCACAGTTACTACGACAAGAGAGTGCGACTTCGAGGGATCGCAGAATGTTTGGGGGCGAGGACGACGATACGAAATCAGCCATGGATCTTCGAGGTCCTATGCTGGATGTTGTGCTTGGACTTTTCAACGGCCTTGATTATGACGACGCTTTGGTTTAGCTCTGCGTTTCTGGCAAGCATGGCGATGGAGTTCTGGCAAGATTGATCACCACCTTGAGGCATAGTTATCAGCATGCTTCGGTCACAATTTGGATACGAGATACGCTCAGCTCTCAGCTTGGAGCACGAATTTTATGGCACGACTTATATGCCCTCTACGACAGAGACCATTTCAGGATGGTTTGGAATAGAGAAGCTCGGAGAGGCATGAGTCTTTCTTTTTACTACATCAACTCTCCGCTCGAAATTTATACTACCTTCTCATAGCTCTTCCCGTTCCCTTTTAACGACGCTCTCCTTTTTCTGCGCCGAATTGGACATCTCTAGTAACTGCTTCTTATATTTCCTACCTCTTCTTATCCACTGCCTCTTCTTGTCTTTCTCGATCTGTGTCCTTTCTTTCTCCAGTTGCGATTCCGGTCTCTTCTTCTCTCCCGATTCGCAAAGCGGAATCATAGGCTTCGCAGCAATCTCTTCCCAGTTCCTGCTGATCTTGCCAACCTCAAAGTAATCTTTTCCTGTCTCTCCTCTGAAGACCTTCTGCCAGTGCTGAATCGCTTTCTCGGCTTCTTCTAGCGCTTTCCCAATCATCTCATATCGGTACTCCCGCGACTGGTGTGACAAGTCTTCATCGGCGGTCTCTTCAAATCGTGGCACGTCTTTCGGAATGAAGGTCCATTCAGCGCCACGATAGTCAGGTACGCTATCGTCCTTGAAGCAACCTGTGATGTATGCACGAGCAGCGTCGTGGCCTGCAAATACATTATATGGTCCGCCAGGTCCATATATCCTACGTCCAGAGCCTCCGGTCACATCGTAGATTGTGCCGTTAACCGCAAGATAAATCGGGAGCGATTCGTCTGAGCCATCGTAGGCGAGGAGTTGAGCTTCTGTGAGGATGACTGGTGATCTCTACCGCTCGAAGTCAGCACCATGATTCACAGCTTTGAGACACGTTCGGAGGGCTGTACAAGCTTCGCCGCTAAAGCATTTGGTCGCGACCACCATGGACTGTAGTTCCACAGGAAGCTGTTGCCAGTGATGAAGTAGCTGAGCAAGCAATTGATCACGAGCAGGCCTGCGAGGATCCGAAGCCCATCTAGGACACTGACTGAAGTTTCCTCTTTTGTCTTCGCTGTCGATGATTTGGCATCTCGGTGTTTCGGGTCTGTCGATGAGTCTGCCATAATGCTTTTGGTGAGGCGCTTGAATGTGGATGACAGGACGCGAGACAAGGCAGGAACTTTTGGAGTAAGGACTTAGCTGACAGGGAGTACTGTACTACACTTTCGCAATCTCTGCAAGACAAGACTGAGATCCATTCGGAAAGGCCATCAAGTTCGCTTTCGAGACGAGGTTTCTTGACCGATCAACATTAATCTGGCCGGACGCGTCGTGGTGAAGAGAACCACAGGTAGAACTGAGCTCGTGCCAAGACTGCCTCCGAATGAGGCTAGCGGCAGACAGATGACTCCCTTGCACAGGACACTTCCTTCCTTCTTCCTACTTCTTCGCCATCAGTCACTCGAAGATGAGAGACAGCTGTATGCATACGGAACGACCAGGTTACGAAACAAGACATCAAAGAAAGACGACGAGGAACCGTCAATAGTCCCGGTGTCTCAAGAGGATATTTGCAATACTGGGCCAAAGACGATAATGGCAAACATCTGCCGAATATAGAACACCTGAAAGGCGTGTGGAATGGTCACGATACCAGATTCGAGTTAATAATCAGTGGCGAGTATTGGGAAAATTGCAGACGCTGGCGATTTCGCCTTTTTTCGGCTGTGTATTGGCAGCGTTCTCATGTCTTGAGTTCGATGGCACTTTGCCAGTCAGTATCCTACAAGCTAATAGCACAATTTGCCACCAACGCCAATATTAGATGTCCTCCCATTAATATACAGATAAGTCCCAAACAGCCTCCCAACGTCAAGGCCTTCAATGCCACCAAGGGCAGCGCCATGCATTCCCGATTCGTTATATTATTACATGCACGCGAGCGACATCTTATTCCATCGCTCGGCCCTTCTTTGGCACCACTCCCATATCGTACAGCAACGATAGATTGCCATAATACAATGTGTCCCTTGAAGACACAGTCCTAATGCATAGGTGGATGCTACACATTGTAGCCCTTCGCTCTAAAAGTGCCAGGCTTTCGAAGCAGTAATGTTATCCTCATGACCTTCGATGAGTATTTGTGGAGATCGACTCGTAATCCAAGCATGGCGGATTTGGTCCAAGGAGCATCTTTCTGTTCTGCTTTTGCACTCTCCAAGAAGCCGACGAGCCATTTCGCCATGTTGACTAGACTGCCCAGGAGTGAATCAATGCCCCTCCTGTAGGCCTTGCATTGCGAAGGATCCGAGCCTTCGATGAATCGTAGTAAGTTGTCTAGTGCTGATATGCCGCCGCGGAATCTTTCGTGGACGTGATCGAAGAGACTCGTCCCGGACAATGTTGTTGTTGGATCCGGGTCAGGTTCTTTGCAGTATTGAGGCTGCCATGTGATGGCCTCCGCCAGCGGACCTAGGCTTACTGTGCTGAAAAGCGAATCGGAGCGAGGTTGCACTAATTCCATCGTGAGCATGAATGTGAGCTAACATTGATGCATGGTGATGAACATACCTTTCTTCATCACAGTGGCCATTTTACTGCCCTTTGAGGCGCTCAAGAACAAAGAAGTAGAAGGAGATATAGTACAAAGAGACGGTCAATTCAACTCCGCCACCACCTGTGCTCCCCCACCATGATCGATATGATGCCTGCCCATTATGGCGACGTCAAAGATATGAGAGAAGCGAAATGATTCCCCAAGTCTATAAAGCTTGCGTCTACTTGCCATCCTCGTTAGGCTCGTTTGTCGCTTACGGACAGGACAGCGGGACAGAAAGGACGTAATAATCTGCAGAGCTTAAGAGATGCCGCAATGGGGACGACAGGTGGTGTCCTGCCGAATTAGCTTGTAGTTTGCAGATCTTTGTGCTAGAAATTTCCAGGAAGAGGTGTGTCAATGTCGCAAGCCCGCAAGGATCACGATGCAAGAGTTCGATGAGACATGGAAGATGCAGTATTTTGAGTTCGCCAATTGCGCCATAATGCAATTAAGACCGTAAGATTTAAGATTGCCGTTTGCTGCCAGCATATTGCCAAGTTTTCAACGTCGAAGACGGATTGTTCTGTGCATCATGCAGTGACCTGGTTGTTTCATCGCGATGCATCGCATGGATTTTGACGCCAGCGCGATCAATTTGTTCTTTTGCGCTTCTTCTCAAGCATATATGCCCAAGCTCTCTTCAAAGCGCAAATGACCCGCGCGAGATCGAAACGCAGGGAAGGTCTGTCTCTGCTTGCGATACATCTTGGGCTGCCCAGGCTGCGATATCCTTTTGTCGTGCGGAGAAGTCAGATAAGTTAGATGAAAGCATCAATAGGCACATTTTCGATAGAGTGTCTTTTCTGCCCCACGTCCGAATTTTCCAAAATCAGCCATCTCGTGTGCCCTAAGTAGAAGGATGTTATTTCGCAAGGTGAAAGGGAGAAATGAAGAGGTTGTGCCAATTCTTGGGCCAACATCTGGCAGCTACAGCATAGCCCTGATGAGAATGCGATGTGGCTCCGATGCCGATCGTAGAGTCCCGTCATGCGGGCTCTCCTCCAACTTGACGGGAGGAAGAAAGACAACCTATCGAGCGGCAAGTGCTGTGAAGAGTGAAGAGGTTGTAGTCGCCGTGGCCCGTTGGTCTCTTGGCAAACCCCCCAGTCGGGCTCCGAATTCTGTTCCCCTCGTCTTCCTCTTCTCCTCCCACAGCGATCTGATTGCTGCGGTCCTTGCATCGGTTCAAAGATTCCCAAATGCCAGCTGTTAGCCAAGAGTTGCAAGATCTACACGAACAACTGCGATCATTCACGTTTGATACACGAGGAAGCCGAACGAAAGACGACCTCGGCAACGTAGATGGTTACGACATCCCACCTGCGGTCAATGGGAAGCACACGGACTTTTATGATGAACATGGCGATTGGGAAGAGGATGCAGAGGACGCACATCGAAACAAAGAGACCAGGATTGCGGCGCAGTATCCTACTAGGTCATGGTCAGACACCGGACTATACTACTATCTGCCAATGGCGCTCGGAGTGATGATAGGCGTGGCTATCACTGCGCTGCCGTCATTGTTGAAAGCGCACAAGCGGTGAGAGGTCGGGCAAGTGCTAAACATAATACATTATTCTTTGCTACGGCATCAGCTGGCGGATTACTGTACGCTTTCTGATGTGTATATAAAAGAATGGATGCCCTGAGCGCTGGGTACTCTTTTTATCCTCACACAGCAATGGAGAACGCACAGTTCCTTTATTTATGTTTGCTACCTTGACCGCTCTAGTGTCTGCAGAGAGCAAAGTATCCTTGCGCATCCATATCGTTCTCTTGAAGCATGCACTGTCGTTGATCACCAGCCATGCTCGTGTCGACGAGCGCCTAGGACGTAGGGGATTCGGGACATTTGCCATCAGGCCGGGCCTCTGCGTAAGCAATACACATGTGGTGAAGGGGGAGCAGGAGGTATTTCAAAGATTGTCGGACGGGCAGGCCGGCAGGGGGCTTTCAGCCTTGTCTTGGCGGGTGACATCATCGCCTCGGCGGCGCGTGAGGCAGTGAATGTAAGCAGAGTCTTCCTGTTGATCCCTCACAATAAACATATTCATAGACCTGCGAAAGCACCTATAGGCATCTAGGCCATCATGGACAAGATGAAGGGCCTCGCCAAGGGCGGCTGGCATCCATCAACAGATAAGGCCATAACCCGGGAAAACTGGAAGTCCGATCTCAAGGCCAATGTCGGGTTAGGCAAGAAGAAAGACCCATATGAGGAGGCTAGGAATCATCAGTCTATGCCGCTTGCGAGCCTACGAGATCCAGATTCTTTTGGGCCGCCGCCTAAGCATTCCGCCTACTACGGCGCAGATGGCACTCGGTCCCCGTCTACAGTCAGCAGGACAGGCACTGGATTGTCTACAGCTTCGGGTAATTCAAGAGCTGGCCTAGGCGGACCAATAGTAGAGTCTGGGTATGCTGAGCGTAGAAGGCGGGAGGCCGCAGAAAGAGAAGCACAAGAACAGGCAGAGATCGATGCCAAGAAAGCAGAGCCATATCGCATGAATACGTCCGGCTTGCGTACAGATAATTTGCCCAAACCACCTGTACGCAGAAATATGGATGCAGGTGGCGCGGCAAGTCCTGTTGCCACCACAGGGAGGACAGCATCGCCCGTTCTACCTCCCAGAGTACCGCCAAGACAGACCACAGGCACAATTGCTGCGCCACCGAGGACTTCTTCGCCAAGTGGTCCAGCTCCTGGCCTTCCGCCTAGACAGAACGAATATCCGGATGAGTATACTCCGCCGCCTCCACCCACGTACAATGAGGCATTGAGTGCTCCATCTCCACAGCAAAATGTAGCATCTATGGCGCAGAGTGTTGCAAGCAGGTTCACCCAGAACGGATCTTCTACTTCTTCATTCCAAGCGAGACAAAACAATGACAGCCCAGCAACCATCAATCAAAGCACTACGAACAGGTTGGGACAAGCCGGGGTGTGCGTGCCGGGTTTCGGAATTGGGTCGAGTAACAATGGCACAAGTGGACCTTCTGCTCAGCAAGTACAGAGCGCTGCAACTATGGCTCACGGAGTAGCGACTCGATTCAACCAGAATGGAGGCGGAGGACAACTGAATGAACTACAGCAGCGATTTGCACGAATGAATACTGGCGCATCCAATGACACAAGCTCCACAGCTGCTTCAAGCTTTTCTGCCGCAGCAGCGCAGAAGAAAGCACCGCCGCCACCTCCACCGAAGAAAGCCGGTTTGCACTCTGCTAATGTTCCTCAATCTGGCGATTCTTCAGCTGCTCCACCACCCGTGCCGATGAGTAGTAAGCCAAAGCCGACATGACCGGCCTGTCGGTTCTTGTTTTCCGTTTTTCTGTCAATCTGCTATATGCGATATCCTCGGATCGTCACAGCAATTGAGATTCCCAGTCTTTTAATTGGCTCCCCCTCATTTGTACTGCCTAATGCGGGTGCATGTGCTTGCTCTGTGGGAAGGCTGAAAGCGCAGCGCTGAATGCTTGTCTTGTCGATGGCCTGCACGCTCCTCAGTTCAGTCAGTCGAAAGGGCATCTAAAGCTATTGAGCTTGACTTCAAACCTGTAGCTCACGTCTGCGCAAGCATTGGCTTTTGTGTCTACTTGAACACAACTTTCTTGTCGAGAGTCCCTTCTAATCGATATCAAATCCCGCGATATCCCATCTTTGGCTGCAATGTTGGTCAAATCAGCAATTTCCTGGCGCCTTGCACGGAGAGCTGCTGGTCTGCAGTCATCGAGGATAGTCACCAGTCCGCTAAGGACACCGAGCCTTCCCAGAGTCCTCAGCTCACTGAGAGGCTATGCATCCCACCCATCTCCTACGGACAGGGAACTCCACAATCCTACGTCTCTGCAAGTTATGCCAGACGCGCTCGAGGGCAAGGTCATTAGCATCACGGGTGGAGCTTCTGGACTAGGCCTAGCCCTCGGAAGGCTTCTCGCACAGAGAGGAGCTATACTGAGCATCGCAGACATTACAGAAGAGGGCATTGAAAAAGCGAAGGTCGAGCTCGAACAACTATCCTCGGATTCAACAGTCTTTGCACAGAAAGTGGACATCAGGCAGAAATCCGAAGTCGACGAGTGGATGGGCAACACTGTCTCCAAGTTCGGGCGCCTAGACGCTTCTGCCAACGTTGCCGGTGTCATTAACATCATTGAGCCACCGACTGCTCTTTTCCATGAAGAAGGTGAGCACGGGGCCGCTGGGTGGCAGTGGACATTTGATGTGAACGTTAATGGCATTGCCAATTGTCTGCGATCCGAGCTCAAGTATTTGAAGCCTGGAGGTTCGGTCGTAAATGTTGCATCAATTGCTGGACTGCGTACCACACCTGGAACGCCACACGCATACATCGCTTCGAAGCATGCAGTTGTTGGATTGACAAGATCTTTGGCACAGCAGTATGGACCACACGGGATTCGGATCAATGCTGTCGCTCCTGGTGCCATCGATACACCCATGCTGAGGAGGGCTCGGGAGGAAGGCAAACGAGGAAAGGATCAGACGAAGCTCATCGGCGGAAGTCCGATTGAGAGACCTGCTGACCCGGAAGAAGTTGCGAAGGCGGTCATGTACCTACTCTCCCATGATGCGAGCTTCGTGACTGGGACGATTTTGAGCGTCGATGGCGGCCTTAACACCTGAAGGCTGCGTGCTTTCCAACGCATACGAGTGAAATAGACAATCCAGTCCTATCTAGGACAAAGTGCCCACAAGCTGATAGCTCGCGAGACAAGGTCCAAATACCATCTCGGTCTCGACGTGGTGTGCCCTATCGCGTTCAGCGATTCCAAAGCCTGAAATACCCGACACCCAAGAGCCTCAGCTCAATAGCACACAAGAGTGACCGTAGGAGACGAGCCCGAGCGTGCGACCGAAATAGCACGATGTCCACGTCGGAGTCTTCAGCTTTTGCTTGGCATTGGTGTATACGATGTTTACCCGCCGCACATGGCCCACTTGTTGCTTCGCCTGCTTCACAAGTGTGTCCCAAAATCCAAGATTCGAGGAAACCAACACTTTCCGAAGAAGGGGCAGTGAGAGTGGGTGGTAGATGGGTAGGCAATAGCCCGAATTTGTATATATATATAGTGTGGACTTGAAGAACATCAATCTACCATTGTCATCACCACCATCATCATTCAAAGCCCTACCTATTCTAACCAAGCAATACCAGCATCCGCAGCGATTCTTCAAAAAACACAACGCAATGCACCACCACCACCACGCCATCACCCTCCTCTCAGCCTTCACAGGTCTCAGCCATGCTGCGACAAAATGCACAGTCTGCCGCGACGGCTTCAACATCAACCACATCAAAGTCACCGCCGACAGCGTCCTCGACGTGCCAGGCATCTGCGGTGGTCTATGGGACAATCTCAAAAGGTTCTCGGATTGCTCGACTCCTTCTGCTACTTCGTGTGGTGGAGGCGGGTCGGGAGTTAGTGGGCTTTTGGAGTGGAAGTTTGCTGCTATATAGTCAGTAGGATATTGTAATGCGGGGATGGTGGAGTCGACTTGGTGGGTGATTATGGGCAGATTGCTTCGAACTCTTTTGCTGATGTGAGGGATGTATATCATAGGTGGGAGGCGACGAGGAATGGGTTTGGTTCGATTGGGTGTTGGTCTGTGAGTACGATTTCGGCGGATTGTGGGGCGGAGTAGAATATGTTTAATAGAGGGTAAATGGGAAGTGGAAGGGGAATTTCGGAAGGATTTTGTTTGCTTGTTTTTTTTTTTTTGATGATGTCGAATGATCGATTCCAATCGTTAGTGAAATGGTCTGTCGTTCATGGCGGTAGATTGAATCTCAGTCTGTATCAGAATCTTCTTCATTCCTCCAGACATCTTTCCGAATCTGTTGCATTTGGTTACCTTTTTCAACAACCCAGTCAGCGTAATAGTCTTCGAGTAGCCTCCTGACACCAAGGTCCGAAATCTGCTCAGGAAGGTCGCCGATCTTGTCCTGTATGCTTTTACTGTCTTTCCAGCAGCTGAATTGTAGGCCCAGGCGTTTTACGCTAAAGGCGACAATGATGATCCAGCCCTTATCGGCCCTCGTTTTGACGTTTCCGTTCTCCATGTAATCCTCCTCTTGGATGACATCAACATATTCCCTGTTTGGGTGCCTTTCGCAGGGAAATGTGATCACTAGGAGGTCGAGCGATGGGGCAAGTCTTGGCTGAATAGCGCGCAGGATGTCTTCTAGGTGTCAAGAGCGCAGTACTGAAGTTTTAGATCGGAGACGCTGCTCTGGCCAGGCGGTGATACTGTTCCAATGTCGGATGATCCGCAGAAGTGCCTCAAAGTGACATCTTCCAGCAGCGGCAGTCTAAGAATCTGTCTTTCTGTCGGTCATTTGTGTCTGCGCAGCTTTTCCTTTGTCTTTTCGTTCTCCAAGAACATTATCTGGAACCAGGGGCTCACGGGACGGGAAGCGAGAGCCGGGTGCCGAACCAGCTCGGCACTGATGTGTGTACGAGTACGAGTACGAGCTATAGGATGCAATGTCTCTACTGCTTCCTCGCCTCAAGCTCTACCCTAGCCCGAAGGCCTCTCTCGGTCATCACTTCATGCCACTGCTGCAGCTCACGTTCCCCGCAGCTGTCGCGCACATGCTTTAAGCCCACGATGACCCAGAACTTGCACCAAGGCAGATGTCTCAAGCCATCCAGGAAGACTTGCTTTGCTTTGCTTTCGCCCTCCGGTCTTTTCAGCTCCCATTTGAACCACATCATCCACAGTGCAGGCGCATGCCTCACACCGCTGTCCGTGTCGAGCAGTGCTTTGGAGAACGTGGCCCGGATCGCGTTGACAGTTGTCCCATACGACTCATTGCGATGTATCTCCGAGACAAGCCTATGGGACCACTCAATCGCCGTTGGTTTCGTGATGACATGCTTTTGCTCTTCGAAAATAGTGCGTAGGCGATCTTGTGTTTGCAGGCGCTGGTGCAAGTCAAGCAGGATACTGTTGCTTGGATAAACGCTGAGGCTGGACTCGCATTCTTGACGCAGAACCGCTGGTTTGTATTGCTTTTGGCAATCCAGATGATACACAATCATATTCGCCTTGTACTGGTGGATGAGCTCGCGAGTGTCGGATGTATCGCTCTGCTTTGAGAGAATGCCATCGTGGCGTTGATAGACGGCGATGGCTTTCGTGATGTCGCTACTCCCTGCAAGATAGGCGAGCCACGCCAGTAAATCGACATAGATAGCAGCAGGCTGAAAATGACCTGAAAGCATGGCGCGGTCGAAACCGGATTCGAGCTCTCGCTGCATCTTCAGATGTTGTGCCTTACTCTTCGAAGTCATGATATCGTTGGATGTGGAAAGAAGTTCCCGCAATGCTTTCTTGACATCGTTTCGCCGCACATTGGTCACAAGCCTGCTATGCCAAAGGAGTACCAGATCATCTTTCGAACCGAAACTACTGCCCATATGCAGCGCAGTCTTCCAAACCGTGTCAGCTTTCTCGGCATTGGCCACGGAAGCTTCGACCATAGCGTAAGCATTATACAACCGCAAGCTGGATGGCCTGCCTTTGAGCAGACGTTTGGCATGCTTTCGGGCTTCCTCTGGAAAGAGATGCTGCGTAAAAGCAATATAGTACTCCGCAAGGTGATCGTCATCGGCACCCAGCCCGCCACTGACCAATCCTGCGAAGGCTTCCAGCACTCTGTTGACGAACCGAGGCAAGGCCTCATCATGGGTCTCTTTTACCAAAGCCTGGAAATGTTCGAAACCGTCGTGAAAGAGACTTGATGCCGTTTCGAGTCGCGCTCGAAGCTTATCAGCGTAATTCGCGCCACGAAAAACAGCTGCAACGCCACCAGCAAGATGAGGATCTCGGGAATAGGAGAGATCTCGTCGAAATGATGGAATACTTGGTAGGTTCATAAACGTCAGGAATGCATTGATGAGAGAGGCTTTTGACACATCCAGATCCACGAGAATCTCACGGATATCGCTGAACATCACATGTCGAAAAGGGTCAGTGAGCGAATCGTCGTCCATGGTTGCTGGAAGTACAAGACGGCCCAGTAGTTTGGACTCCTCGTCTGCAAGATGGCGCACAGATGTCGCGGAGTCTACCATGTTCTTCTGGCCAGCCGACAGTGCACGAGCGGCAACATTATGTTTTTCATGCGCCCTGGACCAAGTCGGCGAGTTCTCTTCGCCAATCCGAGGCACCTCGCTGTCCCAATACTCCTCGAAGGAGGCAATTTTGTCTTCCGACGTAGCTTTCACAAGGTCTGTAGGCATGAACAGTTGATACTCCAGCATGGCCTGCCAACTGGCAATTGCCAGCTCATCGAAACCAGCATCCCTCAGGAAGGTTGTGTAGCGGAGGAAGATATAGACTGCAGTGGCTCCTACCTCTTCTCGTCGCTGGCTGTCGCTCGCAGGTTGAGAGTCACGAAGCAGGCGCAGACTTCGGATATACGCAGTCTTGCAAGCCTCATAGCGAAAAGAGCGCGAGTTGTCTTGAATGAAGTCAAGATACCTGGCCCAAAGCGGGATGCTTGAAGAGCATTCTTTCAACGCCTCATGCCACTTGGCATCAAGTTTGGCAGCATCCCAGATGTGACGGCCTTGTTCAATGATGGCGAGAAGCAGCTCTTCTCGGCCAGCCTTGCCTTTGACGATATGTTTGGACGCCTCGTTGAGAATCGAAAGACGTAAGTCTGATAGCGCTCTTCTTTCCGACGTTGAGAAAGAAGCGACATCGGGAGAGCCATTGGTACGCACAAGGTTTGCTTGATGCTCAGCCAGAGCAAGCCAGGCACTGAGATCTGTCGCATTGGCCTTGGCCTGCTTTGACAATACGGAACTTTGCTGGCGAGCGACGAGGTCCGCTTCCTCATCGGGCGCTGCATCTGAATCAAAACCTTGGTCCAAATCTTCATCTACAGAAGACGATAATGTCTTGGTTTTGCCCTCGATCGAGCGATAGTCGACTGCGCCAGCTCGTAGCTCATCTGGCGACTCTTCAGCGCGTTTTCTTTTGCGCGATGCAGACAAGAAGATGAAATCATGCTTGTTCTCATCTGCGTCAACACCAGCTGGAATGACAAGACGAAGCTTGGTGCTTCGCGCTCTACCGGCCTTGGAAGTGAGAGGTCGTGGCTGCCTTGCAGACCTTCGATTCAGATCAAGCAGAACAGTTTCCTTCTCGGTGCTGGCCTCGCGATCAATCTTGGTGGCGGGCAACCCTACCAGGAAGCCAAATCCAGCACGTTTGTGCTGGGGGACGCTATATCGATGGAGGCTACCATACTCAACATTCTTGGCGTCACCTCTCCGGTCGATCAGAAAGAGGTCGGACTCGTCGAAGTCCTCTGGCACGAATGGCTTGGTATGTCGATGGTGATGGTGGCGATGGCGCTGATGCTGATGCTGACTGGAGTGTCTGTCGTGATGCTCACTGCCATCTCTTCCGTGGCCATGGACATGCCCTTCGCGTTGTTCAGACGTGGCCGGTTTTGGCTTGGCCTTGAAGCTTGTGAACTTTGGTATTGAAGTCATGTTCATATATAGATGGCGTTTGTCTGACCGCATTAGTCTTGTTTGTGAGTGGCCCGATCGTCCCACGGCTTTGCGTGCTGAGTGTGTGTGTGTGACAGAATTCGCGCCAAAAGTTTGACATCCGAAAAGTTCAAGCATCGCACTCCTTCACCTTCACTCTGCGCTGCGCTGCCTCACGGAGAAGGTGGAAGTGCGTCGCAAGTATCATAACATAATGGCGACCGCGCTCCAGCAGCAGTTGGCTGCCATCGCCGCCAACAGCACACATCAACTCGACCTCAAGGCGCAGAAAGCTCGCCATGCCAAATCGCTCCTCTTCGACCCGCGAGACGCTTCGACGCAGACCTTCGACACCATATTCCAACTATGTCTCGAGGGCTTCGAAGACTTGTGTCGGCTCGATGCACGATTCAGACCATTTGCCCGAAATCTGTTCAGCGAACAGAGCAAAAGCGAAGACCGTACGAGCATGACAGCCAAGGAAAATGCTGAGCTGGACAAAGTGATAGAGCGCTTTTTGGGGCTACTGGGAGGCAGACTGCTTTTGAAGCCGGCAATGAAGGCGGCAGAGTGGCTGGTGAGGAGATTCAGAGTGCAGGAGTACAATACCGAAGCTGTGCTCTTCACTTTCTTGCCATACCACTCGTCGCCCATCTTCGCCGCATTGCTGTCCATTCTACCACATCACCTGCCGCCGACCTTCCGATTTCTCCATCCATATGTCACACAGCACCTCCAAAACCCACCCCGGCATGCAATTGTTGCGGCTGCGAGCAACGTGTCTGCCTTCTTTACTGCATTCAGCCAATACGTGCTCAATGTTGCCAAAGCAAAGCATCATTGCGCTTCGCTGCTCGGATTTTGGGCGAGTATTACCGCACAGGCAGTAAACGGTATGATCGATGCTACTCGGTCAGGCAGAGAGACGATTCGAAGACAGAAGGAGGAGGATCTGCTGCTTAAAGTTCTGCCCATCCTGCAATCTGCTCTGAGCATTAAAGGTGTTCCGGAGCTATACCTTGGATCATGCATGATAATGACAATTATGGCCACGAAAGCATCTTTGAGCGAAAAGGTGCTGAATGCCATGATGGAGGCCGTCGCAACTGGCTGGACTGAGCAAACAGTGGAAGATGGCATTGTGTGTCTTGCGGTCTTGGCTGGGGAGAAGCAGCAACTATTGCTTCCCAAGGCCACTTTCCGTGCGCTGCTGAAGGAAGACGAGCTCCTAGCGACCATAGAGCATATCAGTGCCAAGTACCGCGTTGAGGCACTCCTCACCGGCATTGCTGTCAGCGCGATCGATTCCTTGACACAAGGTGAATGTACAGAGGCGTCAGCCGTTCTGACTGATCTCCTGGTATCTGATTCGTTACCTGAAGAAGGCAAATTGCTGGTGTTACAGAATGCCGTAAGCAGAGCTTCCGAGCTCCATTCCTCTGGACACGGTAACGGTGGTAGCCAAGCCCTAATGGCAGCCGTGACTCACAGCGCCAGTGAGAAAGAGGTGGCGGGTCTACTGCAACAGGCAACGCGAAACGCTGGCATCAGTCTCGCTCAGCTGGACGCCGACCTGGCTCTGCAGATACAACAAGGTGCAACTGTGAATGACGATGAAGAAGTTGAGCCTGAACCTCTGCTCATCGACAATGGCATGGAGATTGATGGCAATGAGAGCAAGATTTCTTTGGCTGACCTCCCAGCCTTACCCTCCAAGGACAATTCATTCCTTGACGCCAAGAACCAAGGGATATTCAATGAATATGCCTCTGCTTTCAGAAAGGTATTGTCTGCCAAAGATGACCTTGAAGCGCTCCTCAACACACCTGCGCTCCAGAAGTCCAACGCCGCCGGACAGCCAAACATGTTCTCTTTCCTGGCTCACGTATGGACAAGCGAGCTTCCGTCGTCAGCCAAATCAAAAGCTTTGCAGGTCGCTCGCGATGTCATTGAACAGCTCGTCCAGCACGATCTTGTGGTTGATCTCCAGGCTCTAATTCCATATCTAATCTCAGCTCTCGCAGATTCTGCACGCTCAGTACGTAATGCAGCAGCCGCAGCTTGCATTGGTCTGGAGGCCATCTACAGAACGGCAAAGAAGTCAAAAGGCGATGCGAAAGTTTGGGCCAAGGCTGAAATCTATGGAAAGGAGAGCTCCAAAGTACAATGGCTTACTCAGGCGGATGCTCACAAATTCCTTTCGGACGCGCTGATACCCATACTTGAAGACTGCGTCGTTGACCAGATCTACGTGGTGCAGGCGTTGGCCGACGCCATCAATGCCCCTTCCAGCGCCACCAGATCAGACCGCAAGGAACTCAGGCAAGCCTCACGCACTGCCGTGTTCTCTAATATGGCGAGTCATGTTGTCCTCACTCCAGTCATTCAAGTCAAACTGCGTCTCCTAGAGGTCCTCAAAAAGGTAGGCAAGACGACCGGCTCGTCGAGAACACAAATCCTGCTGCCTTACATCAAAGATTATCTCGGTCAATCTGGTTCCTCTGCAGATCACGACTTATGCAAGATGCTTGTGGCTAATGTCTCGAGCCGCAGCTCGGATGAGATTCGATTTCTGGAAGCACTGGCATCTGGAGAGATTAGCTCCATGCCGGAGCGCTGTGGCTTCGGCTTCTCACGACTCCGCCACCTCTGGTCTAGCATGAAAGAAGCGGCTCAGGACGATCTCGTTGACTGGTTAGTCTCCTCCAGTCTCGACGTCGGCGCCTCAGAAGAGCTTCAAACAGGCGCGACTGAGACACTCAGAGCTTTGCCATTGCCGAGTCGCACTCTCGTTAATCTAGTTGAGAGTTTGCCTAGCGTTCCGGAACTCCAGGACCAACCGCCATCAGCCAAGAAACGAAGGACTTCAGACGTTGCAAAGCCTGGCAGCATCGACAAGCAGAAGCTCAATCTTGCCATCAAAAGAATTACGTTTGTCTTGGAGTTGGTCGAAGGCGCAAAGCCGGAGAAGCATCCTCAGTTATTGAAGGGTTTATTCTACCTTCTGGGTGAGCTGCATCACTACAAGAGCTCGCTAGAGTCGGAGCTGGTCTACCTACAAGGTCTGCTGATTAACAACCTGCTTTCAGTCGTCAATGGGCTTGTGTCGATTCCATCTAAGGAGGCGGACAAGTCCTTCATCAGGGCAGATTTGATTGTCGAGTGCGTCAGAACCACTTCAAGCACCCAGGTGCATCAAGCAGCATTGCTCTTGATGTCTGCCTTGGCTTCCTGGGCGCCAGATCTTGTCTTGCACAGTGTCATGCCCTTGTTCACGTTCATGAGTGCCACCATCCTCAAGCAAGGCGATGACTACAGCGCGCATGTTACCGATCAAACTGTTTCGCAAATCATTCCACCCTTGGCGGCCTCCTTGAAGAAAAGAGGTAAGGATCTGATATCTGGCGCCGCTGAACTTCTCCTAAGCTTCACCGCTGCATTCGAGCACATTCCTCTGCATCGCCGAGCTGGACTCTTCCATAATCTAGTAGAGACCCTCGGTGCCAAAGAGTCGCTATTCGCCATTGTAGCCATGCTCGTTGAGCGTTATCCGGAGGATCCGACAGCACTTTCATTTGTCTCATCTTTGATGGAAAGATTCCCGCCGTCCACGCAGCTGATCGCCGTCCAGCAATTTCTCGATCTGGTGTTCGATACACTTAAGACAAAGCGAGCGCTCTCAGATACCATCCTAGGATATGCAGAGAAAACGGCGGAGCAGGCAAGTGCTTCAACCGCGGTGCTCATGGAAGGACTGGCATCCACACTCTCCAACGGAGCACTGCGGAAACAGCTTGCTAAGGAGCTGAAGAAGGGAGGCGATGAAGCTAATGCTCTGCGCAACAGCTACTCTGTCATCCTTGAGAAGGCTATGCAGCTTGAGCTTCAGGTCAAAGCCAATGGGCAGCTCAGCGACAGTGCCACGAATGTCTTGACATCGCTGCTCGGACTCATGCCAACTAGTGACTTCATCGAAGCTAGCGGCACTCTCATGCAGGCAGGTTCTGATGAGATTCGTCGTCAGGTCTTCTGGTCATTGGAACAGCGTGTGAAGGCCGCCAAGCGCGGAGACGCTGCTCTGCAGAAGGTTTTCACGGAACTATTGCCGCAATGCGCTCTTTTCATCACTCAAAGTCAACCCGTTCAGACCAGACTCGCTGCGATCAAATGCATTGACTGCATCGCCGATAGATTTGGAAAGACTGATCGCGCATCAGTCTTCAGCGTGTCTCAGCAAATCGCCGGTAAACATGCGCTAGGCGCTGGTAGTGGAGAGCAGGGTCTCAGGATGACTTCCATCCTCTGCTTGGCCAGCATGATTGAAGTTCTTGGAGATGAGTTTATACCAATTCTGCCAAAGACTCTGGAGACCATCATTCAATACATGGACGAAGCGCATCGCTATGACGAGGATGAGCAAGATACGGAAATGCTCGATGCAGGTTTCAGCTTTGGTCTGGCCGTTCTCGATCACATCCCGTGGATGTTGTCTGGTCAGCACTTGGAGCGTCTGCTTGCTCTTGCTGCCGCTTCGGGCGACACGCAGGCACTAGCCTTCTCATCTTTGGCCGCGAGGAAGATATCCGCCGACAGCTTTTTTGCTGCTTTGAGAGACACGTGGGCAGAAGTCGTCACTAAGCAGGATGAAGATGTGGCGCTCCATCACGTCGGAGCGCTGCGCCAAGCCGTTCAGCACCACACAAAGGCAACAATCTCGAAGAACTTCCAGGTCGTCTCTGAGCTTTTGCTGCAAGCTCACGATCTTCGACGAATCCTCATTCAAGCCGACGCCGAAATGGATACGACCGAGCTCTCGGAGCTGGTGAACGCGACGACCATGGATACAGTCTTGAAACTGAATGATGCCACGTTCCGGCCATTCTTTGTTAGCTTCAACGAATGGTCCGGCGGTCGCAAAGGAGGACTCGCAGCGATTCTGCGAAAGACAAGCTTCTACAGCTTTGCTCTCGCCTTCTTTGAGCAGCTCAAGTCTCTTGTGACCAGCTACGCCAGTTACATCCTCGAAGATGGTGCCTCGCTCCTCCAGTATTTGTCACCGACCTCTCCCCACGAACGTGAGTTGCTGGATATAGTCCTGGACGCTCTCACCAGTAGCTTTGCGAACGACCAGGGTGACTTCTGGCAATCGCCAGATCACTTCAAACCTATCGCGGCGCCACTGACCGGTTGCCTTCAGATGGCGGCAAACACTGATGCCACTCAGCACATCATTCCTGCCATTGTCGAACTTGCTGCTGCTGTGCAGTCGCCAGACCTTCACAAAGAGATGAACAAGATGATCATGACCTACATGCATCATGAAGACGCTGCCGTTCGACTGGCCGCTGTCAAGTGCCAGAGAGCCTTGACAGATAGGCTGCATATCGACTGGCTCCACTTGCTTCCAGAAATGCTTGCATTCATCTCGGAATTGCAAGAAGACGATGATGGTCTAGTGGAGAGGGAGACACTGAGATGGATCCACCAGATTGAGGAGGTCACGGGCGAGTCGCTTGATAGCATGCTACAGTAGTAGCACAGCCCCCGAAAAGGTGTGGTGCCACGGCAAATAACATTTCAGCAGAGTTCTAACAATTCGTCGACGATTCAGTGCCTTCGTTCTGAACCAGTAGCTGACAAACATCTTTCTCGTTCCAGTTTCTCTTTGTATTGATTGAACTCCGGTCATTCTTATCGACGTGGAGATTTTCCCGCCATCATTTGTCATAACAGCCAGCGTGGTACTCACAGAATCTAAAGCCTATGATGCCTGGTCGCGCTGATGATGAATAGTGCAAACCTTCTTCCCAATGAAACGTCAGTGGGTTGGAGGGGTCAATGGGCATCACGGATAAATACGTTAAAGGCACCTTTGCATCAAGCACACTTCCTTTCCCTACCAAATCGAAAACATGTCTACCAAACCATTGAAGCTCTACGGTCACGTGCAGGGACCAAACCCATGGAAGGTCGCAATCATCCTCGAGGAGCTCGGCGTTCCTTACGAGACAGAGTACATGGACTTTGGCGATCTGAAGAAGGAACCTTTCCTTAGCAAGAACCCGAACGGCAGAACACCAGCTTTGGAAGATCCAAACACTGGAGTCACGACGTGGGAAGTATGTCAATCCAAGCCACTGTGTCTGGTATTGAGCATCGACTGACAAGATTGCCAGTCCGGTGCTATCATCGACTATCTCCTCGATGTCTACGACAAGCAGCACAAGCTCAGCTACACCGAGTCACCTCAAAAGTACGAACAAATCTGCTGGAGAGACTTCCAAATGTCCGGTCAAGGACCATATTTCGGACAAAAGGCTTGGTTTACTCACGTATCTTCCTCTGCATCCTTTGATCCTCTTCTCCAATTCCACTAACATTTTGGTCCTCAGTTCCACTCCGAAAAGGGCATCACATCAGCCATCGAACGTTACGGCAAAGAAATCGATCGTGTCCAAAGCGTTATCGACGCCCATCTCACCAAGACTGGCAATGAATACTTGTGTGGCAATAAGGTTTGCTACGCGGATCTGATGTTTGTGCCTTGGAATGCTATGCTGGGATTCATTCATCCGGATTTCGAAAAGGAGTGGAAGACCAAGTATCCTAAGAGTTATGAGTGGCATCAGAAGTTGATTGCTCGGCCTGCGGTTAAGAAGTGTTTGGATGAGAAGGCTAAGAAGATGGGTGGTGGTTAGATTGGTGGAGAGTTAGTTATGTTTTGAGTAGAATTATCAATACAGAGCTTGGAAGAATCGATGATGTTAGGATCTTCTCTACAGATACTACATCAAATGTCTTTTTGCCGATATGGGAAGGCATAGAGACGAGTGACAACGAAACTCATCATTGAAAAACAGACGACACTAACCTACTACGACGACCCAACACCAGTCGAGAAAAACGAACCGACAGATCGTTCGTTCGCTTATCGCATACCTCTAGCTGTCCCATTCAATGCTCGACGAAGAAAGAAGGAGAAAGTGTAGTAATAGACATGAACATCAGTGAAGCTATCAATGCCGGAAAAAAAAACCCCCCCAGAAACAAGATCTCACGAACACAGTCGACGTTCTGATCAATGGAACTCTGTAATCCAGCCGCTACAGGTTCTGAGCGGAAAACAGATCTCAAGAATGAAACGGCGTTCAAGGTTAACGATAAGCATGAGCAAGCAGTCGACGTTCAATTTTCCTCTAGTACTTATCTCATCAGAGGATTGATTAATTCTAAATCTAGAACATTTCTCTAGCCCTATACCACCACATAGATTCACTTATCGTATATATATCCTACTTCCGACTCCGAGGAAGGTTGACTTTACTATTCTAACCTTATTCTACACCTCAGCGAACAACAAAAAATAAAAAAAATAAAATCCTCGTTTTCCTTAAAAAGCATGGGAACGATTAATAAGAAAAATCAAAATAACCTGGAATTGTAGAAGTCTGGCCCCTGTAACGCGCAGCCCCGCGTAACGCGCACTTTCGAGAGATCTTGGATTTTAAATAACTTCTCAACCCCTTTATCGATTAGCATGAAATTTTAGATATAGACTATTAGATAATAGATAGAGAGATCATACGATAAAGATTTTATTAATATCTAGAATTTGACCTATAATTTACTAAATTCTTAAAACTTATTTTAGAAAGATTTATGGTATATTACTAGTATATTATTAGTAAAACTATATCTAATAAGCTATACAAAGTTATAAATAGTATAAATAATGTATAGAAAGTAAAATATCTATATTATATATACTATTTCATTATAAATTTTTAATATAAGAACCTAGTAGTTTTTATTTAAATTTAAAGAGTATATGATAGCTTTGTACTAAGTAAATAATACTAAATCACTTTTAAAGTAGATACTTATAAGCTAGTACTACTATTAACTACTAATTATTATATATAAAGTCTAGTTTAAGCTATATTAATAGCTAAAGATATAATATTTTTTAAAGATATAGTAATATTAATATACTAGAGTAGACTAACTAGATAAAAAGTAAATTAAGCTTTCTATATATTTCTATTTATACTAATTTTAGTTTTAAGTCATAAAATATTTATTATATATACTAGATTTAANTAATAGCTAAAGATATAATATTTTTTAAAGATATAGTAATATTAATATACTAGAGTAGACTAACTAGATAAAAAGTAAATTAAGCTTTCTATATATTTCTATTTATACTAATTTTAGTTTTAAGTCATAAAATATTTATTATATATACTGGATTTAATAATAATATATATTTCTTTTTTTATTTTTAAATATTATTAGTTTAAGCTTTATTTTTATAGAAATTAAGCTAAATATAGAGTTTTTTCTCTCTATATAGAATGTTATAGTATTAATAAATATAGAAATCTATAAAAAGTATATAGTCTCTTAGTAATATAGTACTTTAATATCTAATAATTAGATTTATTTAAAATATAAAATTTAACTAGATACTATTAGCTATATTACTTTCTATAACTTTAATTTCTAAAGTTTAATACTCTATTATAATATATATAATACTAATCTTATAGTACCTAGCTAAGAAACTTTATATTTTATCTAGAAAAAGCTTTTAATTATTATTTATCTTTTAGCTTTTAAAACTAGTAGTAATACTAGATACTTTTTATTTTAAAGACTATAATGTAGTTCTTTATAGTCTTAAATATCTATATATAAATTTTTAGCTATTTCTAGCAAGGCGTTCTCTAGATATTGGCGGCGAAAGTCGGCGACTTTTACGGAATTTGCTAGCGAATCGCTGCGCGTTACGCGGGGCTGCGCGTTACGCGGGCTAGACTTCTATTCAATTAACTCAATAATGCTCATCTTCTTAGACCAAAAAAAAAAGAAACGCGCTCCAGTAATATTCTAAACGACTATTCTACATCAAAACCACCTTCGACAGAAAACTTTTTTTTGTCTTTGTTTTTCAAGAGTCCCTATTTAATAACACCCCCCGCGTAGTATGATAAACAGCCTAAGGTATTTCAAATATTTTTTTGTCCCGTGGAAAACGAACAAAATCTCGCGATTCCAATTCCAATCCCTACACACAGATGATACACGACCACGTCTTTCAAAATTCCATGTGAGTCGGTGGCATGTCCGGGGTTCGTGGGAGTATTGTTATGATCCGTTACAAGCTGAGGTCAGGTCGATAAAGCCTGGATAGGGAGACGCGGCTGTTGTGGAAGTTGTAGAAGGGGAAGATGGCAGCTGAGGACGATGGGTAGTGGGGAAGTTGCGGTTAAGGCTGGTGGGAGGGAGATTGAGTGTTGTATTATGAGATTCGATGAGGGGGCGTCGGGTTAGTGGAATGAGGAGACTGCTGAGGAGGAGTATCGAGTTTTGAAAGTTGTACGGACGTGGAAGGAGAAAATGGTAGAGTGGTGAGTCGATGGAGGAATCTAATGCCGAGTTCTGTCTTTAAATATCTATCGTTGCTGCGACGATTCGTTGTGCAAAACGCTGCTCATCGGAGAAAGCATTACCGACTGCCTCGAATTTCCCATCTACTAGGTCCTGATGTAGTCGAATAAGAAAGCCTCTCGATGACCTAGAGCTGAAGCGGATTGTTGAAGCTCATCCACTGATCGAATTGACCGAAGTCGTCCACCCAGAAAGGATCCTGCAATGTCGTGGCATTCATGTCCAGTTCCATCAGCCACGGCATTGTGCCAGTATCCTCAGGCTGCGTCGAGGACACTGGCATTGAGCCTTCTTGCGCATCAACAGGTATGGTAAAGTCGCCGTTCGTTGCTTGCGTGTTAGTCGCTGTCTGGGGCATGGACTGGAGTGATTGAGCTTGTGCAGTCGGTGCTTGCGCTTTCGGTTTGTCTTTGCGGCCGATGTGGATCTTGCCCAGCAGTGGAATCGTAAGGGTTATTCCTTGAGCATTGGTTGGTGTATCATGTTTAAAGTGAGACCACAGCGCCCTGAGTGCCGCTGCAGCTTCGCGTGCGAATTCCGAGCCCGCCTGGTTTTGCACGAACTCCATGGTCTGTACCATGCGCTCGACGCTTTGAAGTCGGTCTTCGCGTTCGCGGTCTTGAGGAGGCTGAAACACGTGCCTGTCGCTATTTTGTGCCTGTAGCTGTCCGTAAGAAGATAGTAGTAGGAATGTTCCGGCCGTGAAGATCTGCATGTCGATGATGCGGCATACGAAGAACCCTGCAGGTAGAGCAGTGCGGACATTTGCGTATCGTCGTGACAAGGCGTGGCATGCCTCGACACAGCTGATGCGGCTGTATGAGTATTGGTCGTGGTCGTCGTTGCTCATCGCTGGATGGAGGTGAATCCTTGCTGTTAGATAGTAATTCCAGAATTGGACCAGTGCGTCTGCGGAAAGAAATGTAAACTCCTCTTTCCACCAAGAGATCGGAGTCGAGCTTTTGAGTGATCGAAGATCCTTGTCCATGTTGAGTATCTTTTCATAGATCTCCTCTTGAGTTGACCCGATGGTATAGGCTTCGTCAAGTTCTTGGACTCTCATGGCAATTCCAGCAAGTTCGAACATATAAGGTTGAGCAAGAACTGTGCCCGAAGAGTCAACAATCTGCTTGCGAGGAAAACGATGCGTTGCGGTGGCAGGAGGTAGATTGAACTTGATGAGCGATAAGTATTCGACCACCATCTCATGGAGTAATCATCTCACCATCATCGAAGCAAGTCTATCGGTGGCGCATATGCTCTCCCATAGGGCGATTTTATCAGTAACACCATCAATGAGAGTTGACGCGGCATGAGGCATAGGTCGATGATACCATGCTCTCGGCAGTCCAATCAGTTCCGCTATGGCAATCGTCCGTCGAAGCGTGAGCCAAAGTGTCTTCACCGCGCCGAAGCCTAGCTGCAGCCTCAGGTAGAGCACAGTCGTAGATATGCCTTCGATGGTAGAAGCGAGGCCAGTGTGTGCTACGACCGTGTGCTCAACGGCTTGCATCAAGTCTTGCACGTAGCTCGCGATATCTTTCCAGCCTAGCCCAGCGTCAGCACTTCCGGAAGTCTGGCGAACCTCTGTTGGCTCACCTTTCTGTTCAAGAGAAAGTACGATGGAGCGTTCTGGGACCTGGCGGGCGGTGATGGCAAACGACAACAGGTATTGCGCCAATACTACGGGATCTACGTCTTCTCTGAACATGCTCTCATGCTTCGTGACAAGCTGGTCCCGACTGCCTTGCGTGCTGGTAGTGGGAAATAATTGGTAGTAAAGCGACATCCATGGAGGCGCGTAGCTGGATATGGCGGCAACATCCTGTAAGACGCATATCAGTGAAGCTGTGATATAGCGGCGCAAAGACGACTGACATCTCGGGTCGGTAGGTAATGTTGGAGCTTCGCTCTGCTCTGGTCGGCATATCGCTTCGAGCACGGCCGCCGTTCCTGCGATCCCTCTGCATATCGCTGATCCGGCCCGATCAAGGTGTTGTCGAAGAGGAACTTCAGATGGGAAGGTCCAGTTGTCGTTGGACCTGTTCATGTTTAGCAAAAGTTCAGATCATCTATAATGCACAACTCCAGCCGCATGAAACGGGGACGATGAGGTCTCACCATTCACAGTATCAAGCTCCGAGTCTAGGGGCGAGGCAGGTGAGTCTCCCTCTCCAGGACCAAGTTGCTCGGGTGAAATCGATGTGGCATGTCGAGGTTTGTGCTGTACAGACGCGGCAATGTTCGCGATTTGGGCTTCAAGTCGTGAGATCCGATCCTTGGACGAGACACGATTGGAGTCTACAGATCGACGAGCATACACCTGCGGCACGCATTCCTTGGCTCGTTGTTTGCAGCCCTGACAAACAGAGTCGGTTTCTGCTTGCCAGATACAGCGGATCTTGCGCTGTCTACCTGCACAGGAGTGAGTGAATGATCCACGACCCGTTATGCACGCCACACTCCTCACATTCAACGCAGCTCTTGGTCCCTTTCCGCATGCGTTTCAGAGCTGGCTCTCCGTCTGGACTGGGCTCCATATTATTGCAACGGACGAAGAGATCTCGCTGATGCTGAAGGTTTGTTGACCAGCGGACCGCTTAAAGATACCGTCCCATCTCAGACACGAATGTCCGACCGTGGAACTTCAGCTGAGCAGGGGGATGCATGTGGACTGACCGCCCAAATTCTGAATCGAGCCACATGTCCACCAGAATCCAGACAATGTCGACAAAGGTGGTATCCGGTCTTCGTCCGCAAATTCGTCCGCATCTCCCCTTGCTTTTCCTCCATCTTCACCAATGACTGTTGGTATAGTGAACAGGCACGCATCGACGTCGGTGTAACTGTTACTCCACCTCATACCATGTGGCTATGAGATTGTACAACCGTAAGTCCGATCATTGGTGCGCTATGTAATACATCCCACAAGACTAGAATCTCTATATGATACTGCCTCCATACATCCGTGAACATGTTTATTCCCTAGCAAAGACAAAGAAGCTTCCTACAAAGCTAGTACTTGAACACTTCACTCCCCTTGACGCTTGCCCATCAAAAGCAAACCGAGTCCGACAAGAACACAAGACGACAAGCAATACACATATTAGCAAACAGACATAAACAGTCCCCTCAGCCAAAATGTCTGACACTGAAACTCAAGGCGTAAGTCCGACTCCATCCACTCATATAAAAATTTTCCTCTAACACCATCTCTATAGCCTCCATACGCCCCTCAAGTCGCATCCCTCGGCGGACACCCAACACCAGTCCCCGACGTCGTACTATGTTCGATACTCATTGCCATCTACGCCGGCTCAGCAGCCAGCAACATGACAATCTTCCAACTGAACAAGCGAAAGACGCATAAATTCCTCATCTCCCTCGCGCTCTTCGGCTTCAGTATGGCAAGGATCTTGACCTGCTCGCTACGAATCGGCCTAGCATACCATCCCGGAAACATCTCGCTCAGTATCGCGGCACAGATCTTCCTCAACGCCGGAATCCTGATCGTATACATTGTCAACCTCGTCTTTGCGCAACGCATAATTCGAGCGAGACAGCCTGGAATCGGATGGCATTCGGTCTTTCGAGCTTTCTTTAAGGTTCTTTACGGACTGGTTGGATTGGCGCTAGTGCTTGTCATCACCTTCATCGTCATCCAGTTCTATACCTTGGACCATGAAGTTCGGGAAGCTTGTCGGGATATTCAGCTCGTGGCGATAACATACCTGCTCTTCGTCGCTTTGGTTCCTCTGGTTCTCCTGGCTGTGACTTGGTCGCTTAAGAAATCGCCTCGAGCCGAGGAGTTTGGTACCGAGGACTCGTTCGGTGGAGTCGATACTTGGAGCATGGGAGGGAAATCTGTGATTCTATTGGTATCGGCCTTGTTGTGCACGCTCAGCGCTGGATTCAAGGCGGGAAGCCAGTTTGAGGATCCTCGACCGAAAAGCGATCCGGCTTGGTATCAGTCCAAGGCGGCGCTTTATGTCTTTACATTCCTGATCGAGATCTTGATTCTGTATATGTTCCTACTCACGAGAGTCGATCATCGCTTCTGGGTTCCAAATGGCAGTAGTAAGCGATGCAGCTTCACTAGAGTTGCCGATGAGGTTGCGCCTAGTCAGGCCGAGGACAGCCCAGAACAGATACAGGCTTCCGCAAGGTCATCGACGGCAGTGAAGGAAGAGGTCTGAAAGCAGACAAGACTCGGATGATTTGTACATGAGTAGCAGAATGTCGGCTCGAGAGTTCAACGGCCTATGATACCACATTAGCGACAGATTAAGATTGTGTAGAATATAATGTAAGAATGTTTCGAGATTCACAAGTACTTTCCCCTGTCCCCAATCCGATCAGGTTCATACAACACTCTTCCTCACTATGACCGGCATCTCAAAAGGTCTGATAACAAAATAGCCCGATTCTGTCAAAGCAACGAGCATTTGCCACAAGAAATAGCTGGTGCATCGTTCCCAAAGCCAGGTATAGGGTAAACGACATTTTTTCTTGCTATTGCGTTTCATGCGTCCAGATGTCGAATGTAGGAAGCTGAGAGTCTGTTGTGTAGTCCAAGTCTCGGTTTCGTCGGTTGCAAGCTAGAGCAAACCCTAGAATGAGCTTAGAATATTGCTCCGCCGATAAGCACAGCAGTGAACGGAATTCCGCAAGACGTCGAAGCTGGGAGGTTGAAATGTCTCCTTGACAGGGCAATGTGGTCGATGTCATGAGGCGGCACGAATCAGCAAATTTGACTTGAAAGGAGACATCACCTCCGAGAACCCTCGCAAAGAGGTCCTTTGTTGTTGAAAGAACTTGATTGAGCAGCATTCAGTCCGAAGGGTTACATATTACATGCATCATCCAGCTTTCTATAATCTCCCGTTTCAGCGGCGATGTGGGCTGTGCGGATCACATCTTGTCGAACACAGCAGTTCCAAAGACCTTGTGCTTTGGGTTGCCGTGATATCTTGATTCATCCTTGTCAGTGTCATCGTCTTCATCATGCTCGTTGTCATGCCATAAGTGGCTCTTCTCCGTCTCAGCGCCATGTACCATATCGAAGCTGCTGGCAGTGCTGCTGGCACTTGGGCTGCCTGATCTTGCTGTGCCGATGTTGAGCGGCGTAAGATTCTCACCGGCAAGCGAGAGTGGTTGTTCTGCAAAGGCTTCCTTGACACTTGACTCCTTACGTACTTCACCAATCCACAGTTGTCCACCATTTGAAGCTTTCGTACGAGCTACTTCACGTTCTTCGAGTGCGTAGCGTGTGCTTCCCAGACCGAGGCTGCGCCGGTGCCACTCGCCGATGAACATGCCTTCAGGATCAGCTTCATCACGGACCTTGGTCCACTGCTGCAGTCCATTGCCCAGCAACTCTTGGATCTGCTCTGAAGAGGTATACATGAAGTTCTTGGCATAATGAGGCTTGGCTCCCATCTCGCGCATCAACCATTCGAATGCTTCGTAGTAGCGGTCCCGACAAGGAGGGTCTTTGAGGTATGCACGATATAAAGTGGCGTTCAGATACAGCGTGGGACCGTACTCGGCTGTATTGTCAAGGTATGGTCGAACGCGGTCTGAATCTTTTGAGGTATCGCTGACGCGAACCTCAATAGGACAATGTACGTAGAGGCCTTTGCTGCTGAACGGAATCTCGTGCTTTTCTCGAGGCTCGCCGTTGAGCCAGGCGGATAGACGCTGAATGGCTTCCGGTCCATCGCTAAGCGGGAGTGCCCACTCGTTTACGAATTGGCTGTAGAGGCAATTCATGAGCAGGCCTGTCCGTAGTGGCTCCACAGCTGATGTGCTCTGGCCCGTTCGAAAGCCATACTGCATGCCGAATACGAACCACTCGACCCATGGCAAGATGGACGGGAACCAGTTTGAAAGGGCGAGCAGATTGTGGTATGTGTGGAAACCAACGGAGCCGCCATACCAACTATCCACAGGTGCACGCAATGGCTTTTCGGTCTTGTCGGCAGACCAAACGATGGCACGTTTCATGTATGGCATCCACCACACTCGCGTGTACTCTTTCTGTGTCCAGAGGGTGTTGTCCCATGTCTGCAGGATCTCACTGAGTGGCAGCAACGTCTGTGTCCACTCAATGTTGCATGAATCAATCATCTCGAACTCGACCTCGACGACAATGCCAAGTGCACCTAGAGAGACGAGTGCCGCCTTGAACAGCTCCTGATTTTGATGTCGGCTGCATCGCACAGCCTGGCTGTTGGCAAGGACTATTCTCAGGCTCCGCACAGAGTCAGAGAGAAGTCCGTGGCGTAGGCTGCTACCGTGTGTCGCAGTCGAGATGGCGCCCACAATGCTCTGCTCGTCGATGCTGCCCAGGTTTCGCATTGTCATTCCATGCTGGTTGGCTTCGTCGTTTAGCCGGCGCAACCTGATACCGCCCTCCACCAGCAATGTCTTCTTTGCTTTGTCAACTTTGAGAACCTTGCCGAAGTCGTCCAGGTTTACCATCCAGCTACTACTGCAGGTCAGGTCGGAGGGCGAGTGGCCGCAACCGACAAGCACAAGTCTCTTGCGGCACCTTCGTGCAAGAGTTACAATCTTCTGGATCTCGGGCAGCGTTCGCGGCTTGATGTAGAGCTCTGGTCGCGATTGAAACGTCTTCGCCCACGTGTAGTGGACATGCTTGTCGGTTGCTCTGAAGGGGACATCAGGCTCGGTTCGATCGATCTCGTGCTGAAGCTTCTCCATGTTTGGCAGCTCGATATGGCGGTAAGGTAGGAGGAGAAGGGCAAAGGGCTGTTTATAGTAAGAAGGCGGGATTGGTGTGTGTCGTGGTTATGTCGTCGGTCGACGGGAGGGTCATGCGGTTCAACCGCAGCTGTTGAAGTGGTCGAAGGTCAGCATGGTGAATGACTGACGGGTTGTTTGTCCCAAGGGAGTGTGTATTGCTAGACTAGCTTTGGATGGCATAGTTCTATGGCGTGAGTTGTTTGGTCGACACGCCTTTCGCCTTGGACCGAGAGCTTTTCCGATGCCGCTGCCCGACCAATCACATGCCAACCGAGGTGGCTACTGGTCATAGATCTCGAGAATGTCACGTGCACGCTGTAGAAGTCACCCACTCCCCGAACAACTGCTCGACTGCACAATCATCTTGCTGAAAACCCTCATTTGCCGCTTGCTTCGCCTCTTCAGCGACAGACAGAAGACCCGCCGTCAACCACGCCCGATCATCTACGTCGATCATCACGGTATGGTAGTTCAAGTATGCCCAATCCTTCCGGCCTCCAAGGAACACTCCTCTCTTGTGAAGGCCGTCAACAGCTGTCTTCACTTGCGTCCTCCAATCATCCTTTCTTGCCAGAATCCTAGCCTTGCCAGCCTCATCCGCATCTCGACAAAGCTCGAACAGAGTCCTCCCTTTCGCGACCCACGGCAGCAAGATCCCAGCGATTCCCGCTTTTCCCATCTGGACCTCATGCTTTCCAACATCAACACAATCACACGTCACAAGGCCTTGAAAAGTCAGAACTCCCTGCAGAGGCTCTAGAACTAACTCTTGACCAAGCATGAGCTCGTAAATACTCAAATGCGCCGCGATGGCATCAAGCGAGTGATTCACGACCTTCTTATCCGGCATATGCACAGCACTCTGCTCGCACGCCTTGAAGTAGTAAACCTTTCCATCCGGTGCCTGAAGTTTATGCGGAGGTTGTCGCCAATCTTGGTCTTTGTCGAGGACCATGAGATCTGTACTACGGAATGTTGGCAGGTCGTTGTTCGGCAAAGGATGGCAATCTTCATATGGAGCTGGAGCCATATTATATGCACCTGTGAGCTTTGAGCCTTCGGTTACCTCTACTTCGACCGCGTCTTTGCCAGAGATTGCTTTGATCCTCAATTTGTAGGCTGGACAATGCAAGTAATCGTCGAGAGTGGTCCAGTACTCTTTCTCTGGCGCCAATTCTCGCAATGAATCCATCGACGTGGAAATTATCAGGTCGCAAAGTAAATGCCATTGCTTCTCCATCGATTCCTTCAAGGACACTTTTTGGTAATCCTCTTCTCGAATGAGTGGCTTCCACTCCTCGTAGAATGATGTGCCTTTAATGTCTTGCCCTTCGACGTCGATCCAAACCCGTACACCACATCTCCAGAAATGGATGAAACATTTCTCGCCTTTTCCATCGTGCATTCCACCACGTACGATGTGTGGAATGTTGTCAAAGTAACGGATTGCAGACATGGTGTTGACTCTCCCAGCGCGAATTATTGAGCGATAAATCAGATGTCATGTACACAATACTTCTTATAGGCACCAGCTTCTGCTGTGCCACCTTCTGCCGATCGTCCGGGTCCTTCCCGCAGGTACAGCTCATCCAGGACTTCGATTCGCCCATTGAACAGTCAAAAAGTCTTCCTCAGAAATATCATGTTTCTGTAGCCCTGGAACATGGGCTCGCACGAAAGGGCTGTGAAAAGCCTCCTCTGTGCGATTTTGGTATTACAACAGGTAGAGGGAGCTGACCATCATCTCTATATCGAGACGATACATTTGACGATGCTTCCTTAATCCAAGCTGTCCAGCCTCGTTCAAGACCTGGGCTATAGCTGGATCGATACCGCTATATGCTGGAGGAGGCGACAGGCAGAGTGTCTTGTCCTACCCGTCGAGGTTAAGCGACACTTCTTGGAAGCTCTGGTGCATGAGCGAATGCTTCAAGATCGTGTTGACTTTGAGCATGCGAAGATATCGGTGCTTGTCCGTGATTCTGTAGAAAACAAGCACCCCAAAAATGTAAATAACGATCAAAAACATACAGAAATGCTGGTCTGCCATGCAGGAAGATGGACTTGATGATATAGAATAAAACCTACAATGCTACATTGATCTTCATAAGCCACATCTCTCACGATATTGGTCTTCCAATGGCAGTGCTCAGCTGGGACCATGGTGTGCAGGTAAAAGAGAGGTTGCTGCGGCTCCGAAAGATGGACTTGTGATTTTGGCTTATGAGCTTCGACGAAAGCTTGGCAGTGCCAAGAGGAGCAAAGAGCAAAGGCAGTTGCCTCTTCGGGTATGCCGAGAATCATGCAGCTAGGTAGCAAATCAAATCAAGCAGAGGAGAAGTGCAAGGCCAATTTCGTGAAAGATCGATGTTGCTGCGGTGTTCATGATGTCGAAATAAGCATTCAGGCCTCCCAGGAATTCGGTTGCCTACGATGGATACGCTGTCCAGCGTGCTTTGCTCCGACAGCATGAGCACCTCGAGCGATCTTGCTTCCTTATTACTGCAGAACGACATTTCTCATTGCAGGTCTGTGAAAGTGGAAGAAACCTCACGAATAGCAAGACGCACAAGCGCTCGAATTGCACTCCTCCATAGATAGCACCACCACACCATTGCATCATAATCACAGTTTCCAAAGATCCATTCACAAATTCGCATAAAGTTCCCGATCGCCTAGCGACAAGAAGGCATGTCTGAGCTGAATCGAATGTCGGGGCGTGAATTTATCAATCTTTAAGCTTCGTGTGGGCAGAGTCGTCGGGGAAGCGAATGCTTCTCTGCCAAGTCGCACTGGTCGGAGTAGCTGTCCCTGAGGCAGTCTGGTCATGCGTTCGAAGTTCTTCGGCAAAGGTGGCTCTCTTCTGATCTGGACTATCAGAACGTGGCGAGCCGTCGTTTTTCGATTTATCGCCGCTAGAGTCTTGATCTTCGGCGTGCGACTTCTTAATAGTGTTGCCAATTACTCTTGCGTCCATTGGCTGCGAGATTTCTGGACGGGAGCCTTCGCCCATACTGCTGGTCCGATCAATTCTCTCGCCTTCGCGGTTGGGAGCAGAGTCAGGCTCGCGACTCTCGCCAGCTTCCTCCTCACTAAGACGAAACATGTTCTTGAAGCTGTTCAAGATGAATCCCATAGACGCAGATACGCTGTTGGATGTTCCGGTTGACTCGCCTACTTCGCTGGTAGTGGGACGTCTTCGTCGGAAAGATCGAGCCAACGATCGGTCACTTCCAGCGTTGTACTGACGGACAGGGGATGTTTGTCGAGACCGAGAGCGACTGGTCCCACGTGAGATAGGCTCGGAGATAGCCATAGATATCGTCCGTGGTAAGTGAAACCCAAGTTTTCCAAGAGGAACCGACAATCCATGGCAGACGATCGAGCAGATGCAGAGAAACCACACGACTACGTTCAATGTTTCAGCCTCCTGCGAAGCATCCACGCGCTCGTGCCCTTCATACTCGACCTCTCGCAAGAATTCTCGCGCAATGTAAAGGTAGAAAATTGCGCTGACTCCGATCGGACCGAACCATCCGGTGAAAGCAGCGTGGCGCCATTCTTCAATCTGGTGGATCTTCTTATGCGCAATGAGAATGAATGGCAGTCGTCGTAGAAGCAGAACCAGTATGCCTAGAGGAATGAGACGGTAGATCGGGATCACATTGTTGTCCACGAAGCTGTGCCATGGGCATACGGCTCCGAACCACATGAAGATGGAGACGTTGAGCAGCATATCAATGGTGGGCTGCAAAGAATCGTCCATCGTTTCCAATCTAAACCAATCATCCCAAGTGAACACGTTGCCGGCGATAAAGCATGCAAGCACGTCGTCCGATCCAAGCAGGCCGACGGTGCCGACGATGAACAGCTACTTCATGATTAGTGGAAGCTCAGCGATCAAGGGTATATTTGAGCTTACTGCTAAAGTGATAGCGAAGACGAGAAAGGACTCTCGGTCAACATAATGTCGCTCCTCGGCCCAGTGCAAAAGCTCTTTAGCCAGCCACCCGACCACAGCACCATAGGCTACAGACATGATGATCACGTAGGCCCAGGTGTCGTAGAACCACAAAGCAAAAGCGTGGCCGACTCCACCATGCTGACCGAGCCCACCAATACCAGCGTACTTGAGTAAGTATAGACCCAAGAAGAGAAAAGGATAGCCCAAGCCATCATTGGCACCAGATTCTGCGATAATAATCTTTTGAAGCTTGGGTGGGATGTTCTTGTCCGCGAACTTGCCTTTGACGATGCTGTTCGACAGAATTGGATCAGTCGGGGTCACGCAGGCACCGGCAGCAATAGCCATGACAAAGTCAATATTTGGAACAAGAGCCCAGACCAGCAGAGAGGTGGTCATCCACATGGCAATCATGCCTGGTCCAAGCATAATGGACAAGCTCTTTTTCTCGGTCCATAGATACTTGCTGGGCAGCTGGACGCCAGCCAGGACTAGCTGCACACCAAGGACAAGGCGAGTGAAGTACAATGTGATGGTCTCCAGATCAACCTCACTATCGTTGGCATAATCCAGAGGCCGGATGAAATTAGCAGCATGCGGGCTGAAGACCACGCCCGCAAGGGTGGATATCAGGGCTTCGGAGAGATAGAACTTCTCCTTCAGCAGGTAGGATACCAGTCCGAAGACGGTAATAAAGCCTCCCAAGGTCGCACAGACAATGTTGAAGTTGACGAGTGAAAGGGTAGGCATGTTGACTGGGTTCGGAGCCAATCAAAGGCTTGTTTGCGGTGCTTGGATATGTCTTCTTGTTCACCAGGCTTCAGCCTGGCACGATTTGTTATTGCGGCCTCTTTCTGCGGGCCTGTCGTATGGCTCGCGCGCAATGTAGATATGTCCCCAGACGGGCCTCGGCGAGTGTTATTGGGGTGACATTGGAAGAATTCGAAGCGGTCGAGGTCGCACACGTCGCCACCTTGTCAGTGGGTTTCGGGATTGTTGATGTCTTCTGTGGTCGCGAGTATGTCTTCGCGGTGTATGGAGCAAAAGAAAAGAAGAGAGAGCAGTGATGATGAGAGAGAAGTGCTTGGCTCGGTCAAGAGGCAGGGCTTAAGTTTTGAGCCAAGTCCCTCAGCCAAGCCAAAGCCAAGCCAAAGCCAAGCCAAAGCCAAGCCGGTGGAGCCGACAGCGGCATCTCTTCTTCATGCAAGTTGCAACCATCAACACCGCTACAACACCAACACCAATACCGCTGCCACGCGATCACCATACCATATCAACAATGTGATGCCGAAGCGTTGGGAACAAGATGATAAGGGAAAAGAGCTTTGGAAGGTGGACAGATATGAGCGCTGTTCGTGCGCGTGCGCATGCGTATCTAGGAACACTGCTATTAGGCGCAGCCTAATAGGCTTAAGAGATGTCGATAAGTGAAGCTACAAGTGAGGCCCGCTCGGTAGCATCTTCAGTGGCTACATCGTATTCTAGAGGGTGACTACACCATCGCAGTCTATGATACATACAACACTGCTGAAATACTCCCTGCTCGGCCACCTCTGGAAGTGGCTTGGATATCATACCTTTCCAGTGAACAGCTTGTCTCACAAGCCTTCGATGCTGCTCACTTGCGCTATTTCCAGAATTATGCCCGCATGGCATGTGCAGGTATTGCGCTCACTTCACAGCTTCTGCTAGCTCACAAGCCACTTAGTTTTGACTGTCACATGCGCATGTCCTTTTGACTTCTTCAACACAACATCCACCTAACATATCCACGGGCTGAATACAACAACACCATCTATCATCGGAAGTTCGCAACCGCCGCGCTTTGACCGATCTTGGTCAACGTCAGCATACATTCTACACAGGCATCGACCGCAGCTTACAGCACATCTTCGTGAGTATATGTGCGCGCATCCCCTCCAATGAGAAGTGCTAAGATTTCATTATATGCAGCTATCGACGCCAGTGCGCTTCTTCTACGGAGTACTCATTTGATATTTGATCCGCCCTGAACATGTTGCGCCGTGCTGCCTCAGCATTTGAAGGCGATGAACAGCAGCGACCTTCAAAGCGCAACAAGTCTGTCCAGCCTTCTGGCTACCGCTCTTACTCTGGCACAGGAACTTCATCTACACCGCCAAGCTTCGCACCTTCTTTTGCACTTCGGAATTCTCGAGAAATTCCCGAGGTCATCGATCTGGAAGATGCCGAGAAAGCTTTTAGAGTCAAGAATGAGTACTCTCCAAGATTGAAAGGCCCTGCCTCCCAAGCACGCGACCACAACAAGCAAGAGCGGAGCATATCTTCTGCTTATCTTACTCCACGCGACTCCCAAGCTTCTCGAAGATTAGAAGGCTCCGAAGATACGCCCATCTCGCTTGACGATTTCGATGATGATGACTTGGCAACGAGAATGGCTAGAAGCCCATCTGCGCCGTCTGAGGGCCTCTTTGTGTCTCGCGAAGGGACTCCAGTCGACGAAGAAGCTCGAAACGCTTCTTCGACACCAGCGTCCCAGGCTGCAACTCCGACCGAGACTGCAGTCGTGCTTACAGCCGAGCAGCAAAAAGTCGTTGATGCCGCGCTTCGAGGTCGCAGAAGTATCTTCTACACAGGTGCAGCAGGATCTGGTAAATCGACGGTCCTCATCGCGATCCGTAGGGGCTTGTGCGCGAAGGGCAAGCGGGTAGAAGTTGTCGCTCCTACAGGCAGGGCAGCCCTAGATGTTGGTGGAACGACTACATGGAGTTTTGCCGGATGGCAGCCCGACAGTATGAAACAGCCAATTAGAGAACTTGAGAGGCTGGCCGAAATACGATTCGTCCGACAGCGCATGCGAGAGATTGATGTGCTAATCATTGACGAAATCTCAATGGTAGAGAATCATTTCTTCGAACGCCTGGACCGCGTGATGAAAGCTGCGCGCGATGATGATGGCCCCTTCGGAGGAGTGCAGCTCATCGTCACCGGCGACTTCTGTCAGCTGCCGCCGGTGGAGCCGTTTCATCACTGCTTCCAGTGCGGAGATGAGCTGCTCCCCACCCTGGATTCCACGCAGTATGTATGTGGGAAGCACGGCACCTTTTTTGACACCGACAAATGGGCTTTTCGCTCCGATGCTTGGGAAGATGCCAATTTCTTGTGCTTCCACCTCAAGACCATTCATCGGCAAGAAGATGGCACTTTCCAGTCAATCCTCCAGAAGATTCGATTTGGCAATACTTTGGCAGAAGACGAACGCTTCCTGCTGCTCAACCACCAGTACGACGTCCGGAATGCCACTAGGCTCTTCGCGACCAGATCCGAGGTGCAGAGCATCAACAACGCTGAATTCGACAAGCTTCGCGCGCGACCAGTAACGTACTATTGTCTTGACCACTGGAAATGGAACAGGGAGCACGCACATCTCAAATACAAGGGCGCGAGACACAACGACGGTACACTGAAAGCTCTCAAGGATCACCAATACGAGCCTATCGTGCATTTCAAGGTCGGCATGCGTGTAATCTTGATGGTGAACATCGACATCGGCAAGGGCCTGGTCAATGGCAGCCAAGGCGAAATTGTGGCGTTTCTGAAGCATCGCGAAGAGAAGCTTCCTAAGGTCTCGAATCGTCCCGACTCGTCTGTGCGCATGAGTGACGACAAGCAAGAACGCAATGCGACCGCCGGCGTCCAGTCTCTTGGAGGGAAGTATGCCCTGCTTCAGTACGCACAAGTGAAGCAATTCATCGCCGATGACAAGAACCGCTACAAGGTCTGGCCGATTGTGAAGTTCGATAAAGTCAAGAAGCCTACCGCGGTATACGCAAACTGCCGCGTTCGTGCATTGGGAGATGAAGAGCCATATTCTCTCATCGCTCGAACGCAAATCCCACTTGCACCAGCTTGGGCGATGACTATCCACAAGTCTCAAGGCATGACGCTCAACAAGGTTACTGTCGACGTCTCTCGAACTTTTGAGCAAGGCCAGGACTACGTTGCTCTCTCCCGTGCTAGGAATTTGGAAGGACTCAAGATCGAGGGAGCTGGCCCTAGTTGGACTGGGATGGGCTGCAACGAGGAAGTCAAGCACTTTCTCAAAGTGAATTTCCCCGAACTTGACATTGAGTGATCGACGGCAAGCACGTACGGTCTACTATGTCCCGAATTGCTGATGATGAACGATATGGAAGATCATGCATCATTACTCTGCCTGGTCCCTAATGACATCTGGCAGCCCCAGATCGAGAAGTCAGTCGACATCCTATCCAAGGTTCGGAAACAATTCTGCGAATGTTTCGGGTGCGTCGTGCCGAGATCTCACAAATTTCAAACTTGACATGTATAATAACACAACTACACAATAAAAGGCATTCCCAATGCTAGTAATGCCGCACAGCCCTTTCCTCTTTATCCCACTCACCGAGATCGCATCTCACATGAGCTCCGTCATCGTCCTCTCCATGCCCCTCACCACAATCTCACTACTACCCCGCGACACGTCTTACCAAATGTTCTATTACGAAAATATCAGAAGACATTCATCAACCACTACCATTCAACCACAAACAAATCATGTCCGAACACTTCACCCGCCCATCCCGTTCCCTAAAAGGCCGAGTCGCCATCGTCACCGGCGCAGGTGCAGCAGGCATTGGCATCGGCAACGGACGCGCAGCAGCAATCCTGCTAGCCGAAGCCGGCGCCTCAGTCGTCTGCGTCGACCTCCACAAGAACCTAGCCGAAACAACAGTGCAAATGATCCAGAAAGAAAACCTCGGAGCCGCGATCGCCATCGAAGCCGACGTGGCGGTCGAAAGCGATTGCAAACGAATCGTCGAGTTTGCCATCTCTACGTATGGGAGATTGGATGTTTTGGTTAATGGGGTGGGCATTGGTGGGGCGAGTGGTACGGCGGTCGAGGTTGATATGGGGGCGTGGGCGAAGGGGATGGAGGTTAATGTGGGGAGTATGGTTATGATGAGTAAGTATGCGATTCCGGAGATGAGGAAGAATGAGGGACAGTGGAGGGGGAGTATTGTGAATATTGCGAGCGTGGCGGGGATTCGAGGGGGGAATCCGCATTTGCTGTATCCTACGAGCAAGGGTGCTGTTGTGGTGAGTGTTGGTGTTGGTGGGAAGCGAGTGTTGTGCTTTTGCTGATGGATATGTTGCAGAATATGACGAAAGCGATGGCGGTTCATCATGCTGAGGAGGGCGTAAGGGTCAATTGTGTTTGCCCCGGTATGGTGTATACGCCTATGATGTATGCCGGTGGTATGTCTGAGGAAGCGAGAGAGGCGAGGAAGAATCGAAGCCTGCTGAAGACCGAAGGCACGGCGTGGGACGTCGGTGCCGCCATTCGATTTCTGGCCGGCGACGAGGCTCGATGGTATGAAAGTCTCGTCCAGATAAGAGGGTCGTTACATGCTAACAGATGTTGATCAGGATTACTGCTGTTGTACTTCCTGTAGATGCAGGCGCTACCGCTGCGACCGCTGGATCCGATATTCCTAAGGAGGCGAGCATCAATCCTGGACCGTGAGTAATGTTCTTTGAGTGCTAACCAGTAGCGTAAGCTCCTTGGAGGTGCCTGGGACCAGTCCATAAAAGATAAAGCTCTCGCGAGTCAGAGACCGAAGCTTTGAAGACGCAATTAATCCAGAAGATGAAGTCTTGTAAATGCGTGTTGGTAAGTGGTCAGCAGTGAATTCGAGATAGAGTAGCGTT
This sequence comes from Pseudocercospora eumusae, assembly GCA_001578235.1. Classification (NCBI taxonomy): domain Eukaryota; kingdom Fungi; phylum Ascomycota; class Dothideomycetes; order Mycosphaerellales; family Mycosphaerellaceae; genus Pseudocercospora; species Pseudocercospora eumusae. The sequence goes on along the minus strand of LFZN01000020.1, from coordinate 219,476 downwards.
AAGCTATCTGTAGGACGCCGACGGCCAGATGCTCATAAACATCAAGTTTACCCTCGTCAATGGAGTCCACCTACGCCGAGGCGTCACGCTCGTCCATCTTTGTGCTCGTGGGTATCATAAATCAGAATGTTCCTTGACAACTCCGTCAACGCCAGGAACCGGATGACAGCTTAATATGGCTGAGAGTGCTTGTTCCAATTCTGATCATCTCGTCGCTTCTCCACTGTGTCACGATTATTAGCCACTTCCATTCACACTGAATGCCAAATGACATACACTTGTAAAGTCCTCGCTGCACTGCCGACAGCATTACCCACAATGCCACGCCAATATTGATTGCAGCTTCAAAGACCTTGAAAGTGACCACCGCTCCGAAAACTTTGACAATGTTGAATAAGAGGTTAACAATGCCGTTGGGATCTTTCGTAAAGGTCAGCCAAGATTCTCCAAAGCATCCGTGATTGTGGCACGTACTGCTCCATGTCGCTTCGATTATCTCGCCCGAGACATATAGGAAGACCAAAGAAGCCAGTATGCAAACTGCAAAGGTTGGGAGATTTGCTAGGTCGAAGTACGCTACGAGAACACCCTGTTGAACGGCAGGCTTCTGTGCTTTGGTCTCGGCGTCTTGCTGCATCTTGGTGTTGTTCTAGTCGTTCGATGGAATTGGTCTGTGTGGTAGTATATCTTCGCCCTCAAATATCGTACTGGAACAGAAGGAAAGACGGTGGCGGGAAGAAGGCCAGATATACCTATCCTCCTGAATACAGCCAGAAAGCAGCTGAGAAGGGTCCATATGCATATTCAGCGCCTCAATAGCGACTTCTGCACGTCTCAGCTCGTAGAAGACCGATGGGCTGAGGTGTCGTGACGGTGGCTTGAAGGTTTTGTGCGTAGAATGGTTACGTGAGAAAAGTCCGTGCTCAAAAAAGGAACCTCGTCGTCGCTAGAATATCCCACCGCTCCTCTGAGACTCTGAGTCCTCTCCCTTCTATCGCGATCTCAACAATATATCCTGGCTAAGACATTGGCATAGTAATCACTCCTTCCTCCCTTTATTCACATACTCGTTGCTACTACCGCTACACAATTACTACAATAGGCTATATAGGTAATTACTATGCCATTTGAGTAATTACCGTGCCAATGCTTCCTATTTGAGTATTTACCGGTTATTCGACATCAAGGATGATGAACGCGTCTTGTCAAAGTATAAGTGCTCGCGTCTCCTTTTCTCTTGGACAACAACAACAACAATTAGAATAAGTACACAACAAGCACTCTGTCTCCGCAATGCCACGCCCAAAAAGACCACTTGCCGAGCTTGATCCCAACGAGCAGCGTGTATCATCATCAACCGCTCCTGAAGATGCGAAGCCGAAGAGACAGCGCACAAACGCAAAGACACAATTTGAGCAGTCGGCGTTCACAGGCAAGTACGAGTATGCTTGCATCGGAAGACCACCTTGGGCCGGGCATCACGATGAAGATGCCGACGACGAAGAAAGCAAAGTAGTGTGGAAGAAGAGTGCTTCTGAGCATCCACGCTGGAAATGGATCATGCTTCGAGAGAGCTTCGATTTGCTCGATGCCGCGTACAAAGATACTGATAATCGCGATCCCGACACTTTCGGCATGTACATCTACAATGACTTCTTGGGCTATGGCATCATCGAGATTCTCGAAAATATGGTGAGGCCACATCCATGTAGCAAGCTTTGCAGCATTCATGCTAAGTGAGAACAGCTCCGCGCCTTCAACAAAGAGCTGAAGCCACAGAAAGGGAAAGGTTACAATTACCAACAGATGTGGGCCGTAGTCACGGCTCTTGCCAACTACGTCAACAGAGACGCTAGCATGCCATACATGATGGTCGATGATGCCGAGAGGTGCGAACGACTGAACGCCGTGATCGGCTGCCTGATCTTGACTGCCTTGAACGAACTCGATCGAATCGGGCAACTCCATAAAGACTCCAAGTTTCGTGACCTGGGCCACGTTATGGCGCTCTATTTACTGTTCTCCAAGACCCACGACACCACTGAGATTGAGTATCCGGCACTTGACTCAGATGGAGATGGCGAAGGCGCCGAGACGGTCGATTGGCAAGACGCTCTTGTAGCATACGCAGAGAAAGCGGATATCGACTTGCTCGATCAGGGTGTCTATGGCATCGCTGAGGTCCTCCCAGAAGCGGTGGGGTACACCAGTATTGGCAAAGCCAAGGTTGAAAGGTGGAAGTGGACTGAAGTGGTACGTCAGGCTTGTTGATCCAAGCAACGAATCTTGCTAACTTGGGTGACCAGCTCAGAGAATATCGTGAGGAATACTTGACGCGGTCAACCATTCTTGCCCTCGCAACTGACAATATTGGCGGCCACTATTACGATATCACAAAGTGGAGTCCTGAGGAGCGAGCCAAGTGCGCATTCGATCACAAGGATCCTCTAGCAGGAGTTTTGGACGAAGACAGCGCTTCTGACGAGTCTGAGGATTCTTGAGTGATTCACACTCATCACAGTCGAGGAATAGCCGCGCATTTTTGTCCATTCAAATCAACTACATATGTAATGTGAGTGCGACCTCTATAGCTTGTGTCATTCATGCAGCCTTTCCTCATTCATCTGCATTTAATGGTCCTCCTGGGTGTCCGCATTAGCGTGTCGCTTTACTAGTGGAGGCAACAGCTTGTGATTCTGCAGTGCACGGACTGTTATTCAACTTTCGGGTCCACCGCTACTAATTCCACCTCGACACCGAAACCGACACCAACGTTGATCGCATCTTCACAGCTACAGTTACCGTCTGTCATCAGCATGAGACACTGGGCTTGGCCGCAGCATAACCGCGACTTGATGAACACCGGCGACAACACGCGCCGGCGGCTTGTTTATGATCGGGAAACACCACTGAGGCGAACAAACGAAGCCGCGCTCGCAGCACTCGAGGCATGCAAGAACGTAAGCGATGATCATCATAGCACCTTCAGTATCCTAATCACTGACTCGACGGTCCCAGAGCCCATATAGATCCATCGCGTCAACCCCGATCAGCACCAACTTCTCGACACCCGTCTCAAGATTTCGAGAACCGTACGAGCACAATGGCGATACTAGGAACTCCGCCGCGCCCGCCACAGCATCCCGAGAAACGCATGGGCAAAATGCCGGCGTCATCAAGCAGGACCCTACAGGACCATACAAAGTCAGTACACCATTCTGTTGACTCCAGCTGCTAGCGTGCGACTGAGGCAGATGGCAGCACTGTCTCACCGTCGTGCCTGGGAGTGAGTATGGTCTGGGAAAACATTGCTAATCATTACATGCATTGCTTTTAGGTCTACACGCTCGTCGTGATTCACGATGAGTCCGGCAAAAAAGGTACAGAGAAATTCCTCAATGGCACGTACACCACTCTAGAGCAAGCCACTACAGTCGCCGAAGAGATCGCGCGCATGTCTCACAACTATCATTCCAACCGCGGTCCTTGTAAGTAACTCCAGTCAAAGGTGTACGGCTAAGGCGACGACAGCACTGTCTCGCCACTGATCTTCGGAGCGAGCATCGTTGCTAATACTTCCTTTAGGCATTGTGGAATCAGTCACAAACGAGGCAGGACTTCGTAGCTACGGCATCAAGTGTAGGAACGAGTATGTTGAAGAGGTGGCAGTGATATTGCAACGACCAGCACCAGTCGCGAAAGGCTACAACGCGAACGACTTTCTTACAACCATCACCAATGCCCTTCGCATCGCCCTCCGATTCCTCCCTCGAACCGTCCTTTTCCTCCTCCAACTCCTCTTCGATCTCCACACCACCCTCGAAAACGGCCACGCCTACCTCCAACGCAAGAGACCACAGTCCTCTTTGCTCGCCACCGCCGAAGGCCTCTTGTGGATCATCATGACAGTCGTCTCGCTTGCCTTGATGTCGTCGAGGGTGCTGGGTCGAATTATCGCGTTCTCAAGCAGCGCACCGAAGTCGGAGCTACAGAACGCTTACATTGGGGTGGTCAGTCTGTCGTTGGTCGGCATTCTCACGTGGTCTTTGGGGTGGGTTGGGGGAGTCGTGGGACTGGTGTTCGCTTTGCTGCTTTGCGCTGGAAATTAGATTCGCTTGCTGGATTGTATACGATAAGAGACGGCGAGGAAGGGGGCGATTAGTAGGGTGCTTCTCGCGATTCAGAGCGATGGGATACATTTTCATAAAATTGTGAGCTCCTGCATGACCACTTATCCTGTTTTGCCGTTCTCGCTCCGCTGCCCGAATGTCACTACGCTCGTGGATTCTCTTTTTGATGCACTATCGCAAAGGTAAGCACGCGGAAATAGGACTCTTGCTCATCCACTTGTCCCCCTTTTACGGTCTCGCTCCGCTGCTCCTTTGGCACAACGCTGATAAGCTCCCTTTTGGATGTACTCGTGTCTAAAACACCACAAAACACGGGCTTCGAAACGCTTCGTCCACTTGATCCCATCCTCATGATATGGCTCTAGTCCTCTGTTAGTACGACGCTCATGAGTTCACTTTTCGCTGCGTCTGTATCAAGGAGAAGAGGAGGAGGGATTCTTGTGCGTCTACTTCTATCCGATTTCCACGTTCCCGCTCCGCTCCTCTAGCAGCACTACGCTCGTGAGTTCCCTTTTCAATGCACTTGTCTCTAGGAGAGCAGAGAGAGATAGCTTTCCAAAGGACTTTTATCCATCCATTTGTCGGCCTTCCTACGTTCTCTTCTCGCTCGGCTACTACATATACACCCCTTGCACTCCGACTCCTACTAGACTACACCTCGACGGTAAGCACCATGTCAGACCTCGAGGAACTCAAAGGATACATCTATAATCACAGACAAGCGCAGCAACAGCTTTCGATCTCCTTCGCCAGACGATCGATCTCCGCGCTCTGATTCCAGTATTCTACTAGGATAGTTCTAAGCAAAAGAAAAATTCCACTCTCGCCGAAGTCGAAGCTACTATTTCCTCGCGAGAGTAGAACGTGAAAATGAAACGTTACCGTAACAGAAAAAAGTGCTTCCTCAATCTCGCAATCCGTCTATACGATGAATACTTCGATTCCAACAAACCATTATGTCTTTAGGACTACATACCGCTCGTGAAGTCTCTGTCTAAGAAAAGCACCTGACTCAAACTCTCGGCTAAGTCATCGACCGTCCATTGTACTACTTCCAGACTTCCAGAATTTCGATGCTGCGTTTTGAGGCCCAGATTCTAGTATTCTGTTAGAACTACAAGGTACACATAAATGTATCCAGAAAAACATCGGAGCTAGCTCTCGTCCAACTACTTCTCCCAGATTTCTAGAACTTTAAGCCCTCGACTCTGATAAGTGGATTAGTTCTATCATGCTCTTAGAATTTCGTTACGAGATACTTGTCTCTAGAAAGGTACAAGGAGACAGCCCTGTGTTGAAGTCATGTTCGTACACTTTCTCCCGGATTTTCAGCATTTCTAGGCCTCGAATCTGATCTGATGGATTGTATATTGCTGCGCTCTTGGTGTCTTTCTGAGAGGGGCTTGTGCTTTGAATTAGTCTTGAGGCAGGTCTTGTGTAGGCATTTGCCTTGAACGATGGTGGGAGAAACATCGCCGCGACCTCTGCTGTGGGCGCTAGGGAAAAGGGGGCCGCGTGGTTGTGATGGAATCTCGAAAGATTACGGCAAGACGTGGCGAGAAAGGAGATGGAGGGCCGGGCATCGCTTTGCCTTCAGCGTTAGGTTTCGTCGAGCATGGCGAGTTCGCTGCCTAAAATGCTCACAAGGACAGATGACGAGGAAGGAGACGGAGAGCAGCGTGTCGCTCCAGAGCCAGGGCGGCATGAGGGAATATATTCGACCACAGTTGAGCTACTGTCAACCCTCACTTACCGCGATCCAGCACTTTCTCGACGACCCAGTCTTTGCCCTTCCGTGTCTGCACTACTTTCCAGGCCCCTAGTGGCCACCCCATGGTGCCCACGGCCGAAGGGTCTCGGAGAGCGACACCGACCCAACATTGTCTCTTACTCGTGCCAAGCTCTTCAGTTTTGCCTATTGGTTTGCCAATTTCGAGCAATGGCGAGCCTTCTGCCAATATAGCAAGCTGTTTCTGACTGACTGCGCAGAGCGGATGCATTCGCGTTCTCTTCTGCGCTTCGCCGATATGACTGGAGGTCGCGCGACTGAGGCTGGAGTAGACAGCAAACGAAGGCATCTCGCTCAGTGAGAGGCGAGCCAAGACGCTCGAAGCATGCACAAAGACGCTCTTCTGAAGCTCCTGGTCTTGCAGGCTGACCGAATCATCAATATCGAGTTTCGAAGGCAGAAGAGTTTTGTATGGCACTTCGATAGCTCGGCGAGGCTTGCGCCCAGTGGAGACGGAATTAGGAAGCAGATCACGTCGAATAGCGACTTGGTCGATATATCCTGCTGCAACGATTTGCTTGAGAACGCTCTTTTCGCGATCGCTTGGCGGGGACAACGTCTGCGTGAAGGCCACGGTTGACGGGTCATCGACGTGCCTCTGCATGATATCGTGGAGCTGTCGACGTAGCTGCTGGGCTTCCGACATGCCCTTCTCTCGAAGAAAGTTTTCGGCGCAGAAAGAGCTCGCATTACCTTGTGATTCTGCTTGAGCGTGAGCGGCGACTGCGGTGAGCACCTTGATAGCGTCTGATTTGTCGTCTTGAGAGGCAAGGTTGGCCATGGCTCGGCCGTAAGCTTGTCGTCGCTTCTCAGCTTGAGTGTCCGCTAGAGTGTTGGCTTCCCCTCGGCGGCCATCGTCACTGTCTTCATCCCCGAGCTCATCTCGCGGCAGCTGGGGCTGCGGAATGAATAGATCGCCCACCGCTAAGCCTGCGACCAAGGCGATGGTATATATCAGCACGTTGTTCTGCTTGCCAAGCAGAAGCATCCGTCCAAATCTGGGATTGACGGGGTAATTGATGAGTTGTTTGCCAATATCGGTGACCTTCCCAGTCCTGGTGTCTATGGCGCCAAGGTTCTTGAGCAGTCTTTCGGCTTGACTTAGCTGTTCGCCTGCTGGCGGTGTTGGGTACGGGAAGTTGACCACATTATCAACGCTCATGTTCTTGAGCTGCAGTACTGTTCCTTCGATCGGCGTTCGAAGAATCTCTGGGAGAGTGTGCTCTTCGAAGTGTGCCTCGTAAATGGCAGAGCTGTACAGCCTGTAGCAGTGGCCTGGTCCAGTACGGCCGGCACGTCCCATTCGTTGTGATGCACTGGCTTTTGAGATCCAGTCGACTTTGAATTCTTGGACGCCAGTCTCAACATCGTAGACTTTCTCTTTGCTACGCCCACAATCGAAGACGTATCGCACGCCATCAATGGTCAAGGAAGTCTCGGCGACGTTGGTCGCAAGGATAATCTTCCGGACTCCATCTGCAGTCTTCTGGAAAACTAGGTCTTGCTGAGCTGCTGGCAATGCTGCGTATAGAGAGAGGATTTGTGCTTTTAGAGCGCCACGTTGCGGTCCAGATAGAGTTGGATCGAGCTCGACAGCGAACTCTGTGTCTCCTTCGTCGTCATCCAGGCCAGTAATCTCAGCTTCGTCGTCAGAGGCATCGCCATCCTCATCCGCCTCGAGGTAGTCATTAACAGGCTTTTCAGGTTTGGCCTTGCGATTCGAGTTTTGGAAGCCTTCCTGATCGCCTGTGAAAGCTTCACGCAACCTCTTTGCCACAGTCTGTATGTCGTCCTGTCCAGTTAAGAAAACCAGCATGTCACCAGGCGGGAGCTTTTTGTGGCCTCGACTGACTTTGCGAACCATCTCCGCGACAAAGTCACGCTGAGTGCGTCGTGCAAAGTGCTCCGTCACTGGATACTGGCGACCTTCAGCTTGTACTATTGGAGGCTTTGAGTTGCGAAACAGACGTTCATTCATCAGAAAGTCGGTGACTCGGAGTGTCGCGCTCATGATGATCAGCTTCAAAGGATGATGCTTAGCAGGGTCCTCTTTACTGAGCTCGAGTCGAAGTGGTACGATACGAGAAAGCATGCCGATGAGAATATCTGTGTTGACACTCCGCTCATGCGCTTCATCGAGTACTATGGCACTGTACTTCGAAAGCGCAAAGTCTTGAGAGATCTCGCGCAATAAAATGCCATCAGTCATGAATTTAACCTTCGTATCCCCGCTGATTGTGCTCGTGAAGCGGACCTGAGCGCCGACTTGACTGCCAAATTCTGCTCCCAACTCATATTGCACACGCTTCGCTACTGATGTTGCAGCAACTCGTCGTGGTTGAGTCACTCCAATCATGCCCTTGGAAGCGTAACCATTTTCGAGAAGCATTTGAGGTAGCTGCGTAGTCTTCCCGGATCCAGTCGCACCACATACTATGGTGACTGAGTTATTGTTGATTGCTTCGACAATTTTCTGTTCATCCTGCACAACAGGCAATCTTGACCGCGCCTCCTGCACGTCGTCGTTTCGTGGAATCACAACTGCTTTGGAAGGACGGTACGCCTCTTCGGCGGCTTTGCTGGTCACCAGGATCTCGGAAGCGACAGGGTCTGGAGAGGGTGCTCGGGGCTGAAATGCTGCCTTTATGGCTTCGTCGTTCGTAGGAGCTGCACTGGGCGTAAATCCAACAGCTTGATTGCGTTGAGAGTCTGCCCAAGCTTTGAAGGCAGATACTCTTGCAGGTTTCTTGGCATTATTTCCTCCCGAGTCATCGTTGCCCTCTGAGGAGCCATCGTCGGCCTCCGTGTCTTCAGAATCGGCCAGAGATTCCGAGTCATCGTTGTCCTCTGATGTTTCTTCGGCCGCCGACTCTAACTCGCTCTCATCTCCACTGAAGCCGTTCCACTCGTCAGATGCTTCCGAGTCGCTTGGCCCCTGGGGCTCTGGCAGAGTCACCACGAAATCTGCCTTGACTTTCTTATTCTTCTTCTCACGTTTCCGTCTTTTGATCACCGGCCGACCTGATTCGTCTGTGTCTAGAGGCCTCTTCAGACCGGCCCCAAATAGCGCGCCTCCGACCAGCCCGGCTGACTTTGACTCCGTTGTGACCTGCTCTACTGCGCCATTCGAGGGGATTTGTGGCGTCTCATCCTCGTTCTGGCTGTCTGAGTGCGCACCTCTCACCGGCTCCTGCCTCGGCTCATACAGTATGGTGTCCTGTTGCCCGTCTAAGTCAATTCCTGCACTCTTCTCTGCCAAGGCGCGCGAAAAGCGCTCTCGTTTGGTCTCAATTGTTCTTCCTAGCTTTTTCGAGCTCCGTAACAAGCTGGTATCGACTTTCTGAGCGGCTAGCTTCTTCAAGAGCTCCAAATTCTCCTCCTTCTTCAGCTTTGTGTCAATGTATTTTTCTAGTCGCTTCCTTTTCTTTGCTGACACCTTCGACTCTGGTTGCTCTGCCTTCAGCTCGGCCTGTAATTTCGCCCGTCGCTCATGTTTCTCAGTCGCCGTGAGAGGCCGCAATTCGATTTGGTTGGCTTGGTCTGAGTCAGTTCGCGGAGTTGATTGAGCCTTCTGTTTTGCTATTTTTCTATGCTTCCTCTCTCTCGTCGGCGCGAACTTGGACATTGTCGCATTTGGCGATTTGATACCGAATCTTCCATTCCAATAACTTTTTTGAGAGCCAATACCCCAGAATCCGCGATTGCAGGGATCGGAGGTCGGACCGAGAGAGCCGAAACCTTCCAACGCCTCACCTGCAACGACTTCACCATCACCAACAGTATCTCATCACTTCAGACACAAACATGGCGGCACCTCGCCTTCAACCCATCGTCTCGGAATGCGCCTTCCCATCTCATTCAAAGCATACCTCAGGCCTCATCAACAACATCCAAACTGAAGTCCAATCCCTCACCTTCACCGACAAAATCCTCATCACCATCTCGCAATTAGGAAAGCTCTCACATTGGGTCCATGTGCCTCTTTCACTCAATTCAGCAGATCCGATGAATCCTGGCATTCAGTCGGGTTCTTCTGAAAACAGTCTTCTCCCCATGACTCATCTGACTGCCACCACTATCCTAGGTGGAACAAAATCAGAAGATGAAGTCGTGGGACAGACTTTGGCAACCACGATCGGAAGTGCTCTGCTGATGAGAGACCCCGGCGAGGAGAGGTTGCTGGTTGTCGGAATGGGCATTGACAAGGCTGCCGAAAACCTGACCGGGAGGGCGCAGTTTGATGAGGTTGTAGGCCTGGTTCTGGAGGTGTTTTGAGAGCGACGCGATTTCGATCGATGGCTGGACAAACTGCTGTCCGCAGAAATTTCGAACGGTGTCAGGCGGCTCAACAGTGTGGAAACATCTTGCTTCTCCTTTGGGAACAATCGTTCTGGTGAGTAAAGGTCGACTATCACCTCCCAGCCTGCTGACAATTCCTCAGCTCTGCTCCAGAACATTCTCAAAGCGATCATGTTCGACCTCATCGGTGGGGTATCAGATATCGATCTCGAGACGAGGCCTTCTCGCTATGGGGCCCAGGCGTAGCTGTTGCCGCTGCATCCACGCATACGAAGACGAGTGCAGACTCAACTCCATGCCCGAAGAACGCATTCATGATCTACCTCAGCTTCAATGCACATGACGCCAAGTGCAGAGAAGATTTCACGCCCAAAGAGCGCGCTCATGATCTACCGTCTCGACCTCCACGCAACCATGGCGGCCCAGAATCCTAGGATGCATAACAATGACATCTGTAAGTTCTACCCCGTCTAAGCTGTACTTGGCAGCCCTAATAATATTGTGTCGCAGCCAAGATCATCGGTGCCAGATAGCGAGCCGAGAAGCCACATGTCATTGAAGCGTACAAGAAGAGAGCTGAGGAAGAGAAGCGCCAGCATGTAATCGACCATCAACAATAATCATTCCATGCGCTGTGAGCAATCTCTATCATCTATATCAAAGCGTCTCAAGTCCATCCAGACTCACTCTCAATCATCAATTTATCGCCCATAAGTCCTGTTACCAAACACAAACGGTGTCGAACTCAAATCCTCATCCAAAGCCTTGCCAAAGTACTCCAACTCCACCTGCTTAGTATTCACAAACGTCATATTCCCTCTATACCCATCGATATCAGCCTGCCCCATCAATTTCATCGTACTCTCCAACTCCTCCTTCAAAATCCTAATCATCTTCCCAACGCCCTCAGCGCCGTAAAGATTCGCAAACATAGCACTCCTCCCCAAACCCACAGCCCTGACCCCCAAAGCCAACAACGTCAAAATATGCGTCGCTCTCCTCACACCCCCATCGGCATAGATCTCAATCTGACCAAAAACTTCCGGATACAGCCGATGAACATCCAACAAAATCTCCACCGCCGTAGGAGCCAAATCAACGACTCTCCCTCCATGATTGGAAATATATGCAGCCGGGAAGCCCAGATCAGCACATAATTTCACATCATGAGCCGTCTTGACACCCTTCGGAATTATCGGCAGAGACGTCATATTCCTCAATTTCTGCAACGCAGGAATCGTGAAATCCGCAGAATGCAAATCCTCGGACGAAGATGCGCTTGAGAAACGCATGTGACGGTTTCGGATCCCGTTTACGCCTGTGTTATCGACTGTTAGAACTAGGGCTTTGAACCCGGAATTTTCGATCCGCGAGAGTTCGTCTTTTAGGCGAGTCGTGTTGGACCAGATGTATTCTTGATGAAACATGATTTGGTCGGAGGCGTTGGATGCCGCTGCGATTTCTTCGATGTCGAGGGTTGACGAGATCGATGGGATGTATAGAATGCCCGCTGCGCCTGCTGCTTGAACGAGTCCTGCTTCTGCGGCGGTTTCGTTTGCTTTTCCGGCTTTCGCTGCGGGCGCAATGAAAAATGGTGCGGAGAATTCGTGGCCTAGGATTGAGGTTTTGAGGTTTGCGTTCGAGACGTCGGCGAAGGAGAAGCCGTTGAGGCGAATTTTGTTCCAGATGAAGAGGTTGGCATTGTAGGTTACTTCGTCTAGGGCTGCTGTGCGGTAGTATGCGTAGGCTTTTGCTGAGAGGGCATTCTTGGCTGCGATTTGGATGTCGTCGAGGTTGACGAGGTCGGAGAGGGGTGGTGCTTCGCCGGTTGTCCAGTCGGATGTGTCGAGTCCTGTGTTTGGAAGACCTTCCATATCAATGTCGGCGCATGATGCTATGCCTGTTGAGGCTGCGATGAATGGTAAGAAGCGCATGGCAAAGCAATACCCAAGAGATCGTCCTACTCAATGCGGTAGCAATGCGGTTTATGCACTCGACTTGCGCGCGTGGAAGTGCAGTCCAAGCGATGTTTGGTGCACAAAAGAAGAGAACTAGTACTAGAGGTAGAATTAAGGTTTACAGAAAGTGAAGTATAGCATCACCTCACCAGTTTCTGAGTCAGGCCATCGTCAATCAGAGTCTTTACCTCTCCTTGTATCTGCATGCGCAAGAGGATGAGGCTATGCGGTAGAAGGCAGGCACTTTGCCCTGATCGATCGCGAGGTCTTTGCTCGGCGAGGTACCACAGGCATCTGACAAGCATTCCCAGATCTAGCGAGACCAACGGAGATACGGCGATTCGTACGAATAGATAGCATTGGGTATAATGATCTTTAAATGCTGGTATTTGTGCTCTTGAGCTTGAGGCCTCGACGCTTGTAGCGCTTTTGCTTGCACAGAGCAAACTGGTTCAGTGTCTTCTGGACAGCCACTTGTTTCACGACTCATCCTTCTCTTGATTTGATTCTTTCTGATCCTTGTTGACAAGGCGTTGCCCTCCAAACACGAGCGTTTGGCGCGGTTCCGAAGTTCAAGCCTTTCGAGAAGCAGGTGGGCTCCGGCAAGGTGGTGAAACAAGAATCTAGGATGCGGCTGCCGGGGTTCTGTTCGCGCTGCAAGGGGCGGAGGGTGATCACTGATGACTGCCATCTTGCAAATGCAGAAGAGGCGATGGCAAAGTCGATGTCGTTGTTCTTCACTCGAGATTGTGTTTTGAGGCTGAACTCAATTTCACGCAGCCAAGTTGGCATCCCTGACAGCTAGGATCCATGTTACATGTATCGCAAGCTCCTGCTGACCTGCTCACCTTATCATCATTGTCACTCGGAGTCGCTCGCAGTTCTCACTCCGCCAGCATCTGCACATTGATGCAATTATTGCGAAGTGCTCCACCAAACACGATGAGTGCCGGGATCAACACCGTCTTCGTTCCATGACGCGATCTCCTTCGAACGCCTGATCCGATTGCTTTGTACGACCAGTTCGTCTGGGAAAGACCATAGATGTACATAAGGGCTTGTAGCAGGTTGTGCATAGATCAAAAACAGTAGTTGGACGACAATGGCTGCTGGTCAGCAAGTCTGCGACACATTCGAGCTTCTCGAGATGATACTCGGATATCTGCCAGCTCGAGATATACTGCGGTGCCAGGCAGTATGTCGCCAAATGCAGTTCGTAGGAAAGACTTCCCTTCCGCTCAGACAGAAGCTACATTTGGAAGCCAACCCAGCCAGTTCGCTGCGCACGGCCAATGTCGAGCCAACATTCTTCCATACGTACCACGCGATTGGTATAGGACAGCACTTTGCATATGGGGAGATTGAGCTCTGGCGGCTTCCTCATCGTGACGAGAGTCATGGAAGCTGGCGTAATATGTTTCCGTGTCAGCCAGCTCCTGCTGGTATTCTGCTGGGAGTTCCACAACGGGTTTCGAGAAGACCAATGTTGACGGCAGGCGAAGGACAACAAGGGGTCACATTTGGCATGATCGTGGACACACTGTTCAAGTATTCTGATGAGACGGTATGGGAGCAGGGCATGAAGGCCAAATTCTATGCCTTGAGTGGAGCTGAGATTCCGTTCCTCACGGCGCGTTATGACTGTGAGCAAGTGATTGTGGAAACAAGAGCGACGAAGTGAAGTTGGACGGGATGGGCGCGGCTTGAAAGCTGCAAAGGTGAAGCCAGTCTCGCGGCATGAGTCGACTCTCTTTATTACTCCACAATCTTCAACAACACCTCAACCATGCAACATACAGACCAAAACAGCGCCATGCAGCTCAGCAATTGTAAGCCAGCCTTAGGATACATACCGTCACAACGCTAATGAGTCTGGTAGGCGCCACTTCATCCAAGGAGATCGTCCATCGCAATGACTTCTCGACTGAAGCGCAGGCACGGCACATCACTCAGAACCTACATCCCGCATCTGCCGCCACTCGAGCGCTCGGAATCTTCGAACTCCTCGAAAATGTGGCAACACATCTTGATCCATGCGATACTTTCGTGCTCAGACGCGTTAGCAAAACATGGCGAAATGTGCTAGAACAAGAACACTTCACCTACAGACTTGTGCATGCACTTGAAATGCCGATCAAAGAGCTTGCGTCCCCCAAACATCCTTTGGGCCCGCGACTGTTACACTCCGCCCATATCTTCAATTTATCGAATCGACTCCAGGACAAAAGTCAGCGAATCCTTAGAGTCTGCGCTGTGCCCTCCAGGCATCTGCTCCAACCACTCCGTGGAAGCCCAGCACTCCAAATGGGTACCTGGAGGAAGGTCCCGGCGTGTCAGACAACTACAAAGAAGGTTCGGCTTTGCTTCCTCGGCCGCCTCGGCGCTGGTATGCCACGACACATCGATGTGGTAACCTCGACGAGATGGATCACAATTGGCGATCTGGCGGACGTATGGCTGCGTGTTCTCGCGAGATACAGCTCAATTGATCAGGTATCTAAAATCTGGTTTTGCTCCGAAGCTGTCGTGAACATGGATGGCGAGGCCATACCACTTGAGCAGTTGATAGTGTCGCCAGAATGGCGCGATTGGCAGCAGGAGAACGTGGCAGATGAGACTATACAGGTGGTTTGAATCTGGAGCAATGTCGCTCGGTCTCGAGAGTCACGCCTCCAATATTTGCAGGCCCAGCTACGGTGCTTGGTGAGGGTCGCATGAATTGGCTGGCGTGGTGTGGATGAAGTAGTGCTGGCAGCATTAGTCCTGCGGCGCGGCCAACGGCTCCCAGCGCCATTTACTCGTCACACGGCAAAGAACGCCTGGGTAAGCTGCATTCCACGCTCTTTGCTCGCGAAATGGCTCGCACCAGCCGCAGTGGCGCTGCCCGATTATGAGGATCAAGAGGCAGAATATCAAGAGCCACAGGGCTGGTGAGGTCGGGCTACGGAGGCAGGCTAACGACTCCAGCACTGAAGTGCTTGCACAGGGAACACATTCAGAGAGTACTTAATTGACGATCATGGCTCTTGCAAAGATAGCAAATCACCAAACATGGCTTCCAGATCAATACATGCATTGCTTCTCTTGAGCCTTATTGTGAATATTCATGGCTCCCCATTTCATCCCCACTGGCAGGTCAAAAAAAGCAGACCCCTAGGCTACGATCCAGACTTCCAGCCAGATGAGAGCGACGATGTTGTGCCCGATCTCCGCATTCTCGACGACAATGAGCTGCAGCTTAATGAGACCGCAAACCAATCTGCACCAGCTGCTGAACCTGCTACATGGGTGATTCCGATTGGAAACGACGACGACGTTGAAGGAAATGCCATACAACGACGTTTCATCTATGGTAAGGATGATCGTTACTTGTTCAACAACAACAGCTATCCGTTCAATGCCGTGGGTAAACTTCAATGGTCAAATGGTGCGCAGGACACATCGTCCTCGAGACTGGTCACTATTTGCTGACGCGATGCAGGCGTCTTCTGCTCAGGCGCACTCGTTGGACCTCGCCACATATTAACCGCCAAACACTGCATCGTCTCCGGCGCAACAGGCACATTCTCTCCTGGTTACGACCAAACAGCGCGCGATGGCAGTGGCCGTGTCCAACAGATCTTTACCAGCAATGAGACCTGGGGCACACCTTGTGGTTGGAAAGGCGACTGGGCCGTTATGATTCTGGACCGAAGACTGGGAGAAAAGCTGGGATATTTCGGAGCCAAACTGCCAGACCCGCGCAAAAAGGACAAGCCGATTTTCCGCCACATGGGATATCCGAGCGACAAGGACAGCGGAACACGGCCGTATCGCACTGATGGCAATCCGATCGAAGGCTATCGCGCTTGGGACTGTGATGGAACTGCACCTTACTACACCGATACCGATTGTGCGGGAGGGCAATCTGGCGGACCGCATTGGGAGAACATTAACGGCCGGCGATACATCTGGGGCACGCTCTCGGTGACTTTCGATGGTGGCAATGGAGTGGCATGGGCCGGCTGGGGTTCTGGTAACGAGATGGTTAACGCCATCATAAAGGCGAGGCGCGATTATCCATGAGTGTCGTCGTTGTTTGGGTGTGGTTTGCAAGCGTTAGAACGGTTGATGAGGGCCATGAAATTTTGATGAGTGTAGAACTACTGTACGAGATGGGTAGAATAGAATTGCCTCGGTTAACGAAAATGCCAAGAGTTTTCCCTCCTTCACGATGCTCTTGATGATGTTCTCTCTTTAGCAGAAGCACTGCAACATCCGCCTTTTCCAGCATGCAGCAGGCAGCCGGGTGACGAGCGGATGCTGAGCCTGAGCCTGAGGATGCGGCCAAAACGCCAAGAAGACCATCTTCTACCCTAGCCCGAGCTTGGTATGGCCTTCGTCTAAGATTCTTCATGAAGGCATGGATACCTCAAGGTTATGCATAACAACAATCGCTCAACATGGCGCATTGGAAACTAGGCGCTGCCGCAGCATTCTCAATTCTCCTCTTCACCACACCAACAACAGCTAGCTATGCCTTCTATGTCGGCAAAGACCTCACAGCAAGATGGTAGTGTGATGGTCGGAGGTACTGGCGAAGAAGTCTCTAGCCACTGGCTCCAAATCTTTCCCGCCAAGGATCATGGTCCGAACGAGACCATCACAGTTGGCGTCACAGAAGATGCAGTTTTGCCAGGAGAGCTCATCCACATTCCACAAGTTAACCATACCTTCCGCTACATCTCCATGGAGTACTCGGACTACGAAGGCTTTCCAGCACCGCTTACCAATGGTGGCTTGAGCGAGAAGGGAATTGCTGTTCGAGATGTCTGGTCCGATTCAAGGACTGAGTTGTGGGAGCTAGCTCAGACCTTGCCGCCCCAGCAGGGCCTTCAATACAGCGACCTTGCTCGAGTTGTTCTGGAGCGGGCTAGCACGGCTCGTGAAGGCGTGGAAATCATCGGAGACATGATCGCAAAGTATGGCTATGCGGACTACGGCGGCAATAGTCATCTTATCGCAGACAAAGACGAAGGATGGGTTATCATCGAGTTCGCTGGAGGTCAAAAGCTGTGGGCTGCAGAGCGTTTGAATTCCAGCGAAGTCCGTGTGCTCTATCCAGGCTACATTCAGGACTTCCCAGTCGACTTCGAGAACAGCACCGACTACATGGGCTCTGCAAATCTGGTTTCCTTCGCGATCGAGAAAGGCTGGTGGAATCCCAATGGTTCGGATCCGTTCAACATCTTCAAAGTCTACGGTCTGCAAGGAAACTATTCCGCTAGAGACGGAGGCTTCAAGTACATGTCGCAGGCAGCTCTCGAAGATGCCACATATGACATGGCTCCAGTGACCGAGCAAGACCTCATTGAACGTGTCCGCGACTACCGCATCTCCGACGATGAGGCAGGCTATGGGCAGGTCGTATCCCTCCACGAAGGCATTGATCCAGACCTTTTGCGAATTTGGATCGCACCAACGGGATCCGTGACAGCGCCTTTCAACCCGTGGTGGCTTGGCGTGAACAGCGTTTTACCAGAGTACTCCGAGCATCGCTACTTGACCGACGACGCATCCTCCTCGTTCCTGAACCCCGACTTCCAGTACCAAGAGGCTACCCACTTCGCTGGTCGGATCTTTAAGCAAGTCCTCTACTACACTTGCTCTGACCCACACAGATATCTGCCGATCATCCAAGAAGTTCTCCACGGGTTGGAGAATGCTTCGAGAACAGACGTCGAGCTATATGAAAAGGCTGCCAAACTTTTGCTTGAAGCAGGCGATCGCGATGGGGCGAAACAGCTGCTCACGACATATTCGCATGCTCGAGCAAAAGAAGCGCTTAGTACTGGCCGTGTTCTTGTGGATGCTCTAGACTCATACGTCAAGCTCACTGGACGATACCGAGTTCCGACTGGCACTCAGATCAATGACTCCGGTGAGGGCAACGAGACGGTAAATTGCTTGGTGGGAGCAGATCCAGATCAACCAATTTGGAAACAGCCGCAGCATCCCATGCAAAGGAAGAGGAATGCAAAGACTGGAGCCCAGAAGTGAGATCTTGTGTAAGACGAGATATGCAATGTCACGGGAACAATTTTCTTCCCAAGCAGATTCTCCTAGCAAGTCTGCGGCTAACATACAACAAGCTAGAGACTAAACGAGCGACTCCCACGCATAGTTCAGAACAGTTACCAATCCGTCCCTTGCGACCGCTGTCCTCCATCACTCGCAATCGACAGCATTATAGTACACGCCGTTGTACTGGTACTGTCCAGAATGAGTATGAACACCACTGTCCCCAAGCTTGCATTGATTGATGATGTTGTCGTACGCATCCCAGCACGTCTGTTGGGTGTCCACACCAGTCCACCTCAGATAGCCAGTCTTGCCTGGCACGCGATAATGGCCGGCTTTCTTCCATCGATTCGTGCCACAGACCTCCTGACGGGCGGCATACATATTGTCGCGAGTGGCGCCGCTGCTGAAGCAGTTACCAGATTGGCCGCAGTCGGCTGCGAACGTGGGAATGGTGAGGCATGCTGCCATGAAGAGCATGGCGCTCTGTAGATTTGGGGAGCTGAAATGCATGTTGGCTTGGAGGTATGATTGATAGCTCTTGGTGAGTATGATTTGAGTTGTTGAGTATTGCGGATTGTTAACAGTCCCAAGAGCAGACGGATTGTGCGCTTTTCAAGAACACTTTATATGCCAATGCAACAGTTCAGCTGAATACCTAAGGCTGCGACATCGTACCTAACTTTTCTTTACTGCCAGGTCTGCCCTTGCTCATCGACAAAAGGCAAAGCACTACCACCCCTTGCTGCTAGACAGGGCAACTTGCGGCCTCGAATCACTTGGTCGAAGAAGGCGAACATTCGTACGCTATGCAGCGGTGCGAGGAAGCTACAGGACGATGGGGACTCACTTTCCAGCAGATTCAGACACCCACCTCGGTTTTGTGTAACCAATGACAGACTTGACTAAGAACAACGACCACATCAATCTTTAGCACAGCGACAACACCCGCCGTCTATACCACGCACGGGCCAAGCCTGGTACGATTGTGCTCGAACATGCAATCCGGCTGGATACCTGGTCTGCGCCAGGTAGAATCTGCAAGCCGAGGATTGTACCCAGAAAATGGATCTGACAACCGGAAGAGAGGGCGTAATGAATGTCGTTCCCTACCGTATCATCTGGCTCGCAAACTGCGATAGTGCATGAGCCAGCCTTTCTTCCACAGACCCGAATTGCTAGATCCAGGATCCCAGAAGGCATTTTCTAGGCAAACAAGGCTCAGATTGCATATTCGTCTGGCTTGCAGGGCACATGAGCCATTCTGTCTCCCAAACGGGTCGGCTGAGGTCCTCGGACGTGCGCTTGTCCATGGCGAGAGGATGCGCAGCTGACAAGCACAGCCTCCCGTCCTTGTCTCTGCGCTCTTATGAGATCCCAAACTGGACCACATAGCCTTGGAGAAGCATGCGAGGCGTGCTTGGAGACAAGGGCCCCACTTCGTGTCCTGGCGCGACACGGTAATGCTAAAGTATGCGAAGGACGACAAGACACTTTTGATCTCGCATAGAAGACCAGCATTCTACTTCTGTTCCTAGTCTAGACTGTGGCTGGGCTAGCTGCGTAGGCGAAGCTCAGGTATACTAAACTCAATTCCAGGAACATGAGTTCGTAGCTCAACGACAATTTGGTCAATCAGCTCGCGAGAAGTCTTATGAGAGTCGTGAAACTATATCAACGTCGATAGCAGCAACAAATTTCTACACTTCTCGTCAAAAAATCATCGTTGATGAGGGGGATATCCAGTATTCTCAGCGACAAAAACCCTGATCTTTTGAGCCGCCTTTTCTCGGGCCTCTCGAATATTGCAAAATTCTTAAGAATACGACGTTTCCGCGTATAATATCTAATAACACTTTCTAAAATATAGAGCAAATCTTAGCTTAAGTTATAAGCATTTTATCGATATAGATACTAGCCTTTAATTCTATATATTCGTTGCGCTATCGCCGTTGTCGTCGCGTCGTCGTCTTTCGAGGATTTTGGCCTTAGGCAACGAAATTTCTCGGCTAGGATTTTCCGAGGCTTCGTCGCAAAATTCCTCGAAAGATGACGACGCGACGACAACGGCGATAGCGCAACGAATATATAAGAAACCTATATTAATACTCTTAAGGTAAAGAGTATAGATATGAGCGACAAATTAAGAAAGTAATTTAAGATGTATTAGTAAGAGAATAGTCTATAATCCTTCGAAAATGCGAAGACATCGATTGCGAGAGGGCAAGTCGAGAGGCGGCTCTAAAAGATCAGGGTTTTTGTCGCTGAGAATAAGGCTGAAACTCTATTTAGCGCCTTTGCAAGTTGCATCCTGCTCGACAACCCCCGCCAGAGACATATATACGTACACAAAACGAACATTCCCTCCCACCCATCGCTTCACTGGACCTCAAACCCCTCCAAGCACACAACAGCGACATCCTCCGTCCACCTCCACCGATCACAAAAAAATGTGCTTGTAGGCGGCTCCGCGTGCCTACAATGTGCGAGCGAAGCTTTCGCCCTACGTCGCCGACTCGCCGGGTAGCGCTACCGTCGCTCGTACCGCTCGTATCGCTATACCGTCGCTCGCGTCGCTATACCGCTCGTACCGCTATATCGCTATTCCGTCGCTATATTATATTCTTTTAGATAAATTACGTTATTAGTAAGATTACATATTTACTAGGTTACGTAATCGAGATTCGATTTAATCCTACTACGTAACTATAATAGTTCCGTAATTAAGATACCATTTAAGACCGAATTACCGATTACGTAATAAGTATAGGAAGGTAATTAGTAAGGAGACGTAACTCTTAGGACACGAATTTTTTTAGGATACGTAGTTTTAGGACACGTCGTTTTCGGGCACGTAATTTTTTCGGACTCGTAATTTTTTCGGACTCGTAATTTTTCGAACACGTGATTTTTTTTTTGAACACGTGATTTTTTTTGAACACGTGATTTTTTTTCGAACACGTGTTTTTTTCGAACACGTGATTTTTTTTCTGATTACGTAATTTTCTAGACACGTGATTTTCTAGGCACGTAATTTTCTCGGACACGTAATACGTTACGTAATTCCTAAGATATACGATGTTTAGGATGTACGATTTTCACGTTATGTCATTTTAGGTCACGTGATTTTAGTCACGTGATTTTAGTCACGTGATTTTAGTCACGTGATTTTTAGTGCCTAAGGGTGACTGTGTAGGATTCGGCCAATCAAACAATCGCATTTCGAAATCCGGGGAATCACGTGCTGGCCAAACAGGACTTTGAGCCACTGGTGACGAGCCTGCCATAGTAACAAATGCCACGATCGATTCGTGTTGACACGGATTCGTTAGCGCGGTGGGTACAGCCGCTTCTAGCCGTTTATGGAAGGCACTAAGCCATTAATAGTTAGCTTAGCATGGATTAGAAAGCAACGAAGCCCCGCGAAACTTAACAAGTAATACCTCCTCTCTACCTATACCGCGAACATTCTATCTACGACGATAACGACCCTTCTATACGCCTATACGCTATTATAAAGAGCTAATACCTATTATAGAACGTACTCGACGTTTATGCGAAAGAAGCGAAGCTTACGGCGGCTATACGGGCATAGCGATAAGGCGACTACTATACGAAGAAGGCATGTGCCGATAACTTCGAAATACTATACACGACCTTTAATAATCGAGAACGAGGCCTACATATTAGTAAAGCGATTATTAGAGAGGGATAGAATAGGCTTTCCGTTATCGAGAAGGCCTCGTTAAAGGAAATAATTATAAGAATAATTAAAATGGGCTTCCCTCCGAAATATAATACCGTTACTACTTAGGTAGAGGAAATCCTAACTCTCTAACCCGACTACGACCTATTTAATACACCTCCTATAGGAGCTAATTAGGCATACCGCTTTATTAGAGACGATTAAGAATTAGCCTTAGCATAGGTTAATCCGTAGGACAACTATCGAAGGAACGTTACTAAGAACCCGGAGGTCCTTATACACTACTTTAAGAGGCTTAGAGAGGTGCTAGATAAATATAGCATTACGTAGGAAGATATTATTAATATAGACGAGATAGGCTACCTTCTTAGCTGTTACGAGCGTATACTATAAGTTATCGTGTTAGTAAAGGACAAACATAATACTATAGTACGGTAGCTAGGTAGAAGAGAATAGACTACCGTTATCGAAGCTATAATAGGTAGTAGCTTTTATATGCCTCCTTTCTTTATCTTTAAGGTACGACAGGTTATACCCTCATTACTAATGCAGTTTAGAAGGTAGTATGCCTTTATAGGTGCTATATTCGCTATTAGCGATAACGGTTAGTCTAATACTAACCTCGCATACGAGTAGATCTAGCATCTTAATCTACGCTATCTACCTTCGAAGCCGTATACATAGAGACTACTAATAATAGACGGCTACGAGTCTTATAAGTCGTTTAAGTTCTTATAGTATGCTCTCGCTAACCGTATTCTATACATGTGCCTCCCTTCTTACTTAACCGATAAGTGCTAGCCGCTTAACGTTAGTATCTTTGCTCTACTAAAGCAAGCGTATTCGATAATACTATATAAGCGCTATGTAGAGATAGGTTTAAATACTATTACGAGGCTAGACTTCCTCGACATTTACGATAGCCTACATTTAATAGTGTTTAATAACATTAACATTATAAATGCCTTCGTAGCAACTAGCATTATCCCCTTAAACGCTAACCGAGTACTAAGCAAGCTGCCGCGGATACTTACACGACTAATTACTCTACTAATAACTCGGCGGTAGTAGTAGTAGCAGTAGTAGTAGCTATCGACATCGCTAATCGATATACTACCGGCTACTGCGGTACGTATTTATATACTACCCTTTAGTTCTTTACTAATACGAGAGCTACTTATAGAGCTACCTTAGGCTCCGACTCGGCCTTCTACGACACCCTCGAAGCGCTTCTAACTAAGTAGCAACCCCTACACCCTATTAAGCCATAAGCGACTAAAGTATACCGCCGAGAGAGTAGAATACTAGAGCTTATAAGGATGTGCGAGCCTACCTTACAAGTGTAGACTCGATCCTAATGTATGCAACCTATAGTTTAAGGCTAAGTTTAAGAAGACAGTTAAGGCGGCGTAGGTGCTACTTAACAACTACTACATAGTCCTTTCCGAGAACGAGAAGCTTCGCCGCGAGCTTAGATAACGCATTCGTAATAAGAAGAACGAGAAGCTAGTTATTACTTAGGCTAAGGTCTTTACTATGGACTTAGTAGAACACCTACTATAGGACGCTACTAAGAAGGCCGAGTATAATGCTATAAGGACCTCGGTAAAAGGACAACTTGCTAAACTAATAGTAATTAAGAAGCGCCGGTTTACATTAGCTTTACGATAGGCATTAACTACTCGAAACGAGCGTATTCGCTTAAATAAGGAGCTTAACAAGTATCGTAAGGACCTACGGCTTGCTAATAAGAACGAGAGCTAGCACATGCGTAACATTCGCTACCTACTTATAGGTAAGCTACTAGCGGCTAACATAATACCGGTTCTCGAAGCCCGTAAGTACCTAGCCGAGTTAGAGGATAAGGTAGAAGCGTTTAAGAATGCCGAGAAGCTAATAAGACATGTACGCGACTTATAGAAGACTAAGCTCTCTAAACTTAAAGATAACGAGTAGAAGATATAAGTACTTCGTTATGTGAAAGAGTAGGCCGATATAGTAGATAAAGTAGCTATAGATGCCTTAGTAGCATTGTATTACGCTATAGACCTTACCGATAACATTAAGTAAGAAGCGAACGATGCCGACGATGAACTAGAACTAGACCTAGAGGTTCCGCTTACTACCGAGAACGATAGCGACATAGAACTACTAGATCTACGGTACGTAGATCCACGTTTATCGGATACTATAGATAACTCGTAGGACATGTACGAGAGGGGGTTCTTCGGGGACGACGAAGCCTAAGCTATCGACTAATTAGAGGCCGAGAAACACCTATTAAAAGTTAAAAGTGTGTGTAATCGACGTATCTCGGCTAATCTAGTATACTTCGCGTATTAGGGTCCGATTTTAGGGAAGCCGGCTTTTTAGTATACATATATGCTATTATACTATAACTATTTTATAACATTTTATCTTTATATTACACACGCTTGTTATATGTATTAAGAGCTTTTATTTGCGCTATTTAGTATATCTCTCCGATGTATAGTCGTTATGTTCTTATCGAGGAGGGCTAGTAGTTAGCCTAAATGCCTTCCTTATAGGACATCGCGGGCTTTGCCGACGCGGTCTTAGCAGCGCTTAGCAATTCGCATAGGCGTACAACTACACATTTATACATAACTACGTTCCATCTATATATAATGCACATAATTATGGAATTATACAACTCGATACTACGATTATTTTGGTGCAAAAAGTAATATAATTGCATCGCTATACGTTGTACAATAATTCATTAAAGTATTCGTGTGGAACGCCGAAATGCTTACAAAGCCGCGCTAACGAATCCGTGTCAACACGAATCGATCGTGGCACTTGTTAGTGCGAGCTTCGCTCGCAATGATACGCCAAGGAAGAACCCATCACGGGCCTCACCCCCCAGGATGTCGATTTGTCTGTTCGTCGCTCCGCCCTCACAGCACACCTCGATTCTGATTATGAGAAATAGATGACCACGCTCACCACTCCCGCTGGGCCCGTGTTGGAAATGCTACTGGGAGAACCATTGACTCGAATGAAGTCCGAGGCATTCTGAATAGCTCGAGACTCGCTTTGCAGTCCCCGCATATGGCGGTGATTAAGATTGTGCGTTCGAGGATGGGGGGGTATATGGTTGTTCCGGGGTAGGCAAAAAAGCAAGATATCGGGCAGGATTTGATGTTTGTATTATGGGGGGAGGCGGTCGTTTGCTGCTTGTATTGTATTATAAGCAGCTGGGAAATACTGATGCATTCTGTCTGTCCACTTTATGTTAGTCTTTGCGACAATATGATAATGTTGTCTCTTTCTCTTCGCGGTCGAGAGGATCATTGTTGGCGCTACAGTACACTTACACTATGTCTTGCCAAAGTCGGTTACTTACACTTTGGTCGTGAACTTCGCAATATTATTCTACAAGAGCATACACGTTCCAGCTCAAATTGGAAATCAATCCTTTGAATGTGGCGTCTGTATCCGAGATAAGTACTTACAGTCAAACATGTCGGCCGTACAGTCTGTGCCGCAGACCGGGACCAATCAGGGCGACCAAGATGCACGCAGGACAATCCGGCGACATGTCATGATACATAGGCCAAAACTTGAAGCGGACGCCGAAGAATCCCAAATAGCCGTCCATAAAGGGCGCTGGGGTGTTTAGACAGGATGTAAAGTTGCTCCGGCACGGTCAAGCGGGATCCAGTGTTCCGCCGAGAGTTCGATTAGACTTATAGAGCTCTTCTGGTGCTTGCCGATTTAATCGACGCATCGTTGATGAAGGGGACTCGCAAGTTCTGTTCTTAAGGAACTCTAATGGGGCTTTATTCGTCCTGGAGATATATATGTGTATCTTTTGATCAGTCAGCCGCTAAACCAATATGCTTGGATTGATGCGTTGTGCCTCAATGACATGGTCTTTGGCGTTCAAAGATATCTGGAAGACTTCTAGATTTGTGGCATCATTGTTCACTGCGTAACGCTAGAATACTGGCTGTGCATTCATTCCCTCTTTACCCTAGACACTAAGACTGCTAGAAACCATCTTCCCGGGCCGAAGAATCTTCTGAGCATCACCGGTGGACCAAGCAGATGATAGAGTTGCTGAAGTAAGTGTACGTCGAAATAAACAGCTTTGCATGGCAATTCGCTTGGACCCAACAAGCAATGCTAGGTGCGATGTATCGATCTCTGTCGCTGCGAGAAAGCCACTAGTCTTCTGTCCTCGAACGAAACGAGAGGACCAGCTGTCAGAGTTTCTTGTTCCGGAGAAGACGCCCACGCGGTGTGTGAGCGAGCTAGTCAGGCTATGGATTGTGTCTGTGTTTGATATCTCCTTACCTTGATGAATAATGCTGCTGTTAAATGTGAGAGACTACCGGAGCAACTGCTATTGGATAATATGGTTCCGATCATGTATCAACTGCTGGTCATGCCTCTCGTACCTGATACGATGTACGAGGCCATTCGTTTTGCCATTCTGTCCTTAGGATAGCTTCAAGTTCCTCTCCAGTGGTTGCGGACCAAGTATGAACAGGTCCTGTCCCGTCTGATGCAATCTGACTCGAATGAATGTGATCCCCATATTACTGCTCTGGCTTCTGACGTTATATCGAATCCCATTTCCCCTAGACTGTGGAGACCGAAACGACGAGCTATAAGCATGTTTCCTGGACGCAGCGGGAAGACGTGAATGCGAAGAATGGATCGATACCAGGACAGCTCTTAAATCGTTGCTCTGGACAGATGTTGTATGCGACCATAAAGCTGCAAAGCTCGAGAAGAAGAGGGGATCTTGACATCACGGAGCGAGTGAGCGAGCAAGAGTCTCATCAGTACTGACGCTGTTGGTGATGACGCTGTGATCTGCTGGGAGGAAAGCCGTGGTCCAGATGATTGCGAGTCAAGAGCCAACAATGTTGGCAGAACATGAAACTAATCGTCTTCGATGTCCATGAAATTCCTGAAAACAGTCAAGATGCAATGCAGATTAGTGCCCAGTGATCTTGACACCAACGTCGAAGCAACACACTTGGGCGTTTCAGCGTCAAGTGTGCAACAAGGCGTCGGCGGAGGTAATAGCAGTGCATGAAGACTTCTGGTCGAGCTCGCAAATGCTCGGCGATGCCAACAGTCACTGTCAGTCAGTCTTCTCAACTTCCTAATAAGGTCTTACTACTCAGGCCACCCGGACCATCCCGCCTCTTCTATGCAGCCTCTGTACAATGCAGATGTCAGCATGCCGTACGTATGATCCATGGTACCCAATGTCTTGCCTCCGCGGCCACCGGGGTCCGGAACACAAGAAGCTCTCTTGCAGCTCAGATATCGCACTTCTTGCCGTCGCACCCGCAAGCGCCGTGTGTCACTCAGGTCAAGACATGCATTCATCCAAAAGAGGCTGGACGATCTTGCAGGGCAGGATGTCTTGGCATGCATTGGCGTGTCAGTTTGGAGCCCGCACGTCTGGTTCCACAAGGACTTGTTCCGATCTTAAGCGTGGCAGATGCCAGACTAGGCCAAGAAGCAGGTCAGATGCAACGGCCTCACATGGCAGGCCGGCAGGAGCTTTGTCTTGGAGAGGTCTTAGGTGCAGCGCGTACGGTATATCAAACCATCAGGCGGGTCCTGGAGCAGCGTCTTCATGGCTTATTGGATGGCTATGTCGCAGAGGCTGGTTCGAGTAACGCAATTGATTGTGCAGCGGCTGAAACAACCAGCTCTGCATTATTGTGGCATTGTGGGCCAGCCATTCTGCTTTCGCCTCTGCACCTAAGCGCCTGCGGAGCTGGGAGCGGAGAAAAGGTGAAGTTGGCGAAAGCAGAGTAATTTGCCCAGAATAGAATGACAGCAAAATGCCGCTATGGGAGATTAGGGCTCTAAATCTCCACCTAATTGTGTGCTATTTCCAGCACGGCGGCTACTGTAGTTCTAGCATGTATATAGAAAAACATTCTGTCTCCAGTTGCAGTACTTACTGTATTCCTTCATCCAGACATCCACTCCCTCACACCCCACAATGCTGTTCTCACACGCCACCATAATCCTCGCACTCACCAGCCTGATCAATGCCGCTCCATACACCCAAGCAGAGAAACGAACACTAGGCTGGGGATCATCATCAGATCACAGCAATGCCGGAGCTTTCTACGACTGGACAAGCCGAAAAAGCCATAACTGGAGAGGCCGAGGTTCTGCACCACCAGCATACCAACAAAACTCTGCACCGGGACAATGTGATCTCGCATCAGTGTCTTTGCCACAAGGTAAGCTCCCCAAACAAGCATCAAAACTCTCAATACCCACCAACTAACATCTCCCTCCCCCACCAGCACCAAAACCCCTACCAGCGCCCTCAGAAGGCATGAAACTCTACCACGTCGCCGTAGGCCGCGGAACCCAAAACTACACCTGCGACCTCAACAACTCAACCGCCGTACCCCTCGCCGCCGGAGCCGTAGCCTCACTCTTCAACGTCACCTGCCTCTCCGCCAACTCCCCAACCCTCCTAACCAAACTCCCCAACATCGCCCTCGACCTCCCCGTCCCCCAATCCTCCGACCCCACAAGTCCCATCTCCCAAGACCTGTCCGGACACCATTACTTCACGGACTCCACAACCGCGTACTTCAACCTCGACACCAGCCTGACGTCGTACGGAGCGGGAGGTTTCAAGAAAATCAACTCGACCGCTGCGCCGGACGATGCGTGTGCGGGACAGAATGGGAAGGGGTATGGGGCTGTGCCGTGGTTGAAATTGACGGCCAAGATGATGAGCGATGATTGTGTTTTTCAGGAGGTGTATAGGATTAATACTGCGGGAGGCGTTGCGCCGGATACGTGCGTGGGGCAAAAAGCGGAATTTGAGATTGAGTATAGTGCCGAGTATTGGTTTTATGAGCCTAGCTAGCACTGCGTAAGTGGAAGGGTTGGATTTGTGATGCGAATTTAGCGGCATGGAAATGTGGTGTTTGTCGGAGGCTTGGTTTTTTTTTTTTATTTTTTCTGCTTCTGTGCATAGATACCTCTCGGACTACGACGACCATGATGAACAGTCTTGGTTTGTTAGTGGCACTGGCAATAACCACGTGAATATGAACGACAGAATATGGGGGAAAAAAGGACAGTAAAAACAGAAGACGTACCTAATTTCAGTCACTTTCCACAACCACTGTCATCCATCCCAAGACTGCTTTCTGGGCGCAATGAACGCTCATTCGCGACGTCTTGAAATTGTGTTATATTGAATAAGCGCCGACCTGGAGAGACAGTCTTTTCCAAGACATCAAAAAGCGTGGCAAGAAAATGGCGCGTGACGTGTCGGTCTTCGTAGTCGCGAGAAATGTTTCAATATTTGGCTAAGCGCCGGTGTCATCCAGCCTTCTTTTCCTTCGTGCAACTCGTGTCGTTTCGGCGTTTGCAAGAGATTGATACACAACCTTTGAGCTTTCCCTGCTCACCAATACCCCCACTAAGTCTGATCTGCCCATTCACGAACGCCGCCGCATGGTCATGCGCACGCGCATTTCCTATACATGCTACTCTTTCCTGTACATCATCTAAGCCGCAAAATGTGAATGAATGCTTCGTTCCCTGCTGAGCCCTAGATCTCCATTGTATCCAAACACAGCAAAGCGACTGCTCATGAGCGGAGTGCGCTGGCGCTGGATGTCACTTGTGCTCTTGGTCATTCATGAATCATCTGGGCCCAAGATTGAGCTCCTTGAGCGCCTGACCACCCCAGTCGTCATCGTCGCCATCAATGCTGCTTCTATTGGCAACCTTGAGCGTTCCAAGCGGCTTCGGTACCTCGACAGGAGACTCCTCGGGATAATAGTCCATTTGTCCAGCTCCACTGCTAGGGTAGTCTGGATATCCATGTGTCGGGTGGTACTGCCCAGATCCAGATCCGTACGTGTCCCACTGCGAACGAGGATGTGCGTACTCATCGTCGTGGAAATGGTCCACAGGCGAGTAGTCTGTGGTGGTGTTGAGCGTAAGTTGTGGGTGCTCGCTCTGCGTCGGCGTGTCGTCATTTCGCGTAGGATCGGTATACATTGTTTCTCCGCCCACGGTCCCGGATGCGCTTTGAGTGTCATGTGTCTGAATCGACAACGGATCGTGCTGTTCCCAGCTTGGTGATTCCTCCGCGACAGGCATCTGTGTCACACTCTCCACATGGCGCAACGAGCTTTCTCCCTTCCTAAGGCTGTTAGCTCCGGCTAGGCCACTCTGTGCGCTCGGTCTCCTGAGAAGTGCTTGCTCGGGTACTGCGGTCCCGATGCTGCCTTCAGCATCTGGATCACGGATGCTGAATTGTGCCAAGGTACGCATTTTTCGGCTGACCCAGCTGGCGAGGATCTTGCCTCGCTGCTTCTCTCCAAGACGAGAGCGTGGGAAGTTGCCAAAGTCGACAAAGGCAACGATATCAAGAACAAGCTGATGCTCGTTGAGGACAGTGTTGACGATGATGGGTACCAATGAGGCAAGGAAGGAGCGGGTGCGGACCTCGGCGATTAGAACCAGCAGAGAGCCTGCCTGGAAGATGGCACTACTAGATGTTAGCAATTAGGAAGGCAAGCATCAAATTTCTTTTGACCCACCATCCACCTCTGACGATCGTCCGATGGCATTTCTCTACACTGTTCTCAACGTCCATCGGGAAGTGCTGCATGCCATTGACTTCGAACGTCTCGCCAATGCTTCCAAGCACGAAGAGCACCTGCATCTCCACCATATTGCCACCAGGGCCGATAGGTCTGCTGACAGAGTGAAGGAAGCCAAGGTCGCCAGTCCTTACATACCGCACGCCGGGGTCACCGTCGACTGTCCGTCCATTGAAGCGTTCGGCATCGAACGCATCCTTCGAGCCATAGAAAGAGTGCGCGTTGGCTTCAGACTGCACCCAGATCTCGCCGTACTCGCCGACCAGACACAGTCTATTGGTCTCTGGGTTGACAATGCTGATTTGTGTGCTGACGGGGACCATGCCAGAGTCCTGCACAAGCAGTGCAAACGGCTCCTGGTCCGGATCCACTGGCACAATCAGGCCTCTGCGTAATGCCGTTGGCTCCAAGTACAGCTCAATGGGTTCTATACACATGTAGCTCCTACTTGCGACCATGGGATTGAGCACATGGCTGTATATGGTGTTGATGGCAGTCCGGTCGAGCTGTGATGCCGCAAATGCTTGCTTGACACGGCTGTAGACATCAGTCTTTGGCCGCTGATCGGTGGATATCATAAGATTCTTGAGCTCGAGAAGTTGTATGCCTTTGCCTGCGTTATGTCCCATGGCATGCTCGAGCATTTGTGCTGTGGCGTAGGTGTCTTTGATCTTGTATCTCGCTAGTGTTGACATGAGGATGTTGGGGTTGCCAGCAAAGTCTACTGGTGACACCAGATATGTTGGCGTCGCAAGGAATATGCCCATCATACAGGTATGAAGGAAGCCAATGCCCATTGTGCTTCGGACACAGCCAAGGACAGGTCTGGTAGACGTCATTTGGCAAGTCTCCTTTTGCACTTTGCAAAGTGCCATGATCGTGTCATGTCCCAGCTGGACGGCGATGCGACGCTGATCTGGTGTCCAGTAGGTCCAAATAACAGCAGGGTAGCCGGGGGCGATCCAGGCCGGTCGAATAGTGAAGCCGAGCTCCCTACACCCATGCGACTGCTTCGACGGCTTGCTGGTATTGTATGTCGGCGGTAGTGTCACTTTCAGAATCAGAGCTGACTGCTTCAGATGTTGGCTGACCGTCTTCTGCTTGATCAGCGAGTCGACATCCGCGTTCACCAAGACCGCCTTGATTCTAAAGTCAGCAATCATATGCAGTAGGGCGGGTGCGTCTTCGCTGAGGCGATTAGCATCAATGGGCGCCATCGGCACAGCGACAGCACCGAGGCACAGACACGCATGCACTGCGTACACAAAGTCCTCGGAGTGCGTGTACATTAGTATTAAGTGGTCTCCTGGCTGGACCTTGACCTTGTTCTTCAAGTAATTTGCGACTGCAGCAACCTTGAGGTCGAACTTCTTCCAATTGACACCCTTGCCTTCTCGGCCACGAGAGTCGATGGTGCAGTATGACAATTCTTCGGCTTGTCGTGATACTCGCCACTGCATTAAGTCGTGGATGTTGCTGAATTGATTGAGAGGTGTGCTAGTGCGGTCATCGATCACTACTTCCCGATGATCAACACCAGAGTACTGCTTGTCCGAATGCATCGCGAGCATATCCTGTCTAATTTGACTGGCCAATGGCGACCAGATTCCACCAGCAGGATCGTCTCCAAGCGGCAGATTCTGGACTGCGCGCTCAACGCCAAATTTGACATGCACGCAGGGCAGGTTGCCGTTGTCAAACTCTTTCCTGCAGAGCATGTTGCCGATGTCCCTCCGACCGTTCTTCATGACACGTGGTAGGGTGTTTGGCGCGGTCATCATGACACAGTAGACGCGCAGATGATGCTCCTGGTACAAGACTTCCATTACTCGCTCGCTCAGCGAATCCAGGAATGGAATGTCAAGCTGTCTAGGCGGACCGCCAGTTGTCGTTGGCGCTGTGCTAGCAGCTTGCGTTTCAATGAGAATTATCGGGAGGTACTCGCCGTTGACATGAGCGTCAAAAGCTGAGCAGTCATAGATCTTCGGCACAGTCTTCATAACGCTGGCCACGAGGTGTTGCACGAAGAAGTATCGATGCTCCACTTCTTGCATTCCACCTTCATTCCACTCCACCCTCTGCCGTATGCGGTCTTCGTAGAGTCCTAGCACAAATACCTTGCCCTGCACAACGAAGCCAAGCAGTCCAGTTCTCAGGAATTCCGGTTCCACCAAGACTGGTGTTGGACTTCCCTCCACAAATTGATATGGTCGAGCGTGGAATATGGTTTCGGTGTGCTTTGGGAGTGCCCAGAAGCCCCCTGAAAGCGATGGCGAGTCCACCCATATCTCACCAATAGTGTAAGGCGGGCAGAGCAAATTTGTCTCAGGATCGACTATTGCAAGAGTCGCATCTGGTATAGGGTATCCAAATGCGCCGCATCGCACTGTTCCGGGTTCGTTGACTCGTCTTCGCGCTTCTTCGCCTCTTGCTAGCAGAACGACTTCGTTTGTCTTGAGGGATTCCTTGTCAAGCAAGACTTCGCTGAGCTCAGTACGACTTGTCTTCTGCTTCTTTTTGCTGCCAGTTGTGCTAGAATTGAGCAAAGAGGTGTAGTTGTTCTCTGTCGATGGGCTACTTGGAGCATCGTCGTCGCTATCGTCGCCGTCAGAGTTGATGGTGAGCGGACATCCCATTCTTTCTTCTCCACCTAGCCAATCTCGTACAGATATGATCATGCCGCCGTGCTCCGGCAACGCCAGCATAGGTGCAACCAGCTCTCGAGCTCTTTGGTTCCGCATCGGCTTTAGCCATCGATCTGCCAAGATTTCGTGAAATTCGGTATCGACAGTCAAGCAATCGATCAAGCAGATCTTGACCGATGAGAAATTCGGCTCCATATTCTTCTTGAAGTTTCTCGTCGCCATCGGATCTTGTTGATAGTTGTATGCTGCTCGCTTCAATCCAGGATAGTCTGCTACCATGACTGTGGCTCGGTATTTCGAGATGAGATGTGCATACATGCCGGGTGTGTCGACAGTCTTGCTCTCAAACCAGACTGTTGTGTGGCCGCCATATACGCCTAACAGGACGCCTAGAATCAAGCCACAGCTTTCCCGAGGATCAAGATAGGACATAATGGTCTCGTGTCTGCCGCGACGAGGCACCACGAAAGAGCCATCTTCTGCTCGTAAAGTCGATGAGAATGTGTCCTGATTCTCGGTCGCGGGTATAGTCGATAGTATTGCCGACAAGCTTGCCATTTGATGCATGATGGTCCTATGAGACAGCACGACGCCACGCAGATCACCAGTAGGAGCCCGTGAGAACTCTATGTACGCCAAGTCCGGTACCTGCAGCGGAACATTTTCATCCTTCTTCTTGGGATGATGCGAACCAAACTCGTTCGTCTTCCACCACTCTACTCCTGTTGGCCACTTCAATCTCTGAGCACTTATGTCCCTCGCGAAGGTTTTGAGGTTGCTGTCCGTGGTGAGTGCAAGATGAGCTTGCGTGGTGGTGAGCAGGAGAGATAGCTTTTGGTAGTCGTTCACGTTATTGATTGGTACCGCCACAACTCCTGCAATGAAGCATCCTAGCAGCGCAATCGCAAATTCGATGACTTCTGTGTCTCGGTATACAAGCGCCACTCGATCGCCTCGATAGAGGTTTGACTTGTCTCTTATGACCTGCGCCACTTTCTCCGCTCGAGAAGCAAGCTTGTCCCATGTGATGGAAGCCGTCTCTTTGCCTTTCGGATCGAGCACCCAATATGCTGGCTGTCGAGCTTGCATCTTTCCGCGATGTCTCAGCACCGCACCGATATTGTCGAACTTGGACATGGGCACGTTCGCGTTGTGAGGATCGTATACGGCGAATGGCACATCTCGAGGTTCGAGCGGTAATTGGTGGACTTGTGCAGGAGCCATATCGTCGCGCATGAGTGGAGGTGGGATTAATGCGGTCGGTGAGAAGGCTTCGCCCATACTGTATCGCTGTGGCCCTCCATAACTCTCTCTCGTCGACGTCTGTCCTTCTCCCTGTGTACCTGCAAAGTCGGAGAAGTAGCCTTGTTGAGAATCTAGCATCGTACTCATGCGACTATTGCTGGCATCCGGATTGAAGGCATAATCAGAATTGACCATTGTCCCGCCATTCGAGCTGTACCTACTCCCTGGCGAGCCTGGACGACTTCCTGGCGTCGCTGGCCTCAATCCGCCTATGGATGGATGTCGTTGTCCCGCTGCTGCCGGCGGCGGTCTCATGCCCAACTGCTGTTCCTGAAACCTCTGGACCGGACCTGACATCGATCCGGGAGTAACGGGTCGCGGTTGCTGCATGTGCGGATTCGCTGCGTACTGACTATACCCATTCTGGCCATCGTAGGTGCTGTAGTCCTGGGTGTATATGCTTGGTTGTATACTGCCGTAACTCGCGCCTCTCCCATGCTGTCGCGCGCTGCTCTCCATGGAAAACATGCTTTCCGCGCGATCTGCTCTTGGAATGCCGGCTGCCTGCAATTGCTCTGGAGTCAGGAACTGTGATAGGATCTGGGTTCGCCTCTTTTCGTAGCCCTTGCGGGTAATATCGCCTTCCTCCAACTCATGGTCGAGGTCGCGCAGTCGCTGCTGCAGCTCCGGGTTCTGGTGTGGGTCGGCCATGATGGAGGTCGCACTGCCAAATTGTCTCGCCACCGATCTTCATTCCACACACGCGACACTGTGCTCACCGTCACCGTCCCACCTGACCAGGCGAGTCGATCGCGGAGGGGTACTGGCACACCCTCTTCCTCTCGTGACCTCCCGCCGCCGCCGCCGAAAGAAGGGCCCAGCGGATGGGCAAGATGCGACGTTATGTTGGTAATTGGAGAAGTGTCACTTGTCACGATGAGTAGAAGGACTTCGCATATCAAAGGCCAGCCTAAAGGTGGGCAACGGCGAGAGTTTGCCTGCAGACCCTTGACGTTGAAGCCGAAACCTTCGCTCGGATCGCAGCCGAACCCGATGTCTACGCTTCCGGTATACGAGGCCAAGACACCAGACATCTCGTATGCAGCATTGGTATCAACGATGACTTGGCGACAGAGGGATGTATACTATATCCCCTGGCCACCTTCGAGGCTGTAGAAGATCATCGTAGGATGGCCACGTGAGGGGCGCTCGCCATGGCGTCTCCCCGACGGAGCCTTGCGAAGAGTACGTACATTGCGAGGCTCACGCGGCCAGCCTCTCCCTCCTCTTCGTCGACTACTGCGTCAAGAGGGCGCAAGTCGTCAGTATGGCAGCGCAATTCGGCCTTGACACCTATACCGTAGGGTGGATTGCAGCTCTAGTACATGAACGGGCGGCAGCAACAGCATTGCTAGATCAACGACACGAACCTCCTGAGGACTTTGTCAAAAATCGACACGATGACAACCAATACACATGGGGTTCCATGGGGGTGAGTAGGAATTCACTCCATCTGTATCCATTTCTTACTTTGTCATCTACTTCTGGTGCCCTCCATAGCTGACCGTGCTTGTGCTTTAGCCTCACCACGTCGTTATTGCATCTCTACCCCTCGGCGAATATGGCACAAACATCGCAGCAGCAGTCGCCAAATCAATGCTTGCTTCTCTTCCCTCAATCCGCATAGGTCTAATGGTTGGCATCGGCGCCGGCATTCCGAACATTGAAAAAGGCTATGATATCAGGCTTGGTGATGTAGTGGTATGTCAGCCTCAAGGACAATCAGGCGGCGTCGTACAGTATGATCTGGTCAAGGCAACAGACGGTCGATTATACCCGACTGGCATGCTAAACATGCCTCCAGCCGCACTCCGCGGCGCTCTCGGGAAGCTGCGAGCAGAGCATGAGCTAGAATCCTCGAAGGTACCACAGCTTCTTGAAGAGATGTTGAAGCGCTATCCTCAAATGCGCAAGTCGACTGAAGCAAAGCCGGGCTATGTTCACCAAGGCTTCAAAAACGATATTTACCATGTTGGACCCGGACCCGAAGACGTTCAGGAACGTGAATCGAGAGACTCGACGGATCCCGAAATACACTACGGCACTGTTGCATCTGGGAATATGCTAGTGAAAGACGCAGCTGAACGTAATGCCATCCTGGAAAGACTGAAAGGTTCTGAGAACGTCATTTGCCTAGAGATGGAAGCCGCTGGTTTGATGAACAACTTTCCATGTCTGGTCATTCGAGGCATATGTGATTATGCTGATGAACACAAGAATGATAAATGGCAGAAGTATGCCGCTGCGACCGCCGCGGCATTCGCAAAGGAGTTGCTGAGCCATGTCGATGCTTCCGAAGTCAAAAGTGCTGCTTCGCTCCGCGAGCTGAAAGATCTGGTTCAAGAGGGTCAGTAAAACATTACCGAATAAGTGTACAAGATCTGATCAGAGGCTGCGTCCAGTGAGTACTGCTACAAGGCTGAAATTATGAATCGAGACGGTACTTCATGCTCTCCTCCCCAAGCAATTATCGCCATGGCTCCTTTCATGCCGAGCTCTTACCGTCATACTCGTTGAATAGCTGTGCTCAACCTTTACGCCCTGTCCTGTGCCTATCCGCTTTTATGGCCATACGATGAGGCACTGACTCGCCCTGTCTAGGTCCGAAACGAGATCTCAGCCTCTAACGAGACACACCAAGCGAGCCTAGCAACGATTCGAGAGATTCGTTCCGATGACCAGATGAGACAACTGAAGAATATACTGTCACCAGCAGATCCTGCCACGAATTATCACAAGACCTTGAAGCAGCGTCATCCAGATACATGCAAATGGTTTCTCGAAGACGAACGTTTCGAGCAATGGAAGCAGTCGAAGAGTCCGCCTGCTCTGTGGCTCCACGGTCAGCCTGGAGCTGGAAAATCAGTGGCGTGCTCCGCCATTATCGAGAACGTATTGCTCACGATGCGGAGCTCGACTTGTTTAGTGGTGTAAGTGGACAAATCGCGAATTATGCCTCCTCGAGACAACCGTAACTATCACGCATGATGCGCCGATACTCATCGCAGATTTGCGACTGGTGTCAATCTTTGCATGAAATGTACTAATGTTTGGCCTATTGCGCAGGTATTTCTACTTCGACTTCAGCGACGCCAGTAAACAAACACTCGAGGCGGCGCTAAGATCCATGTTGTATCAGCTGGCCCAGCAGTCCGACAAAATCTTTCAAACGTTGAGTGCTCCCAAAGATAAATACGCGATGTCTGACTCTGAAGTGCGCCGAGCACTCGAAAGCTCAATGGCCGAGATACCAAATGGTGTGGTCATTCTCGATGCACTTGACGAAGCCCAGCCGTGTAAAGAGGTCCTTGCATGGCTTACTGAGAGCATTGCTTGCGTCAAATTAAGAAGTGAGTCCTTGACAAGCGCGGGGCCAAGCTGAACAAACAACGACGCTGTGACTTGAGAATTCACTCTCAAGCCATGGAGACCAAAGCGTTTGGGTAATCTAGCAGCCATGAGACGCCTTCCGACGCACATTTTTTTCAAGCAATTGCTGACTTTTGATGGTCACTTCTCAGACACTCGATGGATCCTAACTAGCAGAGACTATGTTGATATCAGAAGAGCTTTAATAGAAGATCCCGACAGAGTTTCGCCAGTATCGCTCCAAGCCGACCTTGTAGACCGCGACATTAACTCTTATGTTGACGCACGCATACATACGGACAAGAGCTTTCAGCGCTGGACCAATCGACCTGACGACCAGTCCCTCATCATCACAAGTCTTATGGAAAAGTCTTGTGGCATGTAAGAGCTTCGTGAACAGAAATCTCTCTTGGGAAATCACCGTGTATAGCGCTGACTTCGGCTAGGTTTCGATGGGCAGCCTGTCAGCTAGACGACCTAGCAGGCTGTCTAACCTTGAGAGAATTGAAAAACACACTTGCTCGACTACCGACAACCCTTCCCGAGACCTATTCCAGGATGCTGCAGAAGATTCCGCCCGCACGAATTGATGGCGCTATTCGACTGTTACAATTCCTCATGCTGTCGCCGCGTCCACTAGAACTTGGCGTGGCAGCAAATATCCTTGCCATGAACATAGAAGGAGACACATTATACGACACAGACAAGAGTTTGCCAGATCTTTCAGAATTGGCATTGTATTGTCCTGGACTTATTATGATCGTGCATTTCGAGGACCCCGACGACGGGGAGTGCTACAGAGAAGAATTACAATTGTCTCACTACTCGGTCAAAGAATATCTATTGTCTAACGAGGTTCACGAAGACTTTCGTGTAGATTTATCTACTGCAAAAGCTTCGAGCATGGCTACTGTTTTGCTTCTGCGCAGTTTCGTACAGTGGTCCCAATCCTTGCCGGCAGATTTGGTGGCACAGGAGAGGGGAGCACGCAGGCGTTGGATGAAAGACAACTTCCCTTTGGCAGAGTATGCTACCTACGTATGGACTGTGTTCGCAACGGAGGCTGAACTTCAAGATGGAACGCAGCAATACATTGTAGATTTTCTCGCGGACCAGAGCAGACTCAACTGCTTGCTTGACTGCTCCAATTTCTTTGGCAGCGCCTTTCGTGTCGGACCTATGTATATCGCTGTGGAAGGTGGACTGTTACAAACTGCGACAGCTTTACTTCGGCGAGGCTTTTCTAGTCGAGTGCAGCACTCTCGGAGGGAAGAGGAATATAGTGGTTGGAAAGATTCACCATTAGCAGCTGCTTGCCGCAATGGCCATCAAGAAATGGTCAATTGTCTACTTGAGGAACAATTTAGAACTGGCGTCGATGACTTTTGGGGTGCGGCGACTGCTGCAGCTAGGCAAGGCTACTGCCACATTCTAGAGCTGCTCTTCGAAAAGGTACCACATTGGCGCAATCTGGAGAGGCCGAAGACACAGTCTCCTATTCATGTGGCGGTTTGCTGCCCTAGTATTGATGTGGTCAAATTCCTACTCGATAAGGATTTCGATGTCAACCTTACGGACGTTTTTGGCGATTCCCCGATCTTTCGGGCCTGCGAAAGGGCCGACATCGCGATGATACAATTCCTATTCGATCATTGAGCGGATGTGACAAGAGGCGCGGCGGGGGAAACCATATTCCATTATGCAGCCAAACACAATTTGGTACCAGTCATGCAGCACGTAATCTCATATGGGCTACCTCTGGACATCAAGGACCATGATGGCAAGACGCCTCTTCACTGGGCTTGTCAACGCGGCAATCTGGACACGGCTAAGATTTTGATTGATCATGGAGCTGAAGCAACGCAGCGAGACAACGAGGGAAATACTATGCTCCATATGGCCGCTATGGGATACAATATGCCAGTACTCGAGTACATACATGTAAGTTCATCTGGACTTCTAATCGACGTTCGAAATGAATTGGGCGAGACACCACTTCACTTCGCTTCAACCTGGGACAATATTACAGCGGTCCAATTTCTAATTGAAGCTGGGGCCGATATCAACAAGAAAGATTATCGAGGTTACAGTGCCTTGGCACAGGCTATCGATGGGCAGAAACGTTATTATCGCAATAATGACGCTGTGATCAGCTTTCTCCGAGAGCGTGGAGCGATTGAGCCTGATCTTGATGAGGATGGGTATCCTATTCCGGCTCCTGATTCGCATGCTCGGGAGACCGGGAGTTTACTACGTGGATGGTGGGAGTTACACCAAAGACATCCATCTACGAAGCATGAACGCTACAACGATGCATACAAAAAACCCGTTTACCGCAGCGAGTACGATCACCACATCGT
Source organism: Pseudocercospora eumusae (assembly GCA_001578235.1). Lineage (NCBI taxonomy): Eukaryota > Fungi > Ascomycota > Dothideomycetes > Mycosphaerellales > Mycosphaerellaceae > Pseudocercospora > Pseudocercospora eumusae. The sequence continues at coordinate 179,207 of LFZN01000020.1, read as the reverse complement.
GGACCATTACCAAAGCGAGGACGAATACGACATTGATCGCGACAGAAATTTCCCACCGCTTCACTTCAAAGATCCAAAGCGCCCTTATGAGATACATCGACGCACTCCATACCGGCTCAAGCGCTTTGCCTCAAGTCACTTCTGAGTATGTGAAGGTGGAAAACAAGGCCTTGAAGAAGATATCAGTATGGAATTTCGAGAGTGAGAAGACGCAAACACCATCCATCCATCCAGCACATAGGCAGCTCGCCAAAGACAACTGCGCACGAATTCCAGCAAGCAAGTTCGGGGTCATTCATACCAGAAGGATCGAGAATCCATTTCCATCAATCAGCACATAGTGCCAGGTAGCACGGGTGGAAAATCGCAACAGCAGAGATTTGTTTGTTTGTTTGGACATGTTTTTCTTCACTATTCACTACATCCCATCCCATCTCGCCTCACTGTACTGGTCGAGAGAATGTATCTATCCTATCTATACATTACACAAAAAACAGATCTCCTTGTTTTCCTTTGCTTTCCTTTCTTCTCCGACGCTATGCAGAAAGGAAAAGTACAAGTAAAATGCCCCATGCCATGCGAAGTGGTATCTCGAGCTCAAAAAGTGTTGAAAAAAGCCGCCGTAACATCGTTAGTACGTACCCCAGGACCTTTCATTCCCTGGTTCTGTTCTCTTCCTCTAATACGTAAAAGCCTCCTCAATGAAATCCACACTAGCCTCCTGCACAACACTCCTACAAGCCTGTCTGACGGAATCCGAAAAAGCTCCCGGTCCACAAACCGTAACACCCATAGATCCGATACGTTCGGGGAGTTCCTTCTCGATGACAGTGGCAGGTACGCATCGACCGGGAAACATCTGAACCGAACCGGTGCTGGAGACGACTTCGCCACGATGTCGGGGTTTGGTGATGTAGAGTTGGATTCGGAGGACGTCGCGTCGGAATTCCATGCGTAGAATTTGGTCCATCCATTTTCGTATCCATTCGAGGGCTTCGGTGTTGGGCACGGACCAGACGAGTAAGATTTTGCGGGTGCTGCAGGTGCCGGCTTGGTATTGGAGCATGAGGTGGTGGATGTAGCCGATACAGTGCGTTATGCCGACGCCTCCGGCGAAGAGGATGACGGTGCCGTAGGATGACATTGGATCGTGTCCGCCGTATGGGCCTTCGATGGCTCCCCAGGTGATGATTGGCTGTTTGTTGTTCTTGGAGAGCTTGTCGTAGAGATTTCTGGTCATGCCGTTGCGGGCTCGGATCACGAGCGAAATGGAAGTGACGTCAGCTTCTCTTGGTAATGTGATGTTTGTCGCTGGTGCTTTGTGTGTATCTTCTGCGATATTCGCCATTTCTGTCAAGGTGGCGCTCTTGCGCGACTGGTGTGTCTGTATTCTTGCCAAGCTCGCCCGGTTCTGAAGCCCGGTAGCTAAGCTCGGTCGATGTTGGTGTGTAGCGAAAGTGTTGCCAAATGCCGGGGGCAATTTTTCCATTTCTATCTCCATGGGAGGATTTCGAGGCCTGTTCTCGGCCCAGGCAATGGAAAAAGGGTGTGTCGACAAAAGACCGAATCGTGGGATCCAGACGTGAACATGACATCCTGGTCGCCACTTCCATGGTCGCGACAAATCAAATGTGACGCGACAGGCTTCTGCTGGGAGCCATTCGACCGTCACCCTGGTGATGCCCTTCTGGCGACTGTAGTTGTACCACGCAGCTTTGAAGAATCTGAGGAAAACCTCCAGCGCGTAAAATGCAATGCTGATCTGCACGTATGGCAGCATTGGCAGATTTGCTGCGTCTAGGTGAACGTAGACACCAGCAATACCAACGATTACCAGAAGTCGATGCGACATGATGAAAGTTTCGTAGGCGGCGTGTCGTAATGGTCCTGTCGCTGCAATGACAATGAATGTGAAGGCGCATGAAGCTACCATGCCCCACCTGTAACTCAAGGATGTGTCCAGAGAAACTCCAATTTGTCTAGATCCGCCGGCCTCGTAAGCATTGACGGCCCAAAATATGGTATGCAGTATGCTCTCCAGGACCATCATGCGTGCGCACCATCGGTGTAGAAGGTTGAATGTGTCGTAAGGTACCCGGAGCAGTCGTATTGCTGGGTTGTTTCGCAAGGCAAAAAGGATGGTAGGTATGATATTAAGTGCGGCCAGTACTCCTGTCCGGCCACGAAGTTGTGCAACGACGGACGGCTTCGGCTTGCTCCAATCAACTGCTAAGCAGTATGCCGTGTTCGAAGCCAGATAGACCAATAAAAGGACTGTATGAAACCTTGAAGGCAACGTGCCCACGCTGACAGAATTGTTGAGCTTCCACTCCCTGTTGTGCCTGTTCTTCCACAGGGGAGCATAAAGTATGTGTCTTTTTATCCACGGCCAGAGCTGCGAATGATTGTACATGAAGTACCTCTGGTCCGACTCTCTTCCCATCGTAAACAAATGCCGCATATGGGCATGTCCCATCTTGATCCATCTGTACACCAGTGTGCCGGCCAGGAGGGCCATGAAGGAAATGACGAGGACATTGGCGAAGAGGTAGTTTGCGTATTGGTTGACGCCTTCGAGGCCGTGGCTGAATGGAGATGCGTTGGCGCTCATATTGAGCAGCGTCCCAAAGTCCGTCACCGGGCCATGGCCTGGTGTGGGCAAAGGTATGGCGTTCGGGAGTGGATCGGGGTCTCGAGGAGCCATAATATGGCCGGCATCTGAGGCGAAGGGCACACCTGGTCCAGCATGCAAGTGGAGTCGAGCGTGAAGATCGTGCGAGGGATGCATGGCGTCCAGCGCGGCGTTGAGATTGGTAGTATCCCTGGACAAAGGGGGCCAGTGCTGTGATCGGCGTATTCGAAGCGCGTCCTAGTGCGGTAAAGATTCTAAAGAAGGTGCACGGCAAGGTGTGAAGGGCCACAAAGAACGGAAGAGTGTTGCCGACTATGCCAAATGCTAGTACCAGCTAGCAAGGATTTTCGAAAGATTGGCGCTTCTCAATCGGTGTGTGAATGAATGTCGATCCCGCAGTCAATGCGGTGGTAAAATGAATTCTGACTTGGTGAATGAGTGATGGGAGCGGCTGAATAGATGAGCTCGCATGAACAATGCAGCCAGTCGAGTCGCCAGAACAAGCAAGAATAGCAGCTCTTTGGTCAGAGAACAAAGACTGCCATGCGTCGTCGACAATGCCGCATTGTTTCTCGGGCGTTTGATTGGTATGGTCGAGATTGCGGGCGGGAAAGGAGGTTGAAGTGAGAGTTGGACGATGACGCTACTAGCTAGGCGGTTGTGTCCAGGCACTAATAACGGCGCGGCGGTTTGCTGTATTTCTTGGCCACGCGAGTACTGGAAGAATGTGTATGCGTAGCTACACCTGCTGGCGATTTCGACGAGGATGGTGAAGATGCTGGAGTACTTCTGCTGGCGACTTCGAATGTAGGTTACTGGGGAGGAGGAGGGCCAGAATGCGTGCCTGGAAGCTAGATTCGTATGTATGAAGATCGACGGGCTAAACTTGCAGAAAGCGTACGAACCAGGTCCAGCTTCTGTGGTGCGTTGGACCAACTCGAGACTATGTGAACGAATGGTGACGAGCGAAAGGACGGCGAAACACTTGGATAATAAGATGCGACGGCCACCTTCGAGTCGTCTGTCCAGCATCTCTTAGACACTACTTACACTGTGGCGGCAAAAGCATTCGCCATGCTGTTTCACTTCCCTGATTGGCTTCGGCAGCTCCCGTTATCCCTGTTTTGTTTCATGCAGGTACGTGTACGCCATGCTCCTGGCAAGTCACCTGACTTCTCTTCCGACACCAATGTCGCACAAAGCGCTTGCTGGACACGCATCTGTCATGATCATTATTGTGATTCTGCCACCGCATCCGCCATCTCCATCTTCCCACATCATCCTGCTCTTTTGTCCGGTTGCTGATCCCTTCCAAGAGGCCAAGTCTTTGCCGCGGCGCTTGGAGCCTTGGAACGGTGTGGGTGCTGCTGAGAACGAGCAGGCCTCGGCGGCCGCGTGGGCTTCATCTTGATTGCAACGCGAGTACTGATCATAAGCGACGTCCGGATCGAGGTTAACGACATGTTCAGGACTGACTGTACAACTAACGGGAACAGCAGAAGGCGCGAACGGAAACATCGAAAGAGAGAGCCAAAGGAGAGTTTGACTTGTCGCATCGTTTGGGCAACAACGACCGGGTCAGCACGTGGACCGCCATGTTCAACAACGCCCATCACGTGGAGACTTGGCGCCGACATGGCTTCGACCTCATGCGCTGTCTTTTGGTGTTTGGTGTATCTGGCAATGGCAGGGCATGACAGCATCGCGAATGTTCGATGCCTTGTCCTTAACATCCCAGCTAGTCACTGACAGACAGCCATGAATCCGTCACCAGCATACACCACCAACCCAGTGCGTCACTACTGCGCCCTCGATGCCAGCAGCCCATTGCTTCTGCACCCGTGCACGAGCCCATCACGAGAAGAGTACCGAAGACAACGCGCAGCCTCGTGGATGATGATCTCGCCTGTCGCTTCCTTGAACTCTGCTCAAGAGTTAGACGAGTCCTCTGGTCGATCTATGCACGACAGCCTGCCAGCACGTCTTCTGCTATCAGCTTCGCAATCCGCGTGGACCGGATGGACCGCCAGGACATGACGACATGTCTCCCCGTTGAAATGCTCGAGAAGTGAACCATTGAGGCCGCGCCGAGCACAGAGTGGATTTGTAGAAGCTACCAGGATCTAATGAGGGAATGCTGCAAGCACCTCCCGGCTGTCGTGCCCACTCTTGGGCCGTGACTACCAATATGTGGGACGAAGGGAGCTGTGCGGCACACCTGTGCGGGCATTTACCTCCGGTCACCATCCTGCGTAGAAGAGCACCCGCATGTGGCATGCAGGCCTGCGTTGGCCAGATTCCGAATAGTCACTGAAGAATATGGCGTCTGCGGCTTCAGGTCGAACGTCCTTGCTGGGAATGGTCTTCGCTTTCTCGTAGTCGGGGACTCGGGGCTTACACCCTGCATGCATGATGCATTACAATGCTTGGGGAGCTTGAGGCGGCATGGCACAGCTTATTCATTATTTGTCTTGCGCACTCCGTTTATTGGACTCGACCCTCTACAGGCTCTACTGCTGGGCGCCTTGAAAGCGCCTCCTCGTCAAGCACGCTGCTCTGTACGATAAGCTTCCTCCACAGCAAAGCTTATTCGAGGCAGTCTCGGCTTGCATGCAGCCAAAGCAGCCTCCCGGATTCAGCACCTACAACCAGAGTCCAGACACCCCGAGTTTCGCAAGAAGCGCTTCACGAAGTCACCGGCGTCCATCGCAAAGTGTCGGTTTTGCTCGGGATACGGCACGACCAGGGCTGGGAGTACGATTCAAGGGTCAAGCCACGTGCACTGCGAATGGGTTTGCACATGTTCGAACATCTTGTCGATAATAATTTGATGATCACTGATCAGCAGAGACCGCACGTGTGAATGCTCCGATCGCAGGGACACAGCTGCGGCCCGCTGTTGTGTATGATGGTTGGTCCTCTCGACTTCGACCTCATTTCTATTTCTGCGATTCATCATCATGCACTTGTCTACATTACTCTTTGCTGTTCTCTACAGCACGCCGCGAGCGGTGTATAACCGCTTGCGCAGAGAGTGGCTTGCATTCAGAATCCCAAAATGTGCCGGGAAAATCCCTTCGGAGGCTGTAAGCCGTGCTGCATCTAGCCACCAGCGTCATGTTCGTGGAATGGAGAAGGTCAAGTTCAACTTTCGTAGCTCCCTGTAATCCTGCGCTGACCTTTCCGCATACATCTTTGAATGTGTAGATCATATGAGGTGGACTTTGGGACGGCAGCGAAATGCGGCTGCTTTCTAGGATTTCTGACCTCTTCAGCATGCTGTTATCTGGACGCTAGCCATGCTAGGTCATTACACTGCATGATACGAATGCCAGCACCAAGCTCAGACTTTCGCCAAATGTTGCTCAGTTGCTGCGATTGATCAGCAACATGTGCTCCGCACGTGGGCCCACGACTCCGGAAGTCAACTTGAGCCTACGAGCTAGACATTCCGGGCAATTCTCACAGTCGATCCGGCGTTTTAGACTCTCGCTTCGCGGTAAAGCTCTCTACTCAACGACAGCGCCTCTTCCCTTTCACCTAGGGCATCAGTGCAATGACGCCGAAGAAGACGCTGGTACCAAGAGCGCCTTCAACATGAGCATAGGGAATAAGAACACTGTTATTCGACCACCATTGGTATCTTCATTCAAGCAACTCCCAGCTCAGCAATACCATTTGGCCAGCGGCCTTTAAGTGCAACCTTCATCACTACCGACAACCTTCAATATCACTACCTTTTAAACCTGTATAAACTCCTCCACTACCGACAACATGCACTTCACATCTGCCATCGCCGCTGCCATCTTGGCGTTCTCTGCTACTGGCGTATTGGCGGCTCCAGTCCCCCAGCTTGCCGGAGAAGGCGCTGCTTGCAACAGCGTTCTCTCTCAGACTGACAATGGTGTTGGCCATGGCATCGAGAACGCCGAGGACAACACTGCGAGCACTATTTCCAAAAGCGGGGCCAAGTTTCTCCGTCGTCAACTTGCTGGCGAGGGCGCAGCTTGTGACTCGCTGCTCTCCCAGACTGATAATGGCGTGGGCTACGGTGTTGAGAATGCGGAAGACAACACCGCAAACGCCATCTCTTCTACTGGACTTCGACACCGACAGTTGGACGCTATCCCGAAGGCCAAACGTCAGCTCGACAAAATCTCCGATGGTGCTCAGGCTATCAGCAATGCTGCCAAGACAGGTAGCTTGACTTCACCAGCAACGAAGGGCCTTGATGGTATCGATGGGACTTCTACCGGCGCCGCTGCTGATCTCGGTGCTGAGGTTGGAGACACCGAGGCTGGCACATTGGAGGCTGTCGGCAGCTCTGTGCCATGAACGAAACTACTCATGCATGGGATCTGAAAGGGAGTTGTTTCTGCATCTGAGCGACTTGAACTTTAGCGAGTGAGTTGGTGGAACGGATTATAATTATGGACGGACTTAATATGACAAGATTAATGATGGGTGTAAGATATGTTCCGAATGAATGTGATGATCTCGAACTCTTGCTGCCTTAGGCTTGTAGAATCCCTGTCAAAAATCACCAATCCTCATCTTCATGTGAACGACTTTCTATTACTTTCACATCTTTCTGCCACGGCCTCAAACATCTACCGCATGCCGACTGCTCGCCACAGGATAATATGGCATAACTGCTTGCGACCCCACCTAACCAATATCTTCCACTTCCAACCCAAATTCTGCAACGACTTCATCCGATCATACGCCATGGCGCCGAAACTGCACGGAAGGGCCTTCTACGAGAGCATCGGCTCACCCAAATATGTCGTCGCACCGATGGTCGATCAGTCTGAGTTCGCATGGCGAATGCTCACGCGCTCCTTCCTGCCACTAGATCTCCGAACCTCAATCCTAGCATATTCGCCCATGCTGCATGCGAAGCTCTTTGCAGATGGGCCAAAGTACAGAGCGGCACACTTTGAGCCTCTTAAGCCACCTCTCGCGATGCTAGAGCCTGCAGATAGCGAGCATCAGAAGACATTGAACGAGAACGACTTATACTTGGATGGAAACCCAAAATTCGATCGACCGCTCTTCGTACAGTTTTGCGCGAACGATCCTGAAGCATTTTTGAAAGCGGCAAGAGTGGTTCAGCCGTATTGCGACGCTGTAGATCTGAATCTAGGCTGTCCGCAAGGTATTGCGAAAAGAGGACAATATGGAGCTTTCTTGCAAGAGAATTGGGACTTGATCTATAAGCTGATCAATACGCTGCATAAAGGCCTGGACATCCCAGTCACGGCCAAGTTCAGGATACAAGAGACGAAGGAGAAGACTTTGGAGTATGCTAAAATGATCCTTAGCGCGGGCGCGAGCATAATTACAGTACACGGCAGGCAGAGACATCAGAAAGGGCATGAGACTGGTCTGGCAGATTGGAAAATGCTACGGTTTCTGAGGGATAGTCTGCCGCCTGAGACCGTCATGTTCGGGAATGGCAATATCTTGCAGTATGATGATTTGCAGAAGTGTCTAGATGCGACGGGCGCGGATGGGATTATGAGTGCGGAAGGAAATCTGTATGATCCTTCGATTTTTGCTCCGCCGCCTCCGATCGGTCAAGAAGGTCGCGAGTACTGGCGAGGTAGAGATGGAAAGGGCGGATACAGAGCTGATGCTGTCCTAAGACGGTATTTGGACATTATTCATGAGCACGTCTTGGGCCATGAGCCGCCGAAGAGGGAACCGCTTTTCCTGCCCTTAGACGCGCCGTCAAAGGCTGTCGACGAATCACAGACTGCAGCAGCGCCCGACGTGCCAGCAATTGGCGAGTCTGTTCCTCATCAGGACTCGGCAAAGCGAAAAGCAGATGATGAGGGCCAAGCGCCGACGAAAAAGCAGAAACGAGCTCAACTGAAAGAGGAGAAAAAGAGCAAAGGCAAACCAGAGAAGTGCACTAACCCCAATCTTACAGCCATGCAGCCACACTGCTTCCACATTCTGCGAGCTTTGGTCGGCTCTCACCACGACGTTAGAGACGCCCTAGCTCGATCACGTGCAGGCGACATCGATGCGTATGAGAATGTTCTAAGCCTCGTTGAGAAAGCCGTGAAAGAAGGTCTTCTCGCCTACGAGAAGGACCCATCACAATTCGAGACACCTGAGGTCGATGCCAAAGAGGAAGCTCTTGACCCGGAGCTCTATAGTACAGCGGCCATCCGAAGATGTAAGCGGCCCTTCTGGGTATGCCAGCCTCACATACGGCCCCTGCCTAAAGAGGCTATGGAGAAGGGTAGTCTGCAGCTCAGCAAGAAGCAAAAGGCAAAGCTCGAGGCTGAAGGATTAGAAAAGGAGAAGGCTGGACTATCTGCTAACGGCAAAGTCGAGGCTGTCTCGAACGGCGAGCGAACGACTGAGATACCCAAAGAGGGAGTGGTCTGCGGCTAGGTAATTTCAATTCTATTTCATATGATCGAGAGCCTAAACAGACCTCCTGCCGCATATCTCTTTTGTGAAAGTGAGGGTCGAACCGCACTTTCCCTCAATTTTAGCTTTCGCACATGCATGGCTTTCCCGCTCCCGCCTGCCGCCTGTCGCTTTCGTCAGCGCCTCACTTCAAGTAGTTCTACATGTTAAAGGCATCTGAACAGCTTGCGGCGACCGCACCAGCTACGCAAGCTATATAGCTTTCTTCTGCGCGCGACACGTCGACGACACAACAGTCCGCCGGCCGCATTCTGCGCATCCCTTCGTTGTTCAAAAGGTCTTTTCGTCCTCAGATAGAGCCCCGGACACCCTTGCAACGACGCGGGAAGGCTGTGAACAGACCTAAGAAGTGTACGTGCGCGTTGCTGTGCAAGCAGAATACCCTTGCGCTGCCAAACTCTCCTTCTTGGGACGAAAATGCTGACATAGCGAAGCGCGAACCTGGCCCAACCTGCAGAGCACTACATTCGCGCCACATCCGAACAGGATGACCACGCTGCTCGATCTACCGATTGAACTCGAGATCAAGGTCCTTTCTGAGTTACCAGCCAGAGACATACAGCGGTATCGTCGCGTTTGCAAGCATTTGCGCGACATTATCGACGAGAAAAGTAACGCGAATTTACTCTTGCAATCTGCTCAAGCTCACAGCAGAGCCAAGATCTCTAGAAAGCTCGCACATGTCACTGACTTGGCGGGCGTCGACTTTCTCGAGGCTTTCAGTCGCTGGCTGAGCCGTCGTGCGATCTGGCTAGTACCTGAGAGCCACCAAGTTATCAATACCGCGTTCTGCGCACACTGGGCGAAGCAGGCAATGCCCGAGTCTATCAATGCTACACCAGAGATGGAAGAGGTAGAATTTGCACTGCAATGGTTTTCAGACACCCTTCTGACATTGCACCTCGATACGTGGAGCGACTTTAGCAGACATCCCACACGTGTTCGCCCTGCAACTATCGACGAGTTCATGGCGAACGCTCTGCTTGGGCTGCCACGGTCAGCAGACGAAGACATGGAGCGCCTCGGAATCACGGCACAGAAATTGCGTCAGTATGGCAAGGAAGTGTTGGCAAAGCCTGACCGCTTAGCTGCTTCGATCGTCACACAAAAGTCGATACCACCAGATGTCATGCTCAGCAAAAGACCTCTGACCACCATTACAAGCTGGTTGGCGTGTCGCCCAAACTCCGACCACGACTATGTGTTCCAAGAACTTCGTCTCAACGGCCTCGGCGACGACAAGTGGCTGTCAACTTTCTTGGAGATTCCAGAGATACCCCAGACGTGCAATCATCTTTTTGCCTATTGCGCCGGAACAGATTGGACGTACAGGAGGCTCGAGGAGGCTGAGCAGGGTCAGGCTTTGACTGAGCTTGAGAAGACCGCTATTCTGGAAGACATCATCTTCTATTGAGATGACCAGAAATTTGAGCTGAGAGAAGCAGCAAGAAGGTCGGGGGATATGGAGCAAAGAACTTGCGCAGAGAAGGTCACCATCAGCTGGAGTCTCTGCTATGGTGGTGCTCAAGCATCTGTGCCTCGATAGGACTCTTTCCTGCTCTGCGTCTGATCGATAAGAGCTTCCACGCGCCTTCAAATAGCAAAACAGGCATTGCGTGCTAGAGATCCTCAGGCGAACGCAACCATCAAATCCCACCAAATAAGTACCAATAGCTTGACTATTCCATGTAACTGCCTCCACCGAGCATCAATCTCAGAACCCACACCATCCATCAACAGTAGTCGTAAGCCAGACAAACAGCAGCAACATCAGCCGCCTTCTATTCGAAGCCAAGATATCTTCCGTCTGCATATCAGAAAAAAACTACAAAACTACCACAGGACTAAGATCCACCCTATTCGCGAAGAAACTTCCACCCCGAGCCAAACGATAAGTAAGAGTTCTCCACACGCGCGTATTGTAAGTAAGTACAGTAGAATACCACCCATCACTCACCGCATAGTAGAAATCCATATCATGGATTTTGAAGGCTATCACATCCAAAATTTCGAAAAAAAAAAGCAAAAGCTCGACAGATCGTTATGGCACGTGTAGGCTACCAATCTCGTCCGTCCGTCTCGTGTGCTCAGTGCGCGGAAATTTTCGTTGGGTATGTGATGGGATGTGATGCGAGACAGCAGCAGCATTGTAGGTATGCTTCGCGATGAGAAAGACCATATTTGGTCTATTCTAGGAGATGGTGCTGACGGGAGATGGAAAGTGCCCATACGTATGATAAAAGGAAACGGCAGAGAATGAATTCGCGACTTTTGTGCCTGCAGAGATCCAAGGCTGGCCAATCGTATGTCAATATCCATCAGCAGAGATGTAAACACCTTCATCGCCGCATCTATCATAGCAGCATTGAATCTTTCCGAAACGGACATCTTCGTGTCTTGAAACAAAAGGCATGAAAAAAAAAGGCGTTAGACGATCTGCAGGAAGATCCGGGGAAGAGGGTACCAAGATCAATCAATGATTGAATGATCTTCGATGCATAATCTAGCATATATGCTGACGCATCTTTTTTTTTCTTCTCACAACTGCAGTAGTAAAAGGCCGTGAAAACGCAACAGCATGCCAAGTGCTGCCGAAAGCTCTCCGCAGTGGATCGCTTTTCAAACGCCGCAGTGAGAACTGCATTGCATCGACTGCGTGCAGTCTGCAGAAGCGACGCGCTCTTCAATCGCTCGCGTCGAAAATGGTCGCTTGAACGCACAATCTCACACAGCTTCTCAAATCATCTCTTGGCCGTTCCTGCCTTCCTCATCGCCTTCACTCGGTCCTTATATGCCTGCCACCCTTGCCGCCTATACTCGAGCGCAGCTGCCTTCCGATCTTTAGCTTCCGTGATGCCCCTGCCCACAATGATGATGTCGTTGCCATTCTCGCCAATAACCTTCGCCGGAGTGTTGTATTGCTGTCCTAATCCATCTCCGCCAGCTGATAATTGCACGCCGGGCGTCATGGTGATGAAATTGTCATCCGGCTTCTCATTTAGGCTCTGCTGGGCGATAAAGCCGATCACAAAATCCTTGTGTTCACGCGCGAGCCGGACGGTTTCGGCTGTGTATTCGGGTGTGAAGTAGTTGCCGGCCGATGACATTTGTGCTAGAAGCAGGAGCGATCGTGCGTATGGCTGTGGGCCTAGGTGATTGAGGGCTTCCGGATCGTCGCCTTCATCTTCTTCGAGGTCGTTGGGGTTCCCAGACGAAACCCGTGATATCGAAGGTCGCATATGCGGTTGAGGGGAGATTGCTTCGGATTTCATGCCTAGAACAGCCGATAGTTAGCATGGCTCCGATTCCACAAGCTGACACGGGACAGCGGTCTGCAGTTGCTTACTGATCGTTGTGCTGACCGACACCACGGATTGTTTCCGTGCTCGCTCATTGTAGTCTTCCTCGTATTCGTCTGCTGAATGGACTTCGTGATGTTCATGGTCGTGATCGTCGTCATGATCGTCAAAATCGTCGCTCGCAGTGAGGGCAGGCGAGGCTCGTATGTCGGTCGAAACCGAGGTGTTATGGGCGGCGATGGCCTTTTGAGCGGCTTGCGACAGGGCGGTAATAATGGCCGGACCGGGCAGGATATTCGCGTTTATGATGGAGGCCCAGCGTACGATCGTCAGCGGGCCAGCAGCGTATTGCTGCTGTACGGTGTCTGTGGGAGATTAGGTGCTGCCCGTGATGCTGTGTGAGCTACGCACTGCCAATATCGAGGAATTTGCGGTCCTCGAAGACGAGAAACTTCTTCCGCTTGGATATCTCATTTAGGCCGCGGATGGTCTTCTCGCCAAAGTCGGCGATGGTGTCTGCATGGGTTTTGAGCAGGCAAATGTGATCGCCCACCTCTTCGGCGAGGCGCAGGAGGTCGTTTGTGGTATAGACATCGGCGGAAAGGCACAGGTTCGTCCTCTTGATGTGCACCAGGCGAAGCAGATATGTGGCGAGAGGGCTGAGGTCGGGTTGCTCGGATCGCTGTGCGTAGGTCTGGGCGAGGGTGTGATGTGGCATGGCGGCGGGCGATCTGTGATCTGCGGGAGTGAGGGACTCTGGCGGGGCTAGGTTGGGTTGGGCTCGGTATATTAGTTGCGCGGAAAAGGAAGTTGAGTACGCAGCAGGGAGAAGTAGAATAGATAGTTCTACGGTAGCTCCTGGTGCAGCTGCACGAATGCGGCGTGTGGTCAAATGTCAGGACCAAGACGGAGACGAGAAAATACGGGAAAGTCTAGAATTGCAGAACTAGATTCGTCATGACGCTCGTTGGTCCTCGCTCGCGAGAAAGATGGGCAATTTCATCACGTTCGCTATGAGGGCAGCGCGGCGGCAAGAGGCCGTGCCTGTGAGATACAGTATATTCTGTGACGCCGTGCGCGTCTCCTTGCAGGCAAGCACCGCCTGCTCGTGTGTGAGCAGAAGGGGCGTGTGTGTGAAGGCTTGAGGGCTTGTTGATGATGTTTGAAGGCCAACGCCAACACCTGACGCTGACGCTGACGCTGATGCGCATTGCCGACGGGCCGAATGGAGCCAAGCGCCAGGGTCAAAGATGTCTGATTCGCAAGTATCGATTGAAATATCGTCCATGTGACAAAGTCGCTAACCCGAAGCTGAAACAACATAACTTCCTAGAATCCTCACCACTCACCGCCATACATCGCCCTAGATAATTCCTACTTCATGTCGTGCTACCGCCTGCTTTCGCGACGAAACGACGTGTCTGTGCCAGTTCTGCTGCACTGATCGGTGCTGCTCCATACCTGGTTTCAGACCTGTCAGTAACCGCGAATACCGAATGAAGATGAAGCCAAGAAACGTACCAAGCGATAACAGCCATGCCCAAGAATGCGGCTACGCAGCTGAACACAAGCGCAACAATGCCCTTTGCCGTGAAACCGGCGGGCAGCGGCGCTATACTCAAATTCTGCCCCGTGAGATCTAGTGCATCGATCGTGTTGCCTGCGGCGTTGCCTGCTGTTGGCGTGCCGGCCGCAGCGCAGACATCATAATGATTCTGAGGCACAGTCACCGTCTTCTGAATCTCCAGTGGAGCCTCAACCATTGTGGCAATCAGTCCGCTGACCAGATGCCATTCTGTTCGTCGTCAGTCCTGCCTGCATACAACACGTTTCACCTATATCAGCTTACCCAGATGGCAGTGGAAGAGCCAAATGCCAGGGTTATCCGCTCTAAATCTGATGACAAAGTTTCCATTGGGCCTGACCCAAAACGTGTCGCGACGCATTGGCTTCGCCGGGAAGTCGGTGTGATTGTTCGCGTCGTAGTTGCCCCACTCTTCTGGGCTGCGGTAGATGACTTGGAAGTTGTGCCCGTGCAGATGAAATGGATGCTTGCCGGGATCATTGTTGTTCAGAACAATCTCGATAATATCGTTCCTCTGCAGCACGAATGAGTTGGTGTCGCGCCCGTAGACAGTGGCGTTGTTGGCGTATTGCCCGGTGGTAAGAGCGGTGTAGAGCGTTGGCACCTTTGGTCGGACGTAGGTGATGTCGTTGAACCATGCGTAGTTGGCTCCATTGCCCAAGTTGTTCATCGACAAGTTGAGGTTGAACGAGTAATCGACGTGATCGTATAATTCGAGCTCATCTTGCGGTACGAGATCAAAGTCGTCATATTGACCGTCCCAGCTGTCGAGATGAGCAGGTTCTGGATTCGGCTTTGCTTGGTCGTATACAAGCCATCCAGTCACGTTGGTTGGTAAGTCTGGCGAGAAGGAGTCGAAGAGATCGGTGTCCATACTGCTGACAATGGCAAAGTTGGCGTTGGTGTCATTCTTCGTCGTCACCAGGAAGCTGTATCGTTGAGCAGCAGTAACATAGATCATCTCCGCTTCGGCCGGCTCGGTATACACGCCATCGACTTCGACGATTCTCATGGTATGACCTTCGATCCAGAAGTACTGACCGGCAAACGCAGCAACATTCGACAGTCGGAAGTAATAGGTCTTGCCAGGTTCCACAGGAATGGTAAGATTCTGTGTATCGTTCATTAAGGCCGATTTAGGCACTGGCTCAGCTCCTGTTGGGTTCTCAACGCTAATAAACCAGTCGATGAGGCCTGGCATCTCATCGTGATACCAGTCGGAGATGGTGAGGGCGACTTCCTCGTCAAATTGGCCGATGTATGGATTTTCCGGGTCATGAACGATGAATTGCTGTCGAAGGCCATCAGGATACTGTCCGCGACTGTGAGAGTGGTACCAGTATGTGCCTGGTTGATCAATCTAGCGGCGTGTCAGTAGATGGGTGGAGAAAGGAAGGCTCGCTCGAGCTGACTGACTGTGAAGTTGTACACAAACGAGGACCCGGGCGGGACATCACACTGTGTCACTCCAACAGGTCCGTCCATCTCGTTGGTGCCATTTTGGAAAAGTCCGTGGAAATGGAGACTTGTGCTTTCGTTCCCCAACTGAGGCGATCATCAGTAAAGAAGATTCATTCACGACTGCGGCCTACAAACCTGGTTGTTCATGTTCACAACGACCCTGTCGCCTTTGGTGATGTTGAGACGCGGCAGAGGCCATTTATTATTGATGCCAATGACTGGTCTCTCGTGCATACCATCTGGGTTGGCCGTCACCCAAGTGATGTTCCAATCGAAAGTCTGTGTAGCGGCTGTCGCCAGGCCGGCCAGCGAGCTTGCAAGAAACAGAGTTGAGGGCAGCATGATTGCAATCGCCTTCTATTGCCAGCGACAAAGATTTGGTGCGATTGCGGCCTCAATGCTCGTCCGTGTGTCTTACGCCGAGCAAAGATCAAGTCGTCGCAAGATTGATTAGATGTGATAAGACAAGATGGCAAGCATCATCAATCGCCACTGTGTTCCTTCCCTCGCGATGCTTCCGAGCGTCGGAGGCAGGCAGAGGTCGGGCCGCAAGGTATCTGCGGTCCAGCTTCCTCTTTCTGCGGCACGAAGCACTGCTCTGCTCTGTAGCTCTGTGGGGTGGGATTCGACCCTGGAAGTCCAGACAACGGCACTCCCCACGTGGCTTGCTAGCAACGGTGCTCTCCCTTCGTTTGTTGTGTTTCTCGACTTCACTTCGGCCGTGGACGCTGACAAATTAACCTTTCCCTCGTGCATTTCCAGGATGCAATATGCAATGTGCTTTGGAGGCGCGACTGAGCCCCTCGGTCAAGGTAGTTCTACCATGGCACAAGTATTTGGTGAGCGATCTTCTAGTCAAAAGACTTTGTTTGCTGATCCAGCCCTCATCGAGGAGAAGTGCCGACCCGCCATGGCTTCAAAGAAGCTTGTCTGACTGGGAAGCTTCCTAATAAGCTTCGCGCTACCGATCATCTGATATGATAAGATTCCGGATCACAAATGTTCGGATCATACACCATTCTTTGCAGGTGCACTTCCTGGACGCCGGAACAAGGTGGTGTGGTCAGGAACACTCCCCAGTAGGCTGTAGCGTGCAAAGGACTGCAGACACCGGCCAATGCTGTACTTGCCCAACTTGTTACCGCGTTGATGAGAGGCTCGAAGGATAGCGTGAACCCTGCATGGCGCGACTGCGGCTGTCGTGAGTCCCTCGTCCGTGTTTTGAGTTGCCGCGAACCACTCCATCCCACAGTAGTAGTGACTCCCACTCACGGTGACTCACCCTCGCAATTCTGCCGTGCTCAGCAAAACTGCTGTTGCTTGTCGCTCCAAAGCTAGCAGAAAGTCCCTGCATTGCTGCCACTGTCACACGATTAGAGCGACTTCGGCTGCATCGGAACGAGCAACTGCCTACTGTACCGCGCTTGCCACACAAAGCCGTGCAGCTGCTTCCTCACACGTCCCATCAGATAATCCGTCTTTTATCTCATATCAGATCATCTTGATCTCGAACACGAGTGAATAATCAGGCACTGACCGACACTGCCATACCACACTTGTGCACTGCGACGGCAGAACACCGCCACCACCACCACCATGGTCAACGTCTTCGCCGTTCCAGGTATGCGACTTTCCCCGCATCTCTCGTCCGTTGCACACACTGACTTTGATGCCAAGTCTTCTTCATCTGCTTTCGAGAATGTCTCGAGTGTACCATCATCATCTCCATTCTGCTTGCCTTCCTCAAGCAGAGCATTGGCGGTCCTCAGCAGGATCGAGCCATGTACAAGAGATTGCTGAAGCAAATCTGGTTCGGCGTCGCCCTGGGAGTTTTCATCTGTCTGGCAATCGGCGGCGCATTCATCGGAACATTCTACGGTCTCGGCAAGGATATCTACGGCAACACTGAAGACATCTGGGAAGGTGTCTTCGGTCTCATCGCATCGATAATCATCACCATTATGGGTATCGGCCTGCTACGTGTATCGAAGCTGCAAGATAAATGGCGCGTGAAGGTGGGTCTGAGCAACTCAATGCACATCCATCTCCGAGACATCTGCTGACATCCTTGCCCTTCGCGCGCATCAGATCGCACAAGCTCTTGAGAAACACCACAGTGGTCAAGGTCTCGGCATGGGATCGCGCTTCAGGATTTGGTGCGAGAAGTACGCCATGTTCTTGCTGCCTTTCATCACCGTCCTTCGAGAGGGATTGGAGGCCGTCATTTTCATTGGTGGTGTTGGCCTTGGTCTACCCGCGAAGTCTATTCCATTGGCCGTTGTTTGTGGTCTTCTTGTTGGATGCGTGATCGGATACATCATCTATAAGTAAGTCTCTTGTCTCTGTATGCAGCGTGATACATGCTGACTTATCTCAGGGTCGGAAACACAACCAAGCTGCAGATCTTCTTGATCGTCTCGACCTGCTTCCTGTATCTTGTTGCTGCAGGTTTGTTCTCAAAGGCCGTCTGGAACTTTGAAATGAACGCATGGAGCAAGCTGACCGGTGGAGATGCTGCTGAGACTGGTTCCGGCCCAGGCTCTTACGACATCCGCAAGAGTGTATGGCACGTGAACTGCTGTAATCCCGAGCTGAATGGCGGTGGCGGATGGGGCATCTTCAACTCCCTTTTCGGCTGGACGAACTCGGCAACATACGGCTCTGTCATCTCGTATAACCTGTATTGGCTAACAGTCATCGTCGCGTTTGCATGTCTTGGCTTTTACGAGAAACGAGGCCATTGGCCACTCATGAAGCCAAAGGCGAGGTCAACGGACAATGAGACCATTGAAAGTGATCAGACTAGCGAGGAGTTTCAGGAGAAGAAGAACCCCACTGTCGTGACAAGCCAACACAATGCAGAGATTTCGGAGTAACGATAAAGATATCGACTACTGTATGATAATGGCCGCGCAAGGCGGCGAAAAATCGCAGCGGAAACGAGTATGTGAGAAGCGTTATCGGGAGACGATGTAGCCATGACTTTAAGTTTCCCATGAAAAATGCATGAACTACCTTAGCGGGGTATGTGCTCACTCTGTACCGTAAAACTGCAGTAGATATACGATTTAGTTATGTCAACCGTAGTCTTAAATAACAGCATTTTTGTAGATATCCATAGCCGTGCTGTTTATGATGAGATACGGTTGCGGCCTCCGTGCTGTTTATGCCAAGGCTGCTGATGATTGGCCTCTGTAGTAGAAGTGGGTCTCTGCGGTAGAGGCATCGTCTGCGGTAGAGGCATCGTCTGCGGTAGAGGCATCGTCTACGGTAGAGGCATCGTCTACAATTTAAACAAGACTATAGTATAATTAGCACTTACGAGAGATACTAGCCTATTACGAGTAATTTAATGCATTCGATTATAGTACTACATATACTAATCTAATCTATATATCTAGGTCCTCTCGGTCGTGTCGAAGGCTCGTATCGAAGGCTCGTGAAGGCTCGTGTCGAAGGCTCGTGAAGGCTCGGTCGCGGTGTGAAGGCTCGGTCGCGGTATGAAGGCTCGTGAAGGCTCGAAGGCTCGTGAAGGCTCCTCGGTCGCGGTATAAAGGCTCGTGTAGGCTCGAAGGCTCGTGCAGGTTCGAAGGCTCGTGTAGGTTCGAAGGCTCGTGTAGGTTCGAAGGCTTAAAGGCTTAAAGGCTCGTAGGCTCGAAGGCTCGAAGGCGTGTAGGCTCGAAGGCTCGAAGGCTCGTGTAGGCTCGAAGGCTCGAAGGCTCGTCGTGAAGGCTCGTGAAGGCTCGAAGGCTCGTCGTAAAGGCTCGAAGGCTCGTCGTAAAGGCTCGAAGGCTCGTGTAGGCTCGGAAGTACCTCCGCTCCTATTAGGCTCTGTAGTAGAAGTGGGTCTCTGCGGTAGAGGTAGGTCTCTGCGGTAGAGAAGGTCTCTGCGGTAGAGAAATCTCTACAGTAGGCACATTATACTATAATCTCTATGTTAGCGGTAGAAGAAGGTCTCTACGGCATAGAAATCTCTATAGCAGGCATATTATACCATAACCTCTATGTCAATGGTATATAGTTAATCTGCTAGTGTACTACGGTCCATAATTATAGCTACAGTTGGCGCTGAGACTACTGTAATACTACGGTTATTTCTTACCCCATATGCGCGCTAAGGTAGCAATGAGCACATTTGAGAGCATAGAGCAGGTCATATGGATGAACAGGAATGCCACGCGTGCAAGGATGCTTTTCTCATCCCTGCTTGCCACGCCTGATTACCTAAGTGCTCGGATGATATCACGCTCGTCGTTGCTGCGTACAGCAGTTCTGTTTCCTCCACATCACTGCCATCCACATCTCCTTGCCACCGCCGCCAAGATGTTTTGGCCATATCCTTGAGACTCACAGAGTGTGCCTGTGTCCGTAAGCAAGGCACTTGAATCTAATCGCAATCGGCGCGAAGCGTTGCCGTACTATGGACTCCCCGATGAGTGTCAACCATGGCGATGATCACGCGAACGGAATGGTGACAGACGTTGACCCTGCTGGAGATCTCGTCTTGGACGTATCTCACGAGAGTGCTTCGACCAGATCTGCCCACCGATATCGCGTCAAATTATCGAGCCTCCGCACGAATTCGCACTATTTCGCCAGTCTGCTAGCTGGTCGCTTTGGCGAGGGCGAAAAGATAGCACGAGAGCAAGCCCAGCTGAATGAGAAGTACGGAAGTGTAACAAAATCTCCTACATCCGAGCTTCCAGTCGTGCACATCAAGGACGTTGGCCGTATCTCTGCTGTCAAGTCTATAGAAGCACTATGCCTGGACCTACTCATGATACTGCACGGAAGAGACACTTCAGGAACACCGCCAGTGGCCAATCTTGCAAATCTGGCAATTGTGGCAGATCGATTCGATGCTCTTGATGCCGTGCGCAAGTATGTTCAGCGGAAGAAGATCTTCAGGACAATCGACAGCAAGACCACACCCAAAGCAGACCAATCCCTTCCGGAAGAGAAGGCGAGGCAACGGCTACTGGCTTCATTGCTACTCGATCACCCGCCATGGGTCGAGAAATATTCTATGCGTCTGATCACGAAAGGCTGTGTGGGCAAAGAAGCAGACGAAAATGCCGCGTTATGGTGGGACCTGCCCAGTCGCCTGGAAGAAGAGCTTGCAATTCGGCGCGAATACATACTTGACACGATCCAGTCAACCCTGGCTCGCTTCTTTGCCTTGTACACCTCCCGCGAACGACAATGTCGATTGGGCTACGATTCGTCCGCAGCCTGCGACAGTTACCAGCTCGGAGAGATGGTGAGGTTCTTCGCTCGAATTGGTACATTGCGAATACAAGGCACTGTTTTCGACGCTGCAGAGCCTCCTGAGCCTTATGCTGGCGACATCTTCGCCTTGATCGAATCAATGCGGCAGGTCTCTGAATACCAGATTGACAAGTTTCATTCGCACTGCGGCTTCCGGACGAGATTGCTGCCGATACTCGATATCATTACCGACGCCCTGCAGTACACCGGAGTATGCGCGGACTGTTGGTCGCAGAACAGGATTGAGCATGCTTGGACCGATGCAAAGCGGCCGCTACTCTGGAAGAACCAGTCGTACCGGAGCAGAGGCCTGGGGCACAAAGAGCATCATGCTCAGACCAAGGCCTTATTCATGGCCTCGGAGCGTGAGTGGGCTTGACGGAGTGATAATCGTCGGATCTACTCCAGTACAGCCTTGTGGCCTCTCGCGCTGGCGAGGAGTGCATTACTGAGATGCAAGGCAGCGCCACTTGTCCGGCATATCCGTCCTCGTGTTACCACTCTCCCCACCTGCCTGCATACTACATACGAAGGGGCTTCTCAATGGCAATAGCACTTGTTGAACGAGGTGCAAATACACCGGATGAGAGGCCTGAGGACAGGGAGGAGCTTGCTTAGATCAGGTCACCATCCATGGCCTCTGAGCCTGAGCACACCCTGCATCAGCGCATGTCCGAGCAGTGCGAGCACACGGTGCTTCTGAACTCTTCTGCTCTGTTGCCAACGCCCTCATAGGGCGCATTGCCAATCTCATCTTGTCATTGAAGACAACACTCAGTCTTAACGTCTCAAGAGATGCATGAGGTCTTCAATGTGGTCAATTGTTCGTTTGCACTGAAAAGCCGCCAGCTTGCAGAGGCGAGGCGAAGCCTTTTGCAGAGAGGCGGTGCAACCCCACACGTGGCACATGCACAGCCCTGGAAGCGAAGTTTGGCTGACAAAGTCTCACGTTCACGAATTCACAGCATACGGCCTGCTGGGCTGTATGGATTGCTTCATGTCGTTGAACATGGCCTTGATGCCAGAAGAAGAAGTGCTTCGCCCAGCGGCAGAGCAGTGACAAGCTTGAAGTGGTTGCGGGCGATGCAGCGCCAGCGGTGAACAAAATGTACAATGATATGAAGCCCGTAGGTGTATAAGAGCAATACTGCTTTCTCACGTCCTCGTCCTCACGACTCACGCTTCCCGGCACATTACCTTAGTTAACCCTCACTGGTCCCTGCCCGACGGATAGCCGCAGCAAGCCCCCTGATAAAAGAGCAATCACCGGCAATCGGATTATGTCTGTCGCAACTCTTCCCGCTCAACCTCTGCTACTTCCTACTCGCACCGACTCGTCCCTCACACGTCGAATCACCATGTTTGGCTCACTCAAGCACAAACTCGCTCGCAAAGACAAGAGTAAAAGCTCGCTATCGTCAGACAAGCAAGATAGCATTCCTCACCCACAAGCGCGCAGCACACCATCAATGCGACGACCGGCGCCAGCATCAAATCCACGTAGCAGCAATATCAACGAGGCGCCCCCAGCCTACTCGGCCGCACCTAATGCAGCTCCCGCAGTCCGGCCTCCATCAATATCAGTTTCCGTGCCTGCAGGGCAAGTTGCAGACGACCCATATGCATTCCTGACTAGCTTTGATACAATTTTCCTGATCGATGACTCCGGCTCAATGGCAGGCGGGAGGTGGCGGGAAACTGCGCAAGCACTCGAGACCATCACTCCAATCTGCACACAGCATGATGCCGACGGGATCGACATTTTCTTCCTGAACACGCGCGAGTCGGCATTTCATCGCAATGTAACCTCAGCGAGCACAGTCCGCGAAATCTTCCAGACAGTGCGACCGGGTGGTGGAACGCCCACCGGTCAGCGCCTCAATCAGATCCTGAAACCGTACCTACGCCGCTATGCAGATAGCCCCGACACCGTGAAGCCGATCAACATTATTTGCATCACGGACGGCGAACCAAGTGACGATGTCGAGAGTCCTCTGATTCAAGCGGCGAAGAAGCTCGACAAATTGGACGCGCCGGCATGGCAAGTGGGTGTACAGTTCTTCCAGGTCGGTCGCGATGAGGAAGCCAAGCGACATCTGAAGCAGCTTGACGACGAGCTCGCTGAAATCGCGGGAGACGACGAGCTGCGAGACATTGTAGACACCGTGCCATTCATGGGCGCGGAGGGAACGTTCCTGACCGGCGATGGTATTCTCAAAGTCGTCCTGGGAGCAGTCAACAGGCGCCTTGACCGGAAGAAGAGTAAGGACCTTCACAAATGAGACTGTTCGCAGTGTTTTGTTTGCGGCAGTATTACCTTCACCATATGGAGGTTCGCACAGGCATCCAACCGAGACGGCGTAAAGACAGCATGGCGTCGTACGGCAGCGGCGCGAAGCGCGGTGAGCGCACGCTCGACGCCAATGATCCGAACAGTCCGATTCTGGGTGAATAAGGAGATGTGCCAGATTTGACTCGGCCCAGACCGTGCAAGCCGAGGAGCGCGATCAGATGTGAGATTGATTCTTGGGCGTGGGAGTGCTCTCTGCGGGCCCAGTACGTGGCATCACGGCATAGACATAAACCAATACGTTCGGCGAGGGAGCGATCCCCCGACCACAACCGAATGAAACGACTTTTCAACGTCCTCTTCGACTTACGTACGCTACTTGATGCTGATAAGAAATCTTTAGCATCAGAGATGTGCTGGTGCTCGAAGTAACGTGTAGATGCCTCTGTCAAATCCTTCGAAGTCCTTGTCGGCCAAACTTAGTGAATAGAATACGTGAAATCTCAGAAAACCAGCCAAAAGATTCGATGCTGCAGCGGCAATGTCAGATGATCGTATAAATATGGAGTAGATGATTCTTGGGATCAGACAGCGGCTAACAATCTCCAATGGCTAGAGCTGGTAAGGCCACGAAAGGCAAGGGATAGACACTGATACGAAATTTTTCACCCGTAGTTCAAAATGCGTCGTGGATTGACGCGGCATCTTGGTCGTCAGACTTACATGTACCTGATACTCCGGGCCATCAGATAGTAAGCCAATGAATATCTCAAGCGACCATTCCATCGATCCAAACCGCCTGCATCACTTGGCCTTATGGATCTGGACTTTCGGTTGCTAGGGTGTCTTGTTGAATTCAGAGCTTCGAGGAAAGCACCTGATCTTTCAGTCTAGCCTGAACTATCATAATACACCATATGTCAGGGTAGTGATTGGGATGGTCCGAATCCTGATATAGGTCACATTGATCCATTTCCAGCCCAAAATCGAGAGAATTCGGGGGACAATGAAGTCGCGAGCCTGGTACCTTTTCATATGGACCTCAATGGGCTTTTTGAAGGCACAAATTGTGGCTTCGGAAGACAGGGCTGCATTTAGACATTTTGTAGAAACTCCCAAATATTCCAACCAGGTACAGCCCTTGCTGTGTCTCCAACGTCACGTCTTCCAAGCCAACATTCCCCTCTCATAAAGTCCCACCGCGAAACCGACTCCTCTCTCCCAATCCCTCACAGCAGTCGTGCTCGTCCCAAACTCACTCCCCTTATACAAAGTCTTCACACCACCCTCTTCACTCCACTCCACAATCCAACTCAATCTCGGAAATTTACAATACTCCGTCTCACCCAACGACTTGCTAACCTCACAAGCGCCATTCCTCCACTGCGCCTTCTCCAGCGTCGGCGCATGCGGATGTCCCGCAACCAACAACCTCCCCTTCGAATCCACACTCAAATTATCCGGAATAAACGGCACCTTCACCTTCCCCCTCAACTCCAACCTCGGCACGCCGCCCCTCGTAGTAGAATTCCTAAAAATCCCAAACAACCAAATCTCCGCCCGACTCGAACTACTCACCGCCAACATCGTCTCATTCAGCAACACCACCCCATTCGCAAACGGAACCTTCGCCACCGTCGCCCCCCTCGCAACCCCCTCATCCTTCTCCAAATCCCCCTCCATCCTCATATACGCCACCGTACCCCCCGGCAATCCCGCATAGCTTTCAAACCGACTCAACCAAGGCTTCCGTCTCGCAGTCCAGAAATGATCATTCGTAACGAAAATCTCATCTTCGCCCAGCGCCGCAATCGAATTCGGAGAAGGCAAGTGTTCCGCATCGATAATACTGCCCATGACGGTCAAATACGCGCCTTTGGCATTGAATTTAAACATGTCGATGCGCGAGCCGTTGGCCGCATGGTTGACGACGAATAAACTGCGGCTCGGTTCGTGGAGATGGATGCCCAAGGGATGGAATTCCGAGGTGTTTTTGTTGAGGGGGAAGATGGAGAGTTTTTCGGGCTTGGAATCGGCGTCTTCGGCGTAGCGGTAGAGGTAGATTCCAGTTCTTTCGGGGGCTTCGTGGTTGATAAAGGTTCCCATGACCGTGTTCCAGGAATCTCGGCCGGGGTCGCAGGAGAGTAAGGCGTAGCCGTGGTCTTGGGATAGGTAGATGTCTTCGCAGTTGCGGATGGATTTCTTGTGGAGGATGCGGAAGTCGTTGATGTTGTTTTCTGAGGTGAAGCGAGAGGGGTGGTTGGTGTAGAATGTTTGAAGGATGTTGAGACGGGCGTAGAGAATTGTTGAGAGAATAATGGCGAACTGGTTTATTTTGGTTATTATTTTTTAGTATATATGGATGGATCTGTTTTGCTTACTGTTGCCGAGGCGTATTTCAGTAGCCCCATTCTTGTTGTCCTTCTTTCTTCCAGCGCCGTATAACTATTATTTCAGCTGTCGTAGTTCATGTCCTGTCCCGATGTTGTTGACAGATTGTCCAAAAGTCAAATGACGTTGCCGGCAAGTCAGCCATCCATGTCATGATCCCTGACTCCTGCCTCCTTTACAGGCCTGTATTCTTGGCTCGACGAGCCAGCAAAAGCACAGTCATGGCATAATATTATGAATTTCAAACGTACATGGTATCAATCCTACTACATGTCCTGTGTGCTCATCAAAAACTGTGTCGCCGAACCCCTGCTTTGCTGAAAAAAGCAGTGACTGTTGTGCAAAAGCGTCTGGCCTAAAAGATCTCTTCCAATCGTTCGTCTTCCCACTTGCGTTCACCGGCAGCGACTTGATCGCGAATCTTCCAGTACTCGTGGTTGAAGACCCAATACTCCTCACCAGTGACTGGATGCTTGCCTGGTGTGAACCATCTCGGCACAAACTCCTCTCCCTTTGCTTCTCGCACCCTTCGTCGAGCACGCTGAGCCTCCTCGACACGGTTCTTCTCCTTGGCGGCAAAGTCGTATTGAGCTTCTTCCATGGCTCGCTGGTCTGGTCTCAGGCGAGTGTCTGTTGGCGCGATCAAAGGCCTAAGCCTGTCAGGAAGGTCGTTGAGCGTCACGGCGAAGGGTGTCAGATTGAACGGAATCTCGCCAGGGGGTGGCCGATAGTGTGCCTCCCATACCAAGAATGCCTTCTTCCCCTTCGCAGCGTCTTGTTCGACATCGACTTCGTAGCCAGGTGTGAGACGGGCATAGATTTTCGAGTCCCAGCGTCCTCCAATTGACCATCTCGTCTTGCCTGAAGAATCGACAACTTTACCAGACACTTGAAAGGCCGAGGATGCCTTCCACCCCCTCGGCTTAAAGTCAAGATAGCACACTTCTCCGGTCGTCCAATTCTTGATTTCCATAGGGCCGTACTGGTCGACGACAGGATTTCCTGTAAGGATGCCAACAACGCTCGATGTCACCTTTTTCCATGTATACAATTCCTCTGGTCCTCCATCGACAGGCTTGATGTGGCAGAACCATGTCCCAAGCGGGTTGAACTCGAACGACTTGCCATAGAACTTCGATTTCACGGAGGATTCGCCATAATATGTCCATTTCGCGCTCTCGGCATATGCAGCGCCAACAGGTGGATGATGCGAGACCTGCTCGATGAAAAACCGGTAACCTTGGTCCGGTCGAACGTACTCGTATGTCTCTCCTAGAAGCGGGTTGAAGGGCTTTGCCACACGACCAATGGTGCTGGCATATTCGGAAGCAGCAAAGGCTGCCACATAGACCAGACGCTCGGTCGAATCCGTACGGTCGGCTGCCATGTTCAGCAGATTGGTGTATTCCATATCTTCAACCACACGATATAGCAATGAAGTGGGCTCGTTGAAGGTGACTGGAAGCGTCATCTTGGTCATGTCTTTTCCGATCATGGACTTCAAGACACCCTACGACGAAGTTAGTATAGATGCGTGTGATGTTGATTGGCACAGTCCACTCACCCAAAGCGACACCTTCGGTCTGTTATCTGCCTCGATCTTGAGACGCTTTCGAATGCCATCTTCGTATCCGCGATAGCTTCTTGCGATTTCTTGTTCTTTCGCAGCGCGCTCGGCTTCAATGTCATCGCCGGCGCCGTCCCTTGTAGTGAGAATGGGCTCTGGTGACTTCCGGTCGAGAGACGGACTGGGCAGGGACTCCAGAACTTCTACCTCACCAGCATCGACTGCGTCGAAGAACTCCTCCTCGTCCTCGGTCTCGTCATCGGACAGCTCGTTATTTGTGAGCTCGGCAATGGTCTGCCTACGCTTGACGACCACAGCAGGAACATCAAGCAGCGGCTTGCCCTCCTTTTCGCCCAGCGGCTTTGGTGTGCCAGCAGTCGAGTATGAACCATCAAGAGCTTCCTTGAGTGCCTTCCTAGTTCTCTTGCGCTTCTCCTCTGATTCGCCAATGCGTGTCTCCAGCTCTTCCTGCTCTTTCGCAACCTTGGCCATGCTATCTTCCCATAGTCGGCGAATGTTCTGCTCTCGTTCCAGTCGGTATTGCCAGTACGCTTCATGATCTCGTGAGATTCTGAGCAAGTCCATCAGTAGACCTTTGAGGTTGCCCACCGCTGTTTCGTAAGATGACAGCGCCTGTACCACAGTAGGGTGCGAAAGACCGATATCAGGGTTCTTCTGCTTTTCCGAGTGCACGGCAGAAAGCACCTGATCTAAGAGATCGAGCTGCAGCTTGGCAGATTGTGCGGTGATGCTGAAAGCATCCTTATTCGCTGGTCGAATCTCGTGACTGCTTGCATCGTCGCCATACTCCTCGTCATCGTCAAGATCTCCTTCGATGGTGGCGGTGTTTGTGCGACTTATTCGTCGCATACCATGAGCCGAAGCGGCATCTGCTTCGCTTGGGTCGTAAGCACTGAGTTGCTCGCCTAAAGTGCTCCCTGCCAGTGGTGTAGAGCCACCACTCACGGCACTTGCTGGAACCAGGGAGCCTCCACTGTGCGCGATTTCAGACTCTCGTGTCTTCATCTTCTCGAGCTGTTCGTGGCGCGCGCTGGCTTCTTGCTGCTCTCGGCGGTGCTCCTCTTTGGCCTCATCTTTCGCCCACTGTATGGCATTGTTCAGAGCCCAGAACCAGCGCTTGGCCTCGACTTGGTGATTGGCCTTTAGGTCATACTTGACAGAGCTCTTGCCATGAAGTTCGAAGTGCAGCTTATCCTTGGGATCCATCTGCAGTCTCGCAATTCGCATGTTGATTGCCCCTCTGCAAGCACTTCCCGCGTCGTCTTGGTGTTTGTAGTAAGACAGCACGCCATCTTCGAGAACAAACCATCTCAGCTTGTAGCCCGAAGTGTAATTTGTCCATTTCTTGAGATAGCCCTTGATTTCTCTGCTCTCTTTGCTGCCGGGACCGGCGTCGGTAGTAGGCACACCCGTGGCTTGCACGCCTTCACCAAGTATTGTCTTCTCTTGAATCTGCCTCTGAGCGGCAGCGGCGGCTGGCGATTTCTTGAGAATGGCCCGCGTCTTGTCGTCCTTGGTGACATCCTGTGGCAGCTTGCCTTTGCGATCTCGGCGGAATGGATCCGCACCATTCAGGAGAAGTAGCTGGGCAAGCTTGAGGTCTCTTTTACGTGCGGCTTCGTGCAATAAGCTGCCGCCATCTGCCACTGTTGCTGGCTCTGTGGCGAGCTCTGGCCCATTCACATCAAGCGTGGTTCTTACGCGGGTGTCGTTGAGCAGATTCTCGAGAGTGTCGTAGTCGGCAGCGGCAACCAGTTGGTGGATGCGTCGTACTACTTGGTCGATAAAGACCGATCTCGCCAGCTGCAGCAGCTGGAAGATGTCTGGGTTTCTCGCCATGTCCAAGGCGGTCTTGCCCTGATGGTTGGCCACAGCATCGTTAATGCCCTTCTGATCCAGCAAGAGCTTCACGACGGGAACCCTTCCCAGTGACGAGGCTACCATCAGCGGGGTGTTGCCCTCCTTGTCCTTGGCATTGACGTGTGTATCGTGCTGCGAGAGCACATATTCAATCACGGGAATTTCGGCACATTGAATGGCAAGATGCAGAATGCTGGTGCCTTCGAGCTTGCCTTCTCCATCTGCTCTCGTGGCCTTTGCAATGGCCGCAGTATCTCCATTCCGAAGCGCCTCGAATACCTTGAATAGCCTCACGCTCTGCTCAATCGACGCGCCCTGGGTAGCACTGCTTGGCGTGATGGGACTCGCATCTTTGGTGGGTGAATTAGGGCCTTGTGGCAGCTGTGTATTGGACATGGTGGTGGAAAGATGCGGTCGATGGCTCTGCATAGACATCCTGTTGGGCGACAAGAAGTTGTCGGCGCCAGCTCCAGCGCCGTTGGCTACATTCGTGCTCGTGTTCGTGTTCGGGCTCGACATGTCGCCGGCCATAGGCTCGTCAGTGTCCAGGGAGGCTACTGTTGGGACATGGCCGCGGCTGGACAGTCGCTGCAATGCTTTGGTGACGGCGGACTTGGTGCGCTTGCTGTAGACAGTGGCACTGATTAGCCGATGGACTCGGGATTGATGATTGATGAATTGGAAGGATTTGACGACAAATTGACGAGTGCCGAATGAAATGTTGCTCTGCACTCTGCACGACTGGGGATCTTACTGCGCGGAGGCGGAAGCGTCTAACGACATGGCTGCTGGCTGCTGTCGTCCTACCTACATGTATTATTCTATCGTAGGCTACAGGTGACAGAAAGGATGACGACGAGACCTGAAACTAGAAATAGCCTATCGCCCCTCCAATTCGGCCAATCCTCATCTAACCCACAATGACGCTGCTCGCTAATAACGACATGACATAGCTACATCCACGTGGCATGTCGTCCAACCACCGGAAAATTCATCCAACATACATCTGGGAGCTTGATGATGCGCGCAGGGGAAGTCTTCACGCGCCATCCCAACTTCGTGTCCAGCAATATCCCAGAGCACATCCAGTCTGTCTACGCAGGAATATCACGGCCGAAGGAAGCTTCCGCAGCATACAGGCTAGTCGACAGTTCGGCGTCTGGAGTATCTCATTCATCGAGTTCGACATGGCGAAAGCGAGAGAGCCGTAATAAAGAGCAGCACGCATAAGCCGAGAGCCGTAATGTGAATGAGCGAATATTGATTGTAAGATCTATTTGTGCTGTAACAACAAATTAAGTCTGACGGAAACAACCTTCGAGCGATCAGGAAGCTACTGTATCGACTGTACCACTTGTTCGCAGCCATCATTCGCAGCCATCAGATAACTCATCAGTTCGGCGGGTTGTATGCGGTGCTCGCCAAGATCCATTCCACTCTGACCCTATCGCCACCCACGGCGTTACAATCAACTTCGCCCTCTGACGATACCACTTGTCCGTATTGCCCTTTGCAAGAAATGTATCCACTCTCTTGGAACTTGGTGATGGAATCGGTGACGAGATCGACTATGTCAGCGCCACCAACGAGGCCAGGTTTAGATCCAGCAATTACGCGAACGCTGAAAGCGCCTGTGGACAGAGCTCAGTATGTATAACCATGAACGAACCAACACAGGCCAAGATACTTACATTCGCCTTGAGTATAAGGTCTAGCCCAGCTGTGGCCCAACGAAAAGGTTCCATCTCTGTTGACATTGTCGATGAGCTTTCGGCAGTCCGCCACCGGTGCCTGTTGGATTTGGTAGGTCTTTCCGTTGTTGAAGGTCGAAGCATCGCACATGTTTGAGCCCGGGGAGTTGCCAGCATTCGTCTGAGGGAACGGGTTGGCCAGACTGAGGACTGGCAGGAAGCCGAAGACAGCAGCAGCTTTGAAATGCATTTTTGCTTTTTGCTTGTATCGAAATGGCGTTGTTCTTGAAGACTGTGGAGAAGATTGTTCTTGCGAAGGCGATGTTGCGACGTCGACAGAGCGCCTTTCAGGTCATTTATCTACAGTTTCTGGCCCTGGATTCCTCGAAGCCTTTGCTAATTATACTCTTCCTCGATCCATGCAGCTGCTGGGGTCTCAGATGTACCCTTCCATGTTGAGCATCAAACTCTGCTGGGAGCCGTGACAAAATACGATTCCTAAAAAGAAACGGTCTCCGATACCTGCCTACCTCAAAATCTATGTCCTAGTGGTTGGTCATGCAGCGCCCTTTCATGACAACCATGAACATAGCGACTGGGTCCTCGCATGTGACAGTACTGTCACATGCAGACAGCCTAGAAACCCCCAGTTGTCTTCACTCATTACTGTTTCATGTGCAAATGCGGACTACAGATCGTCTCGCTTGGACACAATGCAGTGCGGAAACCCCTGACCGATTACCTTGATGAGACGCATTTTCCTTGCCTGCTATCCTTGCCCAAAATTTCCGTTCCCTTCCAGACCTCACCCATCACGTCACTACTAGGTATGATTCTCAGAATACGAGTTCTATACGACCTACGCGGCAATTCCAATCGGACCAGCAAAATATCCGCGGGGGTATCTACAGTACTGAATTCACAACCCAGGGGCTTTAGTATGCGTTTGGACGCTGAGATGACGGAAGCACTGTAAGAACTCACACTCTGCTTGACACTTCGAAAAAAATCCAATAAAGTTATAATGAAGCTCTAGAAATGATGTAGTATACCTAGCACTCGCGTGGAAACAGGCTTTTTTTTATTACAACCATGCCAAGTCCAATGCATGCTCCTTGTATACTGTAAAACGCGGCAGGCATCTTCATCATCAGCCTCAATCAGAATAGGACTCGTCGGAGTCGCTCGACTATAAAAAAAAATCGGAAGCCCCGGCATTTTTTTGCTGCGCTCCGCCACACACATACTGTACAACAACAACGCCAAGCAGCATGATGCTCGTACGACGATACGAACTACCGGATCTCGCGATCACAGGAGCTCGCGCTCAATCACTTCCCGGTCCGCGGACTCAGAGATCCTGCCACGCGGAAAAGACGGAACTTGACCCCCCAATTTACTTACACTTCGACGAAGCGGTTTGGCAGGCCGGGCTATCCTGGTGGTCCGGATCTGGCTATTAGTAGTTATAACTTGTCTCAATGTAGCCAACACAGCCCCATATTCTACCTAAATTAGGCAGTCTGCTTTTAGGGTCGACGTTTTTATAGTGTATAGTATCTAATATAAGTTAACAACTGCCGGGTTAGAGATAGCCTAGCCGAGGTGTATGTACTGTGCGGTATCCGTTTAGAACCCGCCTGGAAGCCACAGGATGAGAAAATGCTCGCCTTAGTGGAACGGGATTTGGGTTGGAAATTTGATGGAAGGAAGAGGTTTTGCAGGAGTTCCTCTTGCAGCTCGTGGAATTACTTCTGCAGAGGCAATGCTGGCCTCGTTCGGTGCGATACGCACAATGGGTCCTGCTGAGCTGTCTCTTGAGCAGATAGGACGATCAAGCCAGCCTACCAAATTAGCATGAAGTTCTCTAGTGACTTAATCGAAGTGTCCTTGTCGCATGTGGTAGATGTACCAGAATCTGCTGAACATGATGGCAGTGGAAGTATCAGGATCGGCAACGGGAACATGATGACACGTAAACGTACTGTAGAGTGAATGTATCTCACCTCAAGGTCGATACTGGATAGAGTTCTGAAGGCGAGCGCTGAAGTCCATGCGGTAAGCTGAAGGATCAGCATGCGCGGGTGGCACAGGAAAGTATGTGGAACCACAAGTAGCTACGCCGTATCACTGCTTGAGCATATGTGTCGAGGAGGATAGCCAGAAAGCACGATAGTCCTCCGAATACGTCAAACCTCGTGGGGGCCCTTCCATGCTGTTGATGGAGGAATGGCGGCCGGCAAAGAGCAAGATCTAGGAGTGTGCTGCGAGAAAGCATATGATCGTTTGGTAATCCAAGGCGTGGGACCGGTTCGAGGTTACACTGACAACAGCCTGATCTTCTGCAAGTCCTGATCAGCCTGATAGGAAGATATGAGAAGGAGAAGACGATTGTTGTGTCGTCGAGGCTGCGAGCAAAAGAACGCCAAACCTTTCATGTGCTAGCGTGAAATTAAAAAGGACAAGAATAGCAACAAGTAGCATACACCATCAGGCACAAACGACATTTGTATTGGCCTTTCAAGGTCGCAAGATCTCGTGCGGTATGTTGTTATTATTACCTATGGTTTTGCCACTGATACACAGCTTCACGCTGCATCGCGTTCGAGATTAGCAACTTGCAAGTCGATTGACATCCTGGCTGCTCGTATTCGGCGGCGGAAAACTGGGATGTCTTGGAACTACGTACTCCATAGAAGAATCTGCTTTGTAGAAGATGCTCCCGGACTCATCATCACGAACACGGCCTTAAACAGGAGAAATGCGCCAGCAGTATGGCCTCTTTTCTTCCTTCGAGCTCTGCTCAAAGCGCATACAAGTCCCTCAACGGTCCTGACCATCCCTCAAACATGAACCCTTGGCAACCTGGACTCTTTCGGCGAATTCCTTGGGCCGGTATCAGTTGTCTCTTCGCCGTGTTCTGCTGCTGTATGGTGGAGATCGCGATCCTTGTAGCCTCGAACGGTGCACCTATTTCGAGCTGGAAGTATGCTCCTAGTTTGTACCTTTCCGTAGCATACACGATCAGCAATATACTGCTAAGCGCTGCTTTCAATCAAGGTCTTACAGTGAGTATAAGTAGTCCTCGCTAGGTGTATTACGTTACTAACGATATATCCTAGGTCTACTGGTGGCGGAAGGCCTTAGCAGAGGGAACACAGCTTGGCGACCTCCACCGATATTGGGACCATGGCACGAGCGCGGTAGCAGCGGCCTTTGCTGGTCGACATTTTAGCTACATCTCATTCGCCGCAATCTTTGTGGCCCTCACGCCAATCAATGGACCACTATTGCAAAGGGCTTCAACGACGACCACAGACACTCGCTACTACCATTCCGACGCTGATCATGTCCAGCTCAGCCTACCTGTCGTTAAGTCGATTCAAGATCCTACCGGCCACACATCTGGTAGAGCGTACACGGTCACCATGCTGGATACCAAATTCGCTCCTGTTGTGCAGGTAAGCAGGAATTCCGCTGCTGGTGCGAGATCTGACTAAACGTTGAGCCAGGCTTGGAGCACGGGACAGTCTATTGTCGTGAATAATACTGGCTGTGCAGGTGACGGAAAGTGCTCAGGTGTCATGACTGGCGCCGGACTCGCTATCAGCTGCAACTCAAGCACTGCCAATTTTGATCTCTCGGGAACTAACGCAGACGGGTCCAATAACAACGCTTCCTTCATTGGAATGGATATCTTTCAGGTCGACTTCGGCTGGTCTGCTATGACTCCGTCAAACATCACGCTGGACATGCAATACAAGCCTGGGAAAGACTGCGAAAAAGGCCAACTGCAAGTTAAGAACTGTACGATTGGGGCAGCAACTGTGCAGTATCCTATTGAGATTGATGGCAACAAATCAACTATATCTCTCAAGCCAAGATCAGCCCTCTCTGATGACCACGTTCTCTCTCTTGTGGAATACGACCCAGAGACCATGTACGGTCTACCTTCTCCCTTTGGCGGGTATGCATATGCTCTCTCGTCAAAATTGAACTCAGCCACACAATTGAGATTCGCAGGCGCAGCAGGATATGAAGTCACTTCGGCCGGCAGCACGGCGGCGCAATTCGCCAATATGGAAGACGTGACCGACTATACGATGGGACTGTGTTACACCAAATTCTCCGATCCGACCGATTACCTCCTCGAGCAGGCTCGCAACCTCATGTTCCGCACGGCTCTCGCTCAGGCCAATGCCACCACGATACAAGACGTCACGTCGGCAATGGAGATGCGGACTGTGACGGTATACAAGACACATTACGATTTCCTGGGCAGCGCTGTGGGCGTGACATTTGTAGCTATTGGAGTTGTGCTTGCAACATTCAATGGCTTCTGGATTCTCGGCAGGCGTGTGACGATGAGTCCTATCGAGACGGCCAAGGCATTCAATGCTCCGCTTTTGGCTCAAGAACATCCTAATGCAGAAGTGCAGGAACTCGTCAAAGGGGCTGGCACGAAGCCTGTGCGATATGGTCGAGTAGTGGACATGTCGCAAACATCATATAAAGGAGCTGCTGATGATGATGGCGTTGCGGACACAGTTGAGCTGAGAGACTTCAAGCTGGCGATTGAGGATCCAGCGAATGTGCAACCACTGTTCAGACGAAAGAGATAGATCTGTAATAAAAAAAAATTGAAACGTTGTGCCAAAACTAAGGTCGTCTCATCGTAATAACGTGAAGTTCGTGCTCTGTACACTATTCCCTACACTAAGAAACGGAAGCCCTTTCTCATGGCAGCCCCCTCGCCGATACTTGCACCAGAAATGCCGCCCCCGACTTCCTCGCCGCGGTCAAGCTTCTTGTTAAGGCGCACAAGCATAACCCTGAGCAAAGCGGCCATCAGGATTGCCAAGAACAGCGTACCACAGTTGACTGAGAAGGCGACAATAAAGCGAGGTCCACCGCTGTACATGTACGATGCATAGATGGAAGATGCGTTCGAGACTGCATTGATGGCTGCAAGGGCCGCAGCACGCTTTGCGGGTGGGCGAGGGATGGTGTTGGAGATCCAAGCAAGAACGATGACATAGCCGGTGTAGATTCCAGGCACCATCAACATCATCGCAACGTAGCGAGGTGCGGTCGACGTCGTGGCTGCGGCCAAGATGAACGAAGCCATCCCGACGAGCAGCGGGATGGTGATGTGCAGGAAGCGCTCTCCGGTCTTGTCGGCATGAATTGCATTCGCGAAGGCCGTGAAGACGGCAAGGACGTATGGTGGAGCTGTGAGGAGCAGCGAGATGATGTTGCTGTAGCCGAGCGTTTGGACGACAGTCGGGAAAAAGTTCGTGACACTTGCAGCTGACACGATTCCCAGGAGCATGACCATTAGGATCCACACCTTGATGTCTTTGAATGCGAGGAACATGCCGTGCCAGAAACTTTGCTCTTCGCTGTTGACCCAGTCGTCGACACCGATATCTTCTTCAAGCCTCCACACAGCAAGCTGGCGTTCTTCTTCGGAAAGCCACTTTGTCGTTCGTGGAAGATTCGGCAGGATGAAGGAGCAGACAATGGCAATGGCAACGGTGATGGCTCCTTCGATGATAAACAGCCATTTCCATGCTGGTAGGCCGAGTTTCCGGTCCATACCATCCGTAATGCCCGCAGCGATGAGTCCAGCAAAGGCTCCAGAAATCAAGGATCCGGAATATAGGATTGCGGATCGGAAGGCCAATTCTTTGCGAGTATACCAACATGACAGGAAGAACAGCGTGCCTGGGAAGTAGGCGGCCTCCACGAATCCCAAAAAGAATCTGATTGCGACGAGTCCGGCGAAGTTGTGGGCCGCGGCGGTCAGTGTTGAGATTATGCCCCAGACAACCATGACTCCAGGAAGATAGAGAGCTGGCTTGCCGACTTTGTTCAGGAACAGATTGG
Source organism: Pseudocercospora eumusae (assembly GCA_001578235.1). Classification (NCBI taxonomy): domain Eukaryota; kingdom Fungi; phylum Ascomycota; class Dothideomycetes; order Mycosphaerellales; family Mycosphaerellaceae; genus Pseudocercospora; species Pseudocercospora eumusae. The sequence goes on along the minus strand of LFZN01000020.1, from coordinate 142,806 downwards.
ATGGGATCTGCATGAGAATGTATCCGACGAAGAGGATTGACACGCAAGTCTCGTATTGCGAGTGGGTTAAATTCAGGTCCTCTTCCAGACCCGGTGTTCCAGCGAGTCGAGCAGTGGCAATGTTGTTCTACATGTAATCGGTCAGTCGAATCCGGTCTTGACGATGCACCGAGGCCACTCACTCGATCTAGATAGTTCATGATGTACATGATGATGACCGGCGGCAATAGCCTGAGATCGATCTTCCGAACAAGCCTCTTCTCAAGCTTAATCCTCTCTTCAGCAGTCAAGTTCCGCACCAACTCAGGCGCCTCCAAGCCACGCTTAGGCTTGTCGACATTCTGAATCTCATCAAGATATTCGGTGACCTGCTTAGCATCTGCTCCATCCTCGTTCGAGATGCGGTCGCTGGCGTCGTGGTGAGTACTCATCTTGGGACGAATTTCACAAAGGACGCGATGGATGGTGAAGAGGTGAGATGAATTGGCAATGGCAATGGCAGGACTTTTTAAACATTTCTACAGTACGCGAGATACTTACTATCGGACTCCACAATGCCATCGTATTCGTGACGAGGAAGCTCCGGGCTGTTCCATTACAGTAGAATGCTGCCCATGGGAACTCCAATGTGCGGTCTCCAACGCTCCACAGGCACTCAACAGGCCTCAACAAGGAAATGGCGTAAGGTGAAGGACCGAATTCTGCGTCGTTGTTTTAAGTAATTCACTTGGCACGGCAAGTCCGTTTGAAGCATTCCGAGGCATTCAGCATCTTCAATTGCCGGGGCGGCATTTGATTAAGTATTAGCTTGATAACCTATCGGACCGAGACCTTGTCGTGCTACCCGGCTGCTCTTCACCTCCTCAAAAGAAAAAAAGGAGAAAAAATCGCGTCTTGCCAAGTAGACGATATCGGTCGAGACTGGGTATGGTGTGAGCAGGCAGATGGAGAAGCAGGACTGCATATGCGTACTGCCCTCTGCGGTACGTTGAGTAGGCTGAACGCTCTTCCGCCTGCTCTGTTCTCCTGCGAGCGCGATATCGTGCTCTCGCTAAAAACATGCCCTGCCTTGTTGCCATCGGACCATATGAGTCTTAAGCAGGAGAACATGCACTACTCGGCAATATGGCCGTGAAGTTCCAAAGCACAGAACTCCTCCAACGCGTGAACGCTGATAGTGCTGCCGGGCATTTCTGCTGGTTCTTAATGAGAGCGCCAATTGAGAGCACTATAACTCCTGGCCAGAATCTCCAGCAGCCTCGCCCTCGAGCATGTATATCGTGCCTTGTGGAGTCTCGGGATCGTACGAAGCTGGGATCGGTGTTGACTTCTTTTCATTGATGCCATCTGTTGCTAGCGTCAAAACCGGCGTTGGAGTCGCCTTCGACCTTTCACGTTGCAAATTTCGAACCCGCTTGTATTCTGTATAGTCTTCGATTTCATCCGACCAAGGCCTCTTCAGGACGAGCTCCATGCTCGACTCGCTGGCAAGACGTTGAAAGTTGACAATGTATACCATTCGATTGGTTTTATTGTCATGCTTTATCGTCCAGCCGGTGACTTTATGCCTGCGACTTGATTCAGCATGATTGCATGTCACAAACAGCATATGCTTCTGCTAGGTTTTATCGGCTTTGCCCATACGCACAAGCCATCGTATCTGAGCCCTGCTCTCGGCTTCCAAAAGGATCGCAACGAGTGGCTTCTGAGGACTCGCACAGCATGTCGCGACTCTGGCGTGCCGGCTGTCAGCCGATAACGCCCTGGATCTTTATCTCTGCATCTGTACTGGAAGCTGTTGGCATCCGGGCCACATATCTCGTCGCCTCCTGTTAGCACGACCGCGTATGCACCATCACCATCGGAAACGACACCGCCGTCGCTGTTACCATTGTCGATGATGCCGTCTCTATATGCGAAGAACGGACTGATCCACCAGCTATGATCCCGTCAATAGCTGCATAGCGAGTGGCTGGGGTGACGACCTACGAGCCAGGAGTGAAACCGAGCGCGCCGGGCTTTCTCGCCACCATCGGACTGATCTTGACTCCTGCGGTTCTCATCCATTTTACAAGAAGCTTTTCCTTGCTCAAGTCTTCTGGCTTGCAAATACCATGCAATCTTCCTCCCGGCTCATAAAGCGGCGTGCCTAGCTCTCCAAGAGGACCATAGCTTTGCTCCCAGGTGGTCCTCAGACTCTCGCACCTGTCAATCAATTTCCTTGGCCAACGAGTCGCCTTTCCAGAAATCGCATTCACAGCCAAGTGGATGCGGCTGTAACGGATGTCCTCCGCGCCCAGACCAGAGTCAAGTAGACCACGGAGAAGCTCGTCTAGGGTCAGAATGTCGTCTGAATGCAAGGCATCTGGGCCATCTTGCGCTACTTGGGGGTCAAGAGTATCTCGGATCCAGCGTGCTTGCTTCCGAAGGTCGTCGCGATCGAACGGCGATGTCTCCTTGGCCCCGCCAGAGTCAGCAGAGGTGATGCTGTCTTTCTTGATCGTGCGAGCAGAAGTCAGAGGTCCTGTCATGGTCGGACATGTATTCTGCCATTCTCAAAGGTGTATTTTCGAGCGAGTTGCATGCGGGAGAATATGGAAGTTACCAACGAGGAACGACTAGACATATGAGAAAGAAGTTGCGAAGCAGACTATCAAATGCATTGGCAGGTCCGATCAAACTCGGCTTTTAATTGCCCTGCTTCTGCAACTGCTACGCATCCTAGAGGGCGATTCCGCCAACTGCGCTGAGACGCTTCCCATCTGGTCGACTCCGAATGGATCCAACATCACATCTGGACGATTTTGCATACAGAAATCCCATATTGCCCACCGTTCGGAACTCAAGAGCTGGTGTCAATGAAGACAAATCGAGTCTTTGCTTTAGCACTTGCAAGTCGCGACCAGTGTACAGCACGTGTTCAACGTACATCTGTCATTGCAATACATTTCATCCCCACGGGGCAGCTGTAGGCCACGACTACTGCGTCCAGAACTGCCATGCAACTCAGAATCACGTGGCTCGTTGTAGCTCGTGCCACTTCGCGTGAGTTTCTTCTTCACCAAACTCCCATCCTCCGGCATATGAGGGGTATGGGTTCTAGAACTCTAAAACAAATAGTAGCTACAGCGATGACAGAATGGCTCTGGCATACATACATGTACACCCAGACCGGATCGACGCTTACACTGATATTCTTTGACAACGACTGACCGAAAATTGCTATGGCATCGTTACCACCAGTGATCGCATGGGACTATCGTGCGTTGAAACACAAGAACATGTACCCAAAGACTCACTGACCTTTCCAAAGAGTTCGCCCCAAATGCCCAAAAGTCTCGCAACTATCTCTACGCAACCAAGACGCCTTTCAAGGTCTGCGAACAACCATTCTTCATCCCACGTCCCATTCTCCGAAACTTGGGAATCACATACCGCCGTGTGCCAGTCCTCAGCATAGGCAAAGATGTCTTCCCGGACAATGCCAGCTTCATAGACGCAATGCAAAGCATCCTCGAGAAGCAAAGCAAAGGACTCAAGAGATCGCCAGCCGATCGATCGTTTGAAGCTTGGGGATATCGAAGTTTCTGGGTAGCTCTGCCTTGCGTCCCAGTCGAGTTCAATAACCAGCAATTGCAAAACGATCGCAAAGATCTGTTTCCCTTGTTCGGCAGAGCGGACTACAACAGACTGCAGACCAATGCTGCTTCGGAACTAAGGTCTTTGATCGAGACTGTTGAGAATGACTTCCTTTCCGAAGGACCTTGGATCGCCGGACAGGAATGTGGTTTGGCGGATATTCATGCCATGTGGATGTTGAAGTGGGCCATGAAGACTTTGGACATGGAGAAGCAGCCTGGTCTTGGAAGACACGAGTGGCCTAGGTTTTACAAGTGGTAAGAGAAGTCCCAAAACCAATCACGCGTCGGATAGTAGTCACAAAAATATACTGATAATGTTCATTCAGGATCGAAAACATCCCCCACCACACCCCCGAACTCGAAGCAGGCGACAAAATCGACGAAGAAGAAGCCCGCAACCTGCTTTTCGCCTCCGAATACGCTATCCCAGATATCGGTATCGATGCCAAGGACCCTTTGCAGTACCAGGCTGGAGACGAGCTTTACGTCGAGCCTACTGATGCTGAGCCTGGTCAACATCCTCAGCACGGGAAACTTATCGGGTTGAATACGAACAAAGTGGTCATTGAGCTCGAGAATGGCTTGAGACTGCACTTCCCAAGAATCGGATATATTATTCATCGATCCGCGGATCTGCCGGTGAAGACTGTAGTCGACAAGGTTATGGATGCTGTTGGGCTGGGGCAGGGAAGTACGGCTTAGCGTGGGTTGTGGAAGAGCAGAAGAAGAGGCATGAGGATAGAGAAGTTCGTCTCACTGAGCTGACAAATATTGCTATTCTCTTCTCTTATGAAAAGACACTGCTCTGCTCTAGAGTTCAATCCTGCTCCGTCCTGTACTACATGCGCCTCTGAAATCTCCATCTCCGCATCATCGACTTCTCTTCTTCGCCCTCTTCGAGACCCCATACTACGAGTCACAGTTACTCCTTGCTTGTCCGCCGCAGCCTTCTCACTGCTCTTCTTCTCCTCAGTTTCCGCGCGCTCAAAATCTGGCTTCGACCAATTCCTTCATGACTAAAGCCTTCATGTGTTTTGACCAAACATTTTCCTCTTGTGAGAGCTGTGGCGCGTTCGATATCGACACAGCGGAATCACAGGCGAATGAACCACGCCTTTGAATACGATAAGAGTCTCGAGCTTGCTCCGACTTCTTTTGCAGAAACTTCTCAGATTCCTCATTGAGCATTGAAAGCTGATATGCTGCATGGCCGCAGCAACCTGAGTGGGAATCCGTGGAAGTCGATGATGCTATGGAAGACGAACATACTCTCTGCAAACGGGATAAGCGCTGCTTCGTGAAGGATCTGACGACAAACGCGCAGGTTGAAGTCGGGAGTCTAGGCCGGCTGATAATGGCAGTTCGTGTGACTACTGCGGCTCAGACATCTTTCATCGCGTGCGAATCTTGCTCGCAGATTGACCGAAAGAGCTTGTCCTTGATATGCAAGATTTTAAAGCTCGAGACCGTAGATGTGAATGACATGACGTTCGCTGCGAGGAATATACGATTTCGTAACTCGGGTGGAAGGTCGAGAAGACGTGGGCTTGACGAATTTTGTTTTTCGTACCTGATTATGATCGGTCTGACAGCCTTCAGGGATGTCGGGGACAGCTTTTGCAGACGGCAGATATACGATCAAGTTCTTCTTGTGCTCGTTTCTGAAGTAGCACATGGCTAGGATGAAAGAGATCATAATAGAGCTAGATGTTGGGTTAACTCCACCAGCGATTAATTTCGCAGTCAAGTTCCCCAGTTTTCGGCCATTGACTGTTCTAGTACTTATCACGTTCTTTGATCAGAAGTTTTTGAAAATATATCTTCTTCTTCGCTCGTGGCTGCAGCTTCTTCTGTCATTTCTTGCCAGGAATTGTTCAGTCGCTTACTCCCACCAGCGATGGTTTTCGGTAGAGGATTGATCCAGCTGGATAGTTCTGATAACCATGGGATCATTTCCATTTCCATTGCAGCATGTCCAGGAATCACGGCGTTCACGACTTTTTTTGAAGTCTAGGGCTCGCGGCGCTGGCTACTGGGTCGTTGATGTCTTTGATACGACGACCCCAGCCGAAGATTGAGACGATGGAGCAGGAATAGCGTTCGATGGCTGGGATATAGTTTTCGGGGCGGGTTAGGAGGTCTTCGAGGAGGATTTTGGTTTCGGAGCTTTGGAAGTCGCGGTAGGCTCGGACTGCTTGGGTGCCTACTATGGAGTGCTGTGAGAAATTTAGCTGTGTACAGTTTGTGACGAATGGAAGCTTACGCTCAGCTTCCGATGTGTCCTTCACTGATCATCATGTTTCAAACACACTTGATCATGGTTCGAGGGATTGGTCATATCGCCCATCATAACCATTGTGGGCCGTGAAGAGTAAATGGTAGCTCGCTTCTCAGACATGTCAGAAACGGTCCAGGCATCATTACAGCAGATCACTGATCGGTGATTATTCCAAAGAATGATCATAGGGTTCCAGTAGACTTCGAATGGCAACTTTTTCCAATGACGCCAGGGTCGTTTCATGCGCATGCCTAGGTTGTTGCCAATCAATGGTAAGGGAAAGGGACGAAGCTTTCTGCGCAACCATAGGACTCGAAGGTAGTCGATCGACATCCATAGTATTCCAAAGATCGTGAGTGCTTTAGTGACCAGCTTGATTAGGCTCCAAATGGTGTATGTAGACAAAGTGGACTGCCATCATGTAACACCGATCGCTGGTTTGTCTGTACGATTGCTTGAGCAACGCGGGCAACAGTACTCATCTTTGACCAATATACAGTCAGCCTATACAGGCACTATTGCGTGGCTCGAAGTCAGGCCTGGCTTCGTATTTCGTCTCGACAAGGGATCTCCACGTTGACCTGAGTGAGTATTTCGGTAACAACCACACCTCCACCTCCGGCATTTGCAATGAGATATGATGGCCGGAGCTTCTTGTGCTCCGTCAGTGACTCGAAGTTGGTGCACGCGAAGAAGATGGACAGGACTAGACCGGGCAACGCACGAGTGCTTCTCATCTGCTTGTGATATAATTGCGATTGGCAGACTCAAGTTAGAAGGAATTGTTCCTTCTGTGTAGTCGAACAATGTGGTTGAATGAAGACTGTCTTCTACAATGCGTTGACAAGCAGTTGACGGATCTGGCAGAGAGGTTATAACGACTCAAGTCCTCGCAGACCGATCAGAAAGTGGACGTCCATGAGATGGGTATCTAAGCATCAAGACATCAGCTTAATGTGGACATTGAAGCAAGCGCTCATCATAATGCAACGCCACCAGTGCACTCAAGCACTTTTATGCTCTCGGATTTATCGCTGTCCTCTGAAAAGTGGGCCATCTTGATCTTCCTCGTCCACGAAGCCCAGCTTCTCGCCAACTTTCACTTTCTGGCCCTTTTCGATGCACCATTGCCAGCCTCCTCTCCTCTTCGTACCATCGCCAATGAACCCTTCGTCGAAGCTAGGTCTTTTGCCTTTTGGGGCTTCAAAGACCATGACGATGGTGCTGCCCAGTTGAAATCCTCCCATTTCCTCTCCTTTCCGCAGTGCGTGACCACCGAGCACAGGCGATGCGGAGGTATAAGTAGCTTCAGCATAACCGGAATATGGCTCGCCTCTCTCTGCAGCCTCCTCCGCGGCTTTGTCGGCGAGTGTATCAGTGAGCAAGCTGTTCGTCCTCAGCTCTTTATCGAAGTTGATGACGATGGAGCCCACGTTGGTGGCACCAACAGGCGTGTAGCTGAAAAATCCATATTTCCATCGGCCGAGCAGCACAACGCGTTCGTTAAGCGTGAACAGACCCGGTAGGTTCTTGACCAGGAAAGGACTGACGCTGTACAGCTCACCCGCAAAATGTCTTCTGCTTTCCACGACCCACGAGACAGGCGAGTGGAATCGGTGGTAGTCGCCAGGTGCTAGATAAATAACGCAGTAGTATAGCGCTGTTGGCACTTCCTTCGCAGCTGGATAGTACCAGGGTCGTGGTGCATTCGGTCCTGTTTCGAGATCCTTCTGCACCTCCCTCTCTGATGAGCTGGACGAGCGCGTTGACTGGTCAGACAAAGATGCTGGCGGAGGCATTTCGTGAGCTGTCGATCCGCCTTCTCTCATCTGCGGATCTGCATTTTTGGGGTCCGGGTGCTTGGGCTTTTTCCACCAAGATCGCCCTCTTGGCGTGGACGCAGTTCCAGAGAGCAGATTCGGTAAGGTATAAGAAATACCGTTCACGCGAGCGAACTCCTCATCCTCGTGAATCGACTCCTCGTCACCAGATCTCGATCGCCGTTGCGACGGTTTGGGAGCGCCTTCAGATCCTGCTACGTTGCTGGTGGCTTTGCTTGAAGGCTGCTGTCCAAGCAGTGAATCCACGCTGTACGTCACGCCCTTGACCTGCTCGACTTCGCCGTGCTCAATGACGCCAAATTGCACAATTCTGCCATCTGCCGGCGAAAGAAGCGCATTCGGGTGAGGATCCAAGGGGCGCACACCAGGCTTTAATGTGCGGTAAAAGAACTCGGACAAATTCTTGTAGTTATGCAAGTCGGGCTCGGACACCTCATCGAAATTGACACCAAAAACCCAGCCATACAGTTTGAAGCCGGGCACGCGGAAGTAGTAGGGTATGTCGATGCTGTTGAACCATCCCCACCATCTGCTCAATGCCTTGAGCGGAATTGTGCTCATAATCTGTACACTCCATGGCCCCGACGGACGTATGCGTTCTCTGCGCTTGGGCGAGCCTAAGTCTCCCCAGTCAAATTCGTCTTCTGGATCATCTTTGCTGCGACGCCATGCTTCCTCCTCTTTCCTTCGTTCTCGCTCGTGGATTCTGTAGAACTGGAAGGCACCGAGAAAGGCAATGCCAAGGCCGATGGGGATCGGCTTCCAGACTATTGGTGTGCTCCGCCATGCTTCACCTAATCTTGGTCGGGAGGAGGACTTACGATGTTCCCGCTGCGGTTTGAATGTGGAGGAGAAGGGTCGTCGCTGGCATTGGGGTCTCGCGCGCGGAGGAAAACTGCGGAGCACCACGCGGGATTCGCGTGCTATGGTCGGCGACATGGTGGCGGACAGTTTCTATGCCATCTCATACTCCAGATCCTCCTCCCAATACCCACATCTGTGAAGCCAGAGATGAGCCGGCCTGTCTACTGATCGGCTAAAGGGAGTCGAGATGGAACGCTGCATGACGTAATCAAAGCGCCAGGGTTAGAGTTCGGTGGTGCAGGCCAAGTGAAGACAGCTGGAGCTTGACCTGCATGTGATATTCGTTCTTGCCATACTATACACGTCTCTTGGTATTACTCTGGCGTTCTTGTGTTTGCTCGATATGTGCTTGGTGATATTGGCCTAGTGATCTTGACGACACGACACGTCCCCTCTCGACACCATGGCACCTCCCGCCGAGCCTCCCAAAGCCATCACTCTCAACATCAAAGTGCCACCGGGACATCTCGCTGATGGTATCGATGAATTCTCGCTAGGCAATCAAGTGAACGTCAGCCAAACGATCGGTCAAATCAGACAACGCCTATCACAATCACTCCCATCGAATCCTGCTCCGGAAAGGCTTAGGATACTGTACGGAGGGAGGGCGTTGGTCGACGATGAGCAATCGCTGGGCGATGCGCTGAACGTGAGAAGAGCGCCGGAACAGGTCAAATACTATGTGCATCTACTGGTGAAGGGCGAAGGTGCCGCCAATGCGCCCATACCGCGTGCTTCTTCTCATAGGAGAGGCGTGAGCACGCCTGTCAGATCCGCCAGTCCGGCACAAGCACAAGCACAACACCCTCCACCGCCGCAGCAGCCGCTTCACAATCTCCTGCATGGAGTGCACAACCCCCAACACGCACACGCACATGCCCATCACGCCGCCGTCTTCGCTCAACATCAGCAAATGCAGGCGCAATTGCAACAACAGCAAGAAGCTCTTGCCCAGCAGCAACACGCGCTACAAACGCGGCAACAGCAGGGACACAGCCCAGGTCAAGCTGTTCCTCCTCAATCGCTTTTCAACATAGCGCAAGGCATTGCCGCACCCGGACAGCCCGGCCCGCCTCAGGCAGATGGTGCTGCCGAAGGAGGACACAATCATCCTTCACCCAGTTCAGCACCAGATCATCAGCCACCACGCAGCATCTCACAACCACCTCCGCAGCCCGTGAATCGAGGCATGCACATTGAAGGGTTCGGACCGAATGGCGAGCGCGTAGTGATTCATCAGCAAAGCTTCGGCTTCAATGCCATGCAACTTGGCAATCATGGTGTACCTAATCTTCATCATGCGCCCATAGGCCTCTCACCATTTCCTGGAATGCCTCCACAAAATCGCGCTCGTGGCAATGGTCCATCTGCACTGGACCAAGCTCGTGATAGTCTCGTTGAGATGCGTCGCATGATAGACGAGATCAGAGCCCAAGCAGACACAGACGAGGGTCGAAACCGCGTTGAACAGCTAGAGCGGAGGACACAGTCACTATCCGACTACATTGATCCTCTGCACCTTGGAAGCTTGGCACGGAATCGAGCAGGTCCACAAAATCCTGCCTTGGAAACACTGGCCAACGCTACTGGAGCCCAGATAGCTCGCTCGACTTCGCAACCACCACTAGGTCAGCAACAGACATGGCAACAACGCGCACAAGGCATACACCAGTCACAGCAAAATGTTTTACAACCTTCACAATCCAACGATGTGACGGCTTACTTGCTGTCGTCGCCCACCGGCCCTCAAGCAATCCTGTTCTCTCCTCAGCACGGCACTTTTACTGGTGCTCGCCTGCGGCCGAGTAGATCTGCGCAATTTGGTCTGCAACCAACCCCCACAGCGCAGACACAAGGCACGGCAACCGCCGCCAACCCAGAAGCACAAGAAAATCAACCTGCCATCCAAGGACAACCCGCTGCTGCACAGCCCGCACAAGGAGCGCAAGCGCAAGTCGCGCCGGCGCAACCGGACCCCTTGGGCCCGATGGCGCCGCTCATCAACCACATTTGGCTACTTTTGCGCATTCTGATTTTCGCATACTTTCTGCTTGGCGCTAATCTAGGCTGGAGGAGGCCATTAGCTCTGATCGCGATTGGTGTTGGGTTTTGGTTGATGAGGCAAGGTTTGCTGGGCGACGGCGCCATAGTCAGAAGATGGTGGGATGGCCTTGTGAACGATGGTCGGCCGAGACCGGCGCAGCCCCAGCAGAACATTGAAGGTCAGCCACAAGTTCACCAACCGGGTCAGGCTGCTGCAGCAGACGCTCGAGCTGGACAAATGCCGACTCCCGAGCAACTTGCTCAACGTCTACTGGACGAAGATCGAAGACAGCGCAATGAGCGCCTTCAATGGCTCCGAGAGTATCTTCGTCCTGTGGAAAGGACCATTGCTCTACTGGTCGCAAGTCTCTTTCCGGGAGTTGGCGAGGCATATGTGCGGGGTCGCGAAGAAGAGGAGCGAAGGAGGAATGAAGAAGAGATGGCAGCTAGGCGGCGACAAGATGAAGAGCGACGGCAGAGGGAGGAAGAAGAGAAGAAAAGAGCCGAGGAGGGTGGTGCAGTGAACGAAGATAAGGAACTGCCAGCCACTGATAAAGCTGTCGCACCCGCTGCTGCGGACGCACAAGACGCACAGGAAGGCTCCAATGCGGCCGAAACCGCGATCAGGCAGTCATTCGTTAATCAGTAACGGCGTCAGAGACATACAGGCCTCATTTCGTATGGCACATGTAGCAAGACAATTGTTCTACTTGTCTCACCCGCCTTCGGGCGTCCAGATTTACGCGTACCTGTTGTCAGATTTAATGTGTAGACAACTTTTCGGGTAAGCGATCTTGCTCGCTCGTCCGATCTACGATATGATGTTCCGCAGGATGCTCCAATGTATCTTGCGCCAGCTTATACCAGACTTCGACAAGAGACGCTTTCTTGGTGACGGACTAGTGGAGCGGACGAGACGCAGTGATCAACACCATTCGCCAAGATATCACTCCGAATAACAGATAGTCCTCGCACACCCCGAACGAGCTGTGTATGCTTTTCGCCAACATTATATTCACGCCAGCGGCTTGCAGTGAAGGGTGTCATGTTCACGTCTTGGCAAGTGAATCCTTGGCTCTCACTCACTTTTCGGTTCAGCCAGCAGTAATAAAATCTGGACTTTTGCTCTACCATCGTCTCTTGTCGACTATTGCAAACCACATTTCTGCGCGCTTTCGGAATTCTTGTCGGCTGAAACCAACTCTGCTACAATTTGCGTCCAAACCTTCCTCAACAGCGCACATCCACGCACGACGAAGGCACCAACACCATGTCGGCACTGCAAGACGTAAAATCTGTAGTACCCGAGATCCCCGAATGACGCTAAAATGCACGTGTATGGATTGTGGAGAGAGTAGAGGTGTACTTGAAGGATCGTCACGAGCCTGATCGGAGGCAGGCATTCTCCACATAAGTATTTCCTAAACTTCCTAGCTCATTCTCTGGCTGTTACTCACTCCAAGCTCATGGCAAGGCGCTGCTTCGCAATGCTTCTGCACAGATGAGACGTTGTTCGTGGTTGTATGGTGTTTTTGGTTCGCCCTGAGACACAACCAGATCGATCTACGTTGGAGCAGGAGTCTTATTGGGTCTCTGAGACATGGCACTAATGGGAGTTCGTAGTCAATCTAATCGCCTAGCCTCGCGTATCAGAGATAACCATGGGTTGCTTGAAGCTTCCCGCATTTCGGGCCGCTGGACCGCGGACTTCACTCCGCCAGTTTTCAATTTCTTCTGCGACGGCGAGACATACTTAAGCCATAGTATGCTCCGATATCCCGATGCAACATCATGCGGTCGCTCAGCCAAACTTGCCATGATGGGTGATGGTCACCACGTGGTCAAGGACTCAATGGGAATCAAAAGACTGGCAAATCCCTTCGTGCTCCTGGATGGCCAGGACAGTTGTAGAGCCTTCTTGAAACACTGGACGATGTGTTCTTTTATTGCTTTGGACAATTCGTGTTTACCATTCGCGGCCTTTCCCTTCGTTTCTTGCAGGAAACTCACGCCGAATCCTAATCATGCAACATGCTCTCAAATCTCTCGAACTCGCACAGCCAGCAAGTACAAAAAAGAGAAGAAAAAAATTGCCAGAGGGCAACTGCAGCGGCACCGGCGCTACCGTATGCTACGGGACCAGACTGTGATGATAAACCACTTCAGCCAGGTGCAGGTCCTTGTGCAAGTGCTGCTAACATAAGATTCTGGCGCCCGAGAAATTGTTTCAAACACTATCAATACCATGATGCCACTCCCTACACTGTCTGTGGGGCCTGTTTCAACAACACCAAGGCTCAGCTCGACTGGCTTCTTGACACGTTTATGCCGGTATAACTATTTTTAACTGGCCAGGCTTCAGGACTTGCGAGCGCATGGACCAGGGGAAGCTGCACTGCCATCTAAATAACGGTTTGTCGCTGTGGACTATAAGCCGAAGACCTCCGTCGCAGGTCCGTATCCGTCACATGACAGACTATCCTCGCAACAGATGTACCTGCAGGTGGTCCCTTGGTGAAGCCGGATCAGCACCACCGGGGACAATTATTCTTGATAGACGGTGCATACGCCATTGAAGACTGATATGGGGTTTTGTCTTCGACCGCGAGAGAGCATGCAAGAAGGCAAGAGCTCGTAGTGATTTGACCCTGGGCAGAGATAGAAAGCAGCCATGGCAGAATGTTTGGGTCGAGATCCCATTCTCACACCCCAAGCCTCAACATTCACTTACTGGGCACCCCACATGCAAAGCTTGGCATGGCCCCGCCCATGTTTAGTGGAAAGCAGATTCTGATGCATGTTCTTGCACAACTCCAATCCACTGCGAGTGAGAAAGTGAAAGTGTCGGCGATAGATAGCGTACATTCGATGCGCTTGCGCACTGTGCTCTACAAGCCGGACGAAGACGATAGCACATTCCGACTTCCCGGCTGACCTACGATGCGGAGTATATCGATCTGCTTTGCAAGCCAATCGCAAGTTGGTCATCGGCGGAGAGATCACCACAGGCGCACGCGCGATGGCCGTGTCCGTATCATGCAGGAGCGCGCGACCAACGAACCGTCCAGTATAGTCGTACCGGTCTTTGAGTTCGACTTCATCGAAGCCATGCGGGCTACAGATAGACTGCTTATCATGAAGGCTAGGGTGAAAAGCTTTCCTTCGGACGGGTTTGTTCCTAAATTGCTCTTGTAATTGTGCATCACGTCACGCCACGACGGCGATCTACGGAATCAGATTTGAGGAGTTGAGAAATTGGCTCGGTTACCATCGCAAACTTGATGAGGACGATAAATACTGCGGCTACGAGACTGCAACAATCGTGTCCATGGCCGAGGCACCGGATATTGGGGCGAGAGTGGACATGTTCCTCAAGACGAGCAGACATTTCAGTATTCGTCATTCAATCCTCTATATCTGGGAGGCAAAACATAATGACGCTCAAGAAGGTACATGTAAAACGCAGATCATTGGGTTCTACGAGGACGGGCCAGAGTGCGAATCGGACGATGATGAAGATTATGAACCTGAGGAATCAGATTCTGAGCATTTTGGAGACCTGGGAGGGGGAATGAAGCAAGAGATGGACGAAGACGTAGAATATGACAACGATGACGAAGGCGACTCGGAGGACATGTCTGAAGATGAGGATGTGGAGGCAGAAGAACTCAGTGTGGAGAGTCTAGTAGAGCTAGGTGAAGGTGTCCCAAATGATTACTACGACCACCTGTACTACCGGGCGAAACGACCCCGAGGCGAACCGCTGGCTACGAAATCGAAAGCACGAAAAATTATGGTTCCCAGCTGCGACTTGATCTGCTAATCGTCCACTTAGGCCTCGCTCACTGATCCAATACTATGCATTTTCTTTTTTTGGCTCCATACGACTGTTTGTCACATAAGATTTGCAGGAAGTGGCATTGTAGGAAGGTGATCTTGAACGGTAAGGACGAGAAGGACTCATTATACCATTCAGAAGGCTCGAGATGTATTGCTTGGGCGCTGCTCTCGATTTCACCTGCATGTACTCAAAATCAACAATTTCCATGAAACGCTTCCCTTGGTGGTGTTGTTCTCGCCCGTAGCTATAAGCCTCGGTGTGGTTGTGATTGTGTCGGAGCAGGGATCAAGGGTGAGGGCAAATTGTGAGACATTGCTTCCAACCAGACTGTTCTGCGAGTGCCATCTACGTTCTTTGTCGAACCTCATCTCATCCTCATCGTCGTCGTGTCGAACAGGATTATGCCACGACATTGGGCTCATCGAACGGCGATGACGCAGGGTCAGATCTTCATCTCCGCCATTTCGGGCGCATTGGCTGCCCAATCAGACAGGCTGGTCGTACGCCCGCATGTGCATTTCAACGTCATCTGGCATGCGCATGCACACGCCAGGTTTCTGTACAATTGACGATAAGATAATAATAAGTTGGACATTGGGGCACCAGCTCACCTGCACAGTCTACTACGATCATGTCTCAGGCGCCACGTCGACAGCAGACTAATGGCGGTCCGCCGCCAGGTCAAGGATACTACAACGCCTACTCCGAAGCATCAGGCTACGTTCCATATCAAGACAGCTACGCGTCCTTCGATCGCATGCCAGCCAACAGCCAGAATCCAAGAGACCAGTACGGCTACAGTTCTCCGCCTCCAAGAGACGGCTTTGGCGGTTCAGATAGGGGCTATTCTGAGAGAGCTTTCTCAGACAGACCGTACGCGCCCTCCGAGCCTCGACCTCACGCTGGGAATCAGCTCAGCCCTTACGACGAGGCAAAGGCTGATGCCGGATGGCGCGAGTACGACGAACAACAGAGAGCTTACACTTATGACAACAGACCACCACCTTCAGACTATGGGCGCAGACCGCCTTACGACGACAGATATTACGACGACAGAGACAGCCGATATGATGACGACAGAGACTATGACAGAGACTATGACAGAAGCAGGCGCAGGCGCAGCAGGAGATATTCAGACGATGACTTGAGGCAGAGGGCCCTTCTTTATCCTTCTGACCCAAAGAAGGGCGGACGAGATGTGTTCGGAGCTAGTGATGGAGAGCGAGGCATGGGCGCTCAATTGCTGGGAGGTGCTGCCGGAGCCCTGCTTGGACACAAGTTTGCAGATGGAGCGTTGGGCACGGTTGGTGGTGCGGTGCTTGGTGCGATCGCATCTGGAGCAGCGGAAAGGCACTATGAGAAGCGCAAGGGAGAGAAGGTGTACAAGCGTAGAAGCTTGGACGATGGATACGCTCCTGTTCAATATGCTCCTCCTAGCCACGATATGGACGATGGTCGCCATGGTAGGACTGGCATTCGCGAGAGATTACGGTCAATGAGCAGAGGTGCTGCTGCAAGGTTCAGGAGCAGAAGCCGTCCGAGACGGAGTCCGAGCCTCGAAAGCGACGAGCGATACCACTATCGATGAAGCAGTGCATGGTGTTGATGAAAGGAGTCTGGAAGCGAGATCACAGAGACGAAACCCACGAATCATGCCCATATAACGAGCTTGAGTGCAGAAGTAGCGCAAGCGAATCATGAATTTTACGACCCATACCACACTTTCCAATTTACGAAAATGTCAGTAAATGCATTTCCAGGTGGGCGTCGCAGCCATGATCGCCTGGGATCCCTACCTGTAGGAGGATGTGGTTGAAAGGAAAGCAGCTGAGGCATGCGCTTTGCTATCTTCTTTGGAGTTCCACGACGGCAATGCTCGCGCGCCACTGCCTCATGGCTTGCAACATTACACAGTGAGGAGGTGGATGCTGTTAGAGTGTTCAAGATTGCTATTGGCTTTACAAGCAAACGGGATCTCGAAGGATAAGGAACATTCACTTGAGGCTTACCATTCTTGGCGCTAGGGTATATAAGGAGCTGGTCTGTCCCTAGTTTACGAGAAATCCAAGCAATACGACAATCGGTTCAACGCTTATATACGACACTACTCAACAACAGATGCCTTGCAAGATCGTCAGTGCGCTCCTGTTTATAAATGCAGCCTTCACGAGAATGGAGTATATGACTAGTCCGTGGACTGGGACAAGGCCCATTTGCTCAATGTCCTCTGTTGAGCCAGACACGAATTGACTGGGTGCAGGTGAGGTTTGCAACGGCTCTGCAGAGCAGGTTTGTCTACACCGGTGTTTGGTCCAGCTAACCAAACTCTAAGCGCAAAGTCGTGCGGGCAACTCGGCTCCGGCCCAGGACTGATTTCAAGCTCCTCACTTGTATACACCTACACGCAACTTCAACCTCCTTCGACGAAGCCCATCGCGTGATGTCGCGCAAGAAGACAGAAGAGCAAGAGCTGCGCGCTTACCTGCGCTTGGTCCCTTCGCGCAACGGTAAGTATTCAACGCTGCCACGGTTTTGGCTTCGCTAACCATGGTTCTCGCCGACTTTGAGGCCGAGCACAGAAATTACATGACCTGAGAGTATACGAGCAGAAGAGACAGCGCCGTCGCGCTCGCTTGACGCGCCTAGATGACTTGGACGAGCCAGTCAAGCCAGCAGAGCAGGCGACGAGAAAAGCGACCAAAGTAAGTAAATACCCCTTGGCTCTTATGCCCAAAAGTGGCAAAAGCCGGGCGGACAAGAGGAAATCGTGCGGGCTTTTGCTTCGAAATTTGCAACGATTTGAGGAGGAGCCGCACGTGTGGCTCCCTTCCTTGCGAAAGCCGTTGCCGCCATTTTTGCTGCTCCCGGCGGAGCTGAGGCAGAAGGCGTTGGAAATGGTCCTGGACGATGACGCGGTGCTCTACCCTCGTCCGAACAGCACCACCCTCAACATGGCACTCACCTGCAAGCTCATAGCCGAGGACATGAGACAAGTCATGAAGCTGTGGGACAGGCGGGAGATGCAGGTGCGTAGCGGCCTCCGCCTGGATCGGTCGGTGGTGGACGACTTGCTACGGCCTCTCAAAGCTGCTTCAGCCGTACTCACATATATAAATCGGAGTACGCGAACATCATGCGGCCGTCACATCATTTTTGCGGACGCAGCAGGCCCAAGCAACGAAGGGCAGAGTCAAGCTGGACCTTGCACGAATACTGCCGGAGGCACCAACAGCCGCTCTCTTGCGGTCGGCCCACCAAACGCACAGCAGTCGCAGCGACACGGCAAGGATGCGCGTCGATCAAAGAGCTCGCGCAAGCGCGCACTGCATAGCGAGAAGGTCACCCCAGAACGCGGCAACCTCGAGCGCGAGAGGCCACTCCAGAATGAAGCAGATTCCAAGACCTCCGAAGCGCCGCGGCAACGTCAACGCAAGTCGATGCGAGGAAAACGTAAGCAGAAAGCACACAAACGCAAAGAGAGACAAGTACTGGATCTGAAAGACCGCGACCGCAAGCAATATCGTGACTGGGCTCGAGAGAACGTTGTGGAGGCGGCAATCGTGAAAGAGCGCAATATCCTGAGAAAGGCTTATGGTCTCGGCACGACTGCTTTTTTATCTGATGCAGAGGAAGATTGAGGAGGAGATGGGGCAAGATGCATTTTGAAGGGTGCTGGTAATTGGCAAGGATGGGCAGGTGACAGCCGATGTCTTGGGCTGCTCTATGAACTTATGGATCTACTATGGCTGTTGGCAAGATTTGTCTACAGATGGAAGGAAAACCAGTCAACTATCCTGGACGACTCCCCATTGGCGTCACAGAGATGCAACTGGTCTCGAGAACTTAGCAAGAGATTCCGCAACAACTCTCTCGGCATGCTCTTCAGCGTCATGCATATGTATCCAATCTTCGCGCGGAAAGCCGATGCTATCAGGATCCTTCTTCACCTTGTCCCAGTCCGCTTTGTGCCACATGTCCCTCGTGGTCTCGCCCGTCTTCTGCACCGCTTTAACGCGCTCGTATCGGATGTCCTGGAAAGCGCTGAGCGCGGCCTGCACGTTCTCCCTGCCAGCTGCTCTCAGGCAAATGGCCATAGTCACGCCATCCTCCATTGCCTGAGTTGCGCCCTGCGCGGATGTTGGTAGGAAAGGATGTGCAGAATCACCAAGCAATGAAGTTCTGCCCTCGTCACTTATCCATCGCGGAAGTGGGTCCCGATAAACAAGCTTCCAATCCACAATCCGATCCTCAGGCGTCTTGCTTACTATGCGTTTACAAAGCGGATCCCAGCCTTCGAAAACTTTGTATACATCCTCGAGCTTGCCTGGAAATGACCACGACTCCTCAATATCAGCCTCGTCTACATGCGTTAGAACCCAACAGCAATCGCTTCCGTTCTTGATGGTGGAAAAGAGGAAGTGCACATCCGGCCCGATCCAACCATTAAAAGTGTCACCGTTCTCGCAAAACCGTCGAGTTTCGGGATCAGCCATCATCTTCTCGTTGCTGAACCAGGCGCGGAACACAGCGTAGCCAGATGACTTGGGCTTGTCGTAGTAGCCGAGCACCAGCTCTCTTGCTTTTGATCGAACGCCATCCGAGCCAATCACCACATCAGCACTAATTCGCTCGCCTGTGTCGAGCTCAATACCAGCAGCTCTAAAATTTTCGAAGTACTTGGAGATGCGACAGCCTAGATGAATCGGTATCCCAAGGTCGTCTTTGACGTAATTGAACACTATCTCGTGAAACTCGCCGCGATGTCCGTTGAAGACTGGCGCCTCTGGATCTGGCGGTGGAGTCTTCTGATTCATGATCAGCTCGCCATCAAACTTGTGGATGTTGAACCCGTATCTCTGAAGATCGATCGATTGCGGCCTTAAGATATCGGATATTCTGCTGCCGTCTCTCGTGAGCCACCTTCGGAATATCCTGCCTGCATTGGCCCCAAAACTGATGATATCCCCTAGGACTTTTAGCTCGGAGAATGCTTCGTAGATTTCGACGTCGTGGCCTTGCTTGAAGCATTCGACTGCTGCGCAAAGACCTCCGAATCCGGCGCCAACTATAATGACTTTGATGTTTGTCTTCGGTCGAGATCGCATCGGATGCGGTATTGAAGAAGTCGCCGCCATTATTCCTTCAGAGCTCTCTGTACTGGTCTCCTGTGATATGGAACCCATGAAGCCAGTCTGTCCAGTGCGGCAGTGAGCATTCGCGCAGTCTAGTGCTTTGCTGCCACATCTTCATGGCATGCTTCTGTATTTGAAGTCACGATTGTCGAATGAGTAGCCATGAGGATCCCGGCACTTGCTTCATCGCATCTGCCGGGGACGGACTCCATCACCCGACTTCAAGCAGTACGGCAACTGCCAAGCACCATTTCATCTTTTACCCGGTAGCGTTGCAGTGATATAGGCATCGCTTGCATGTGAGTGTTCTGGGGAAAACGCCCTACCCCACGAACTTTTAGGCAAGGATCATGTGAAGGTTGCTCCTAGCTTCGAGCTCTTGCAGCATACACCCTGGCATCAATCACGTTGTCCAGCTCTAGCAACTCGGCTGCGCGGCATCTCAGCTTCCATACTTTGGGCTCTACAAGATAGTGCCTGTGACTTCACAAAGAATGTCGACAGTATACACTTTCGACTCTGCACTGCACTCGATGTGGCACAATGACTTCGCGCCCAGATTTCGGTGCTACCACAACTGGCACTGAAGTCGCAGAGTATTTTGCTGACGAGATCAAAGGCAGAAATGGTATCGTCGAAGACAGGACAGCTAAGAAGATCGAAGGTCAAGCTAATCATCCGCATAGTCGTAATCACTGGAGTGTCACCCAAATCGCTCGGCGGAACCTTGGCTTGGACGATAGCACGACACCGACCTTACGACCTCGTACTCGCCTCACGGGATCGAAGCGACCTTCAAAAGGTTCAGAAAGAGCTTCATCAATCCACCGGCGTCCTCGCAAGACTAGTCGTGCTAGATCTTGGCGCGCAGGCTTCAGTTCGAGATGCAGCCACGAGAATCGCCGGCGTGATGACGCACATCGATCTCCTCATCAACAACGCAGGAGTCGTATCCTCCGAACGAAAGACTACAAGCGATGGCCTCGAACTTCAATTCGGTGTGAACCACATCGGCCACTTTCTGCTCACAAATCTTCTGATGCCGAAATTGCTAGCCAGCGGAACTCCAAGGGTGGTAAATGTCAGCAGTCTAGGCTATCAGATCTCGCCCATTCGCTTTCATGACTACAACTTCGAGGGCAAAGTCATCCCTGCGGAAGAAGAGCCCGGTCCTGGATTCCCATCTATTTTCACCCCCAACGCCGCCGAAGGTCGTCCTTATCATGGATTCTGTGCGTACGGACAATCGAAAACTGCGAATATCTTGCATGCCGTCTCGTTGAATGAGAAGTTTGGATCGATGAAGCTGAGGGCTTATGCTGTGCATCCTGGGAGTAAGTGGTCATATTTCTTTTGCCGTGTACTTGAGCGTGGATCTGACAGCGATAGCTATTAATACTGATCTGTCACGAAACTTGACACCTGAAGATTGGGCGTGGATTGAGACGACTGCGAAGAATGGACTGTGGAAGACTCATGATCAAGGAATTGCGACAACGCTCGTCGCGGCATTAGATCCCGCATTAGCAGGGCCGCACGACAAGATCTTTCTTAGTGACTGTCAATTTGAAGACGTGGAGAATCGTGCTACGGACGTAGAGATTGCTGAGAGGCTATGGCAACTAAGCGAGAGTCTGGCGGGAGGTGATCAAGCAAGACTGTAATGATATCCACATCCACATCCTAAACAGGATTGACAATTGTCTCCGCGACTTTTGGAGCGCCTTTCATGTCGACCGACACACGCTCGATGGTCTCCACTGCCTCTTTCTCATCTTTCTCAGACGGACTAGTGTCGTGTCCTAACATTCGAATGCATTGATACTTGCGGAACTTGCGAGCTGGAAGTCGAGCTGCGAACATTTCATCGACTTCTTCCACTGCGACATGGATCAGCAACGCGCAGTATGAATCCGTCTCGCGCCACTTACGTGTCCGTCCTTTGACTTCAGGTAAATAGAAGTAAACCCAAACGGCAGTCAAGAAACAGCTCGGCGCCCATATATACCCGTATCTCGGCCCCCAATTCAAAGAAGCAGGGTTAATAAAGTACGGCGCAGTAAAGGTCGCCAACCACGCACCGAAGAACCCTACAGCAGCAGCCATGCCAAAGGTATAAGATCGCAGCCTCTGACTCGGCAGCTCACCTCCAGACACCCAAGCATAAGAACTGATCATGCCGTTATACCCAATGATATAGACGACCGAGAGTCCAATCACAGCCCTGAGCACGGATTCGTTCGTAGGCATAGCATCGTAGATCGCGGCAATGATGAGCTGCACGATTCCGCATAGCAGTAAGCCTGAGATGAGCATGACTCTTCGCCGACCCCATCGAACAATGATGCAGGCGTTTATAATCATGATGATCACCCCGACAGCCACCAGGATGACGGAGTTCTGGAACGCATCTCCAACACCGGCCATTTCGAAGAAATACGTGCCGTATGCTATCATGTACATTGCGCCACACGCGGCTTGGGTATTGACTGCGCAGATGGCGAGGACTGTTCGTCGACGGTCGATTGGGTTGTGCCACATTTCGAGCCAGAGTGCTTTGCCGGAGTTTTGCGCTGCTTCGTCGATCGCTGCCTGGATGCTTTGCAACTCCGGCTCGACTGCAGCTTGGTTTGGTCGGAGCCAGAGGAGAGCTTTGCGTGCTTGCTCCGTCTTGCCACGTTCCATGAGCCAGCGAGGACTTTCGGGGATGAAGAAGAGGCCGATGGCGATGAAGACGGGTACGATGTAGATTATGCCGAGGGGGATAAGGTATGCCGTTCTGTTGCGTATTGGTGCCGTGTAGTTGTCCACG
Source organism: Pseudocercospora eumusae (assembly GCA_001578235.1). Lineage (NCBI taxonomy): Eukaryota > Fungi > Ascomycota > Dothideomycetes > Mycosphaerellales > Mycosphaerellaceae > Pseudocercospora > Pseudocercospora eumusae. Next base: position 120,354 of record LFZN01000020.1, on the reverse strand, counting down.
ATTGTTCCGACTAGAGTTCCGATACTGGTCCAGAAATTGAAGCCTGCTAGAGCAAGACCACGGAATTTGGCGGGAGAGCATTCTTGGAGGTAGAGTTGTGAGAATGACATGAAAAGTCCGTTGCCTAGACCGATGATGAGACGTCCGGCGTAGAGTCCTCCGATCGTCGTGTCTGCCATCATGATCACATTGGCTCCACAGCACAGGCCGCAAGCGACCCAGATGCAACCTCTGCGACCAAGTTTCCAAGCAATAGGTCCTGTGAAGCCGGATGCGATCACTGCACCGAGGGTCATCAGTGAGGCAATGAGTTGCTGCCGTTCAGTGGAGATGTTGTAGCCCGATGGCAGCTCAGGTGCTGGATAGCCATAGACTTTGAGGAAACCGACCATAGCTGGGACTGTCAGAAATATTGCAGTAGATTGCGGTGCAGCACAAACGTGATACCTTGGAGACCTGCTATCAGTCCAAAGTCGATGCCATATTGGAATGGGCACATCGACACTAGAAGACATGCTAGGAGACATTTCCAATTCACGAGCAGTGAATCGTAGTCCTTGGGCGCCATCGCGTGAACACTTGAAAGACCCTCTTCAGCCTCGAAGTGTTTTCCCTTTCTGCCAGCTAGGAACGACAAACGCCAGCTTTTGATATGCAAAAGGTTTTTTGCACTCTACTTCGGCTACGAGTCGACAGCACATGCATCTTGCCTCTCCTTTGGTTGCTACTCGAACTGCCGAGCCATGAGGAGAGGCTGAATGCGAAAAGGTACATCACTATACAGTCATGCATTTCTGCACAGGTCGCTGTACAGTACGATAGGTCGTCAGTCGAGCGGTTGCATGCAGGCCGCTTGAGGGTGACCGTAGCTTTGACTTCGTCAAGCATGGATAAATGATACCGTCTGGGGATGCTGTATTCTACCTCATCAGTGTGGGGAAAGATGCAAAGCAATAATGATGAAGGCGGGTGTGTTGCATTATTGGCTAGGAAGTGCTTGTGCAAGGAAATGCTCGCCCCGGCAATTCCTAGGGTCAATCTGCCGTGGTTGGAGGTCGCACTCGGCGAGTTCGCTAACCTTTTTGACCGTAGCTAAGTATTGGCGTGAAGCTGACGCTGCAAACACAGCTGTCTGTGTTAATCACAAATCGAGACCCTCTCCTTTGAACAGGTCCTAGAGCGATGGCAGTGGTAGAGAGCTTGCCAGGTTATGGCCTAGTTGCCTGGATATTGACGTCAAGTGTGTTCTGGAAGAGTGCCACTCTGGTGTCAGTAGTGGCTTTATTCGTGCTCCTGGTTGACTATGCTCGCATTATTGTGCTTCACAGGCAAATGGTGCGAGACCAGACCCGCTGATGAAGAGGCTTGACTAACTGTGGTTCAGCCACCTGGTGTAATACCGCTGCCGATCATTGGGAATACACACTTGTTGCCGGAGAACAAACCTTGGATATACTTCGAGGAACTTTCCAAAAAGCTCAAATCGCCAGTAATCACATTTTGGATCGGGAGGAATCCGACAGTGTGGATCAACGATGCCTGGTCCGCCTCTGAGCTCTTGGATAAGAAAGCCGCTGTCTATGCTTCACGTCCGCGCATGGTCGTGTTCGCAGAGCTCACAGGCATGGGACAATCGTCAGACCCTAATGCCAAAGTTCCAGGTTCGAATCTCGTCACCATGTACTATGGAGACCGATGGCGAGTGCACCGAAAGATTACACATGCTGGAGTCGGGCTCCAACAAGTGCGAAAATACCGTGATTTCCAGAATGACGAGAGCAAGCTGGTTGCCTTCAACCTCTTGAGCACGCCGCAGGAGTATGTCGCACATTTTGAGCGATATGCGGCTAGTGTCGTGTCTATCATTGGATTCGGTAGGAGGATCGCAAGCACCACGGATCCTCTCATTACAGAAGTCATTGCTGTGATGCAGAAGGCAGCAGACTTGAATGTTCCGGGCAAGTCTTTTCCCATGCTCTTCGAGACCTTTCCATGGCTTGCCAAACTTCCGCCTCGATGGTTTCCTTGGATGTTCGACGGTTTAGGTCGAAGGCGAAGAGGTCAGGACTTCTTCTATGCTCTTGCCGACGAAACAAGGACGAAGACTCCAGACGAAGATTGCTATGTGAAGACTTTGTTCGCAGAAGCGCCGAAATACAATCTGAGACAGGATGAGATCTCTTCGCTGGCGGGAAACTTATTCGGCGCGGGAAGTGATACATCTAGCAGTACCTTGATCACTTTCGTGCTCGCGTGCTGCGCTTTCCCGGAGGTATTACCAAAAGCCTGGGAAGAGCTGGATCGGGTGGTTGGTCATCATCGCAGCCCGTCGTGGGAGGACGAAGCGGAGCTGACATATGTGAAAGCCTTCGTCAAGGAGGTGTTCCGATGGCGCAGCGTCGCGATCATTGGAGGGCAACCTCACGCACCTGTACAGGACGACGAATGGAATGGATACAAGATTCCGAAAGGCACCTGGACTCAAGGCAATGTATGGGCAATACACCATAATGAGAGCGAGTTCCCAGAGCCAGACCGTTTCAACCCAGAGCGCTTTCTGAAGGACAATCCCGCATCAAGACCATTCCCGAACGAGAAGGGATATATGACGTTTGGTTGGGGCCGACGAGTATGCAGTGGCCAAGGTCTCGCTGAGCAAGGTACCTTCATCACCGTTGCCAGATTGCTGTGGGCGTTCCGCATAGAGAAGGCGCGAGACTCAGATGGACATGAAATCCCGGTCGACATTTTCAACTACACAAACGGCCTGAACATGCGCCCGCAGGAATTTCCGTGTGCTTTTGTACCAAGATCGGAGGACATTCGGCTCGCAGTAGAGCGGGAGGGCCGGAAAGCACTAGATGATCTCTCGAGGTACGACGGAGAATCGGAGCGCGTGAGCGAGTTCTTCAAGAAAGCAAAGCAGGATGCCTAAGCTTTTCGTTAGGTGTCGCTTTTGTGGCGCATAGCAGCATAGACTGAGAGCATAGAGCTTTGTCAAGCAGTATCGAGTATGTTGAGCAGATACACTCATCCACTCTCGCCCATCAGTCGTTTCACCTTCTCCAACAGTGGCCGACTCTCTCTTCCCAGCTTCCTCTGCCCGTTTCGCCCACCACTTCGCGCTTTTGCCATGGCCTTTCTGAACTTCTCCCGCTCCTCAATCTTCTTTCGCCGTTGCCTTTCAGCCTCCTCTCGTGCTTTGCGTCGCTCCTCCGCCTCCGCCTTCCGCTTCTGTGCTTGCTCGTGTTCCTTACTGAACGGCGCAAACTTCTCTCTGTGCTTTCGGAATCGCAGCTCCTTCCTGGAATGTTGAGGTGCCTCTGCTTCCTCTTCAATCAAGTTCTGTCGGTCCGGATGTGGCGCGGTAGAAGTAGTCGGTTCTTCATCTTCACCTTCAGCCTTCCCGACTGCCAACGAGGCTGGCTTTGGTATATCCTCTTCCTGCGGCACCTTTCCTTCCTTCTTCAACTTCTCATAGTCCTTTCGCAGCTTTGCCTTTGCGATGAGACTCTGCTTGATCTCCTGCGTCTTGCGCTTGTAGGTACCATCCGGCAAATTCGCTGGTCCCACCACGAAGCCTCTCTTCTGCTTCTTGCGCGTGTCCTTTGCGCCTGCCTCGTCGCGGTCCCTCTTTCTCTTTTCGGACATGATCAGATGGCCGACTGGGTGGTGGTGGCGACACTGCTGTTTTCGCGACTTTTGTATGTCGGCAATTTCTCGCTGCCCGACCAAGAACAACCTTGATGATGAGGGAGCTGGGGGTTTGATGGACGTCGTTCAAATTTCGATTTGCTTTACTTGGAGGCTGTCGTAAATCAGCGCTAAAACTTTAAACAACAGCTACGGATGACGAAGGCTAGGTAGTCGGGTGATCTGATCAGAGGACCACAAGCGACAAGGGCCTAGAACTAACTTATCCTATTCTATCTTTACTGACAACACCGAGCGGAGGTCTCCTCTTCTCACAACAGCAGCACCAAAGGCCAGTCTGCCAAATTGTGTAACAAGAACCAAGATTCGAAGTCCAAGCTAGAACTACGCCGAGCCGAGGCGGTCATTCTTTGTCGACCAGCGAAGCCATCGCTGCACTGGAACCTGAAACAACCGCATTAGCATTACTCACTTCACCCTCTTCCTTGCATGCTACCCACACTTCCACGCCGCACATCCGTCTACACTGTATAGTCTCGCCTCATATCATCCGGTTGTATCGACAGAAACCGAACCACCCGTCTCACATACTGGACATATTGCCGTCTTACTGCCACTGGCGAACCTGGACCGGCTCGGAGCCAAGTTTGTGGCTCCGAGCAAGGAATGGCAGTGAACAATGCATGCCCTGACTGCCAGACGACTTATGGGCAGCCTCCGAACAGCAATGGATCGGAATCAGATACAGCGAAGATGACCAAGTCGAGGACGGCCAGCCCGGAGAATGGTCGATCCAGTCCAACCATCTTCAATCCTTACTACACTGGAAGACCGCGTACGCCCGCACACGCATCGAAGACAAACACTGTGGATAGACAGGAGATCATACGAAGGATCAAGAGCAATGGGTCGAGGCCGGCATCTCCTGAACTGGAGAGACCATCCTCCAGCGAGTATAGTCGGATAGTAAAGTTGAAGAGCAGAGAATCAAGACCTACATCTCCTGAGCTTGAAAGACCCATATCAGCTGGTCTGGAAAAGAAACGTCGCTCGCCCGTGCCATTCAGTCCTATTGTGAGCAATGTTCCGGAGTCAAGGCCACGATCGCCAGGAGTGGCACAAGACAATCAATCGATCGGACTGCAAATCGAAAGACCACGATCTGCTCTCCATAGTGGAGATTTCAGAGAAAAGGAGCAGACAGAATCGTCCTTCGACCGCTTTGGCTCTCGTACAGCAATTCGAGAACAGCCAGCGCCTGCCTTCTCTACTTCGCCTGTTGCTCCGTGGCATCCAGGATTTCCTGCTGCTGCGTACAGACAACCTCGAAATGACATTGATGCCTTGCCACCTGAAGATGGTGTGCCAATTCCACGACCGGCGAGGTATCGTGCGACCTCGAATGCTTCGCTTGCTGCTAGCTTCGTGTATAAACCACCTACCAGTCCATTAGTGCAGTCATCAAGACCCGACACGCCCGAACCGCCTGCTCGTCCGGGTTCAAGAAGTCCTGACAAGAACCGTCGTCACACGTTCTCGCCTCAGTCATTTCATCGGTTCCAATCTGCTTTGGACTATCCCACATCTGCGCGTGTGATACCCTCCTTGCGTTCTGAGAAGACTTTCCCGTACCAAGCGCATCAGCCGAGAAGATCGCTAAATAGCACACCGTATTCGAGCATGCCGCAGACACCAGTCACCCCGGGCAGACGACCATCATTCTCAACGGAGTCACCTTTACACCACGCACCAATGGTTGGTTCGTATGAAGAGTCGATTTTGCGAGGCCGAATGTCAACGACTCCTTCCAAACCGTTGAACTTCGTTGCACAAATTGGTGTTCTTGGCAAGGGCAACTGCAAGTCTAACTTGCGATGTCCACCACATGTGCAAGTGCCATTTCCTGCTGTGTTCTACAGCTACGGTACTGCTACAAAGACCTCATCTGCTAGCGATCAGCCAAGTCCGTACGTTGGCCTTGTCGACCTCGAGAACAATCTACCAAATCCAGATCAGGTACAACACGAACGAAGACATCAAAGGTCACATTTGCCACTCAGTAATGAAGGTAGCCGCGCTAGCTCTCCTTCACGAGACAACGGCTCAGGTCGTCCCGAGGCGAGAAGGCGTCGACGACAGAAAGCCAAGCGCAGATCTGGGTCGCCCAAAGCTCCACCAGGAGGCAGCTACCGTATACCTCAGCAGGGACAACTTCAAATCGTCATCAAGAATCCCAATAAGACTGCTGTAAAGTTGTTCCTGGTTCCATATGACCTCTCAGACATGGAGCCTGGGCAGAAGACCTTCTTGCGTCAGCGCAGTTACTCGACTGGACCGATCATAGATATGCCACTTTCCTCACGAAAGAACTTTGGCACAGATCGTCCCGAAGCCGCTCTGAATGCAATTGACGGTCCTAATGATCGGCCGATGCTGCGATACCTGGTTCATTTACACATATGCTGTCCTTCAAAGGGCAGATATTTTCTCTACAAGTCTGTACGCGTTGTCTTTGCCAATCGCGTGCCGGACGGCAAAGAGAGACTTCGCAACGAGATACAGATGCCCGAGCCGAGGTACAGTGCCTACAAACCTGGAAGAGATTCAAACGTTGGCACAAATGCGAACAGCGCCAGAGATCCTGATCGAAGGCGGAGCGCACTTGAGCCTACTAATGACACCCGATGGCAGCACTTCGCACAATCATTGCCTCTCCACGAATATCCTGTTCGACAGTGCAATGACGAGCCCTTGCCATCCCTTCCACGACAGTTTACAACACTTCCGACACTTGACTCGAGACGCGCAAGCAGAGCTTTCAGTGATGTCATGGAAGTCGACTCGGGCTCACAGGGCACCTCCTCTGTTCGCTCACCAGTTTCTCCGACCTTGTCGAATGGAGACACTCCGAAAAAATATGTGCCTTTGCTGGAAGATCCATTCCACTTTGAGCGAGATCACAGCAGGGAAAGGCGCACTGGAAGCAAGAACGAGTCCCTGCTCAGCAGGCGACTTATGGACCTGGCCTTCCAGAGACAGAATGGTCGGTCTCAGGACACGACGTGACAAGCCTGACCTTTCTTTAAGAATTCTTTGGCCGCTCCGCGATAGTTGTATGCGGAAACCTACCGTATGTCTGCCCGTGTTTCTGGCACGCGGCCCGGCAAGACTTTGGGACATCCTACCCTCGAATGAACTACTCTCTAATGATTAAGAATGTTGACAGACGTTTTTCGTCTTCCTTTCGTGTTTGCTTGGTCCATTTTGTCGCTCCTTTGGTCTATATTCCCATCGCAGTGTCATTCTTCGGAGTTGGCAGCAGGCACGAGTGCTACACATGTGAAATGAGGCTACAAGATATACTTTTGCTGCTCGGCCGAGCAGCGCTACTAGCTTGGTGTTCTGCACTTACGATTGTTATAGCCCCACTAATTACTAGACATGGAAGAAAAGCTGGAGCTTACTCATTCCGGGCCTAGTGTCAGCTCTACGATACTAGTCCTCTAAAATTCCGAGTCGGACCTGCACAACGAAATAATAATACCGAGAACACCTCCAGGCTACACTACGGGGAACAGGCAAGAATTCAGCTCGGATCCACAGCAGGACATCGAAAAGACTGCGAAGAATGGCAGTTGCTTGTCACGCCCGACAAGTTTCTTGCAAGGCGCAAAACCGCAGCAGCAATTCCGCTCTGAGTCACCGCAGGATGCACAGGCGTGATGCAGCCCGTCAGCACCCAACCACATTTCAGCGCTTCATTCCGAGCACTCGCTGATGAATGTGGTCTGATGAGGTGAGCACGTTTGACGCTTGAACTCCGAAGGCGGACACGGCATTCGCGTGTTTGAGACCGAGTGATGCCTTGAGTCAACGCGAGCAACACGTTGTGGCATTGACTTGTATGCCAGAAATGACAGATGTGTCACCGCGATGACTGCTTTCAAGTATAAAGAAGCGACACCCGTGTTGTCTAAATTAATACAGAAATTACCAGAGGATCCTAGAAACACAATTGAAAGCAGTAAACGAGTACGTACCATTACAAGCAATCAGTCATCTCATCCTTCAGAGATTGACAACAGGCAGAAAGCTCCACCTAGCGTTACATAGGCGAACACGACGTCCAGCCTTATATAATAGTCCCATCCCAAGGCATCGACGCAATGTCCATCCTCTACGATCAACTCTACACATCAACACCACTCTTGCCAAAAACGTCGTCGGACAAATCAATTCAACATACAACAATGTTTCAATCAGCCAACGCTCAGATCAACGACACCGCCAACGAGAAGATGTCGACTCAGACACGAACACAATCCGTCTCAGATTACGATGACAAGAGTTCAATGTGGAGCAAATCTACTGGTACTTCGACGATTACTATGATTAAGGAGAGGATGCATAGGTCGTCGAAGAGCAACGACAAGACGCCGGCTCAGAAGCAAGCGGAGAAGAAGTCTGGTCAGCTTTCGTATGTGACTCTTGGTACGCTTGCTGCGTTGAAGGGTTAGATTCTGTTCCTGGGAGGCGTTGGATTTGGTCCGGGCACAGCTCGTTGAGTCGACGAATACTGGTTGAATGGGAGGAAGCAAAATTGTGATATTCTACATGATCGGCACTGGTTCATGGCGTTAGTGGCATAGGATTTCAAGCTCACGGTCGATCAATGATGCCAAAATGGGTGGAGTTCATTGTTCTTACTTTAATCATGGCTATCCTGTTCCTCACTCATATAATACATGAATAGTGGGGTGAGGCTGGTGCTGAGTTGACCCCCGCGCAGTCCAGGGAGGAGGTGGGTGAGATGCGGCATTTTGCCAATCAGGTTCTGGAACGGGCTCATGTGATGCACCTGACCAGCTTGCACCTGATCGCTTCTCTATCACGTTCACACCTCGTCCTCGCCCTCACGCTCTCATCACGATGTCTTGAGCTGCTCGATCAAGCGAAGACGAATATTTGTTCGTTCACCGTTTTATCTGAACGTCATATATGCTGCCTTCTGCGGCGGAGTGATTGAATTTGCCAAGCACGACGCGACCCTGCTTTTCGGTTGGAGCCGAACGTCCAGAAGACAGAGCGTCCAAGCTGATAGTAACACGTGAACGCGAAGACAACAATCAGGTGACTGCGGAAGGGAAGGGAGACGGCGGGAATCAGCAAGTAAGTGTGTGAACAGCGCGTCGACCAAGGCAAACCACACTGCGCAACATGAGCGACCAGGCCGACCATGCGACCGTGACCGTGACCGCGACCGCGACTGCGACCGCGACGACATGCTTTCGCGGCCATCTCAGCGCAGCCACGCTCGACACAGCTGGCCGTGAAGCCAACGAGACTGCGCACGCGAGGCTACGACACACTCCAGCATACAGTGGAAGAAGGCAATGTCGAATGTCGACTCCTCTCGACATGTCGTCCTTATCTGCCAGCTGCCACTTGCCGCCCCCATGACCTCAACTGCTCCATGCGCATCACATGCAGACGCGAGACATTGATCACGAGCTAACATGTCTCGGGCAGAATAGCTATATCATAGAAACGCGACGGCTGTGATTGCGCAATACAAGCGCGCGCGTCAACGCGAATCCCCACCATGGCTGCCATTGCAAAACGGAAGCGCGACGCCAACGACATGCCGAACCCACGCGCACCACCCAACATGACCGACGACTTCGACCATCATCAGTACATGCATGCGGACGACGGAATGGGACATCATCATGGCAACATGGACTTCGCCGCAGCCCTGAATCAACACAATACCGATCCAGGAGACATGCCAGACCTCCACCACCAGCACAATCCTCAAGGCGACCTACACCAACAAGGAGGTCCAAGTGCGAGCGACACTGCTGCTGCTGCCATGGCCTACCATCATACTATGACCGTGCCTCAATCCACAGAACAGGCTTTCATGACCCAGCCTACTGAGACGCCGAACGATCGTCCTACGAGTTCGTCCATCGACCAAGGCAGTGGTGTTCCGGGGCGATCGAACAGCTTCGGCGACTTCGACATGGGCCCCAATGGTGGTCAGGCGAATCCTAATGGTGCGACTTCTCCCACTGCACCAGGCAAGGGCTCAAATGGCCCCAAACCACAGGTAGGCACCGAGGAGTGGCATAAACTGCGGAGAGACAACCACAAAGAAGGTAAGTTGGACGACAGACACTCCGCAAGAATGCGAGTGCTACGCGACGTTCACGGAGCGAGGCGAGGCGCTGACTTGTAGCAGTGGAACGCCGACGCCGAGAGACTATCAACGAGGGCATCAACGAACTCGCCAAGATAGTTCCAGGCTGCGAGAAGAACAAAGGTAGCATCCTGGCTCGCGCCGTGCAATTCATCACGCAGCTCAAGGAGAACGAGACTCAGAACATCGAGAAGTGGACGCTCGAGAAGCTTCTTACCGAGCAAGCCATTGCCGAGCTAAGTTCAAGTTGTGACAAGCTCAAAGCTGAATGCCAGCGCGCGTGGGCCGAGTGCGAACAGTGGAAGAAAGCCGCACAGAAGAATGGCATCACGATCGATACTGGTGAAAAGGAGGCCGATGCCGAAGACGCATAGACTGCGCGCGCTCGAAGTCAAGCTTTGGACGATTTTACTACAAGCGACGACGGTGTTGCTGGTGATTCACACTTTGAAGAAGCGTTCACGAGCCCGAAGCTGATTTAGAGACTGCTCATGGTAGACGTGTCTCCTGAACAGCTAGCTAAGGACATGATCGGCGTTTGGCGGGATTAAGAGAGATACTCCAGGGCGTGCGGTTCCTTGATGTTGTGGTGGCGTTTATTTATTTCATAGGGCTACTGCACATAGCTTGTGCCACGAATTGAATTTCAGCCATATTGAAGCCCATGTCCCTTGCATTCCAGCCAGCTCGACGAAGGGTGAAGATGGAAATTCGTTAAATGTATTGTCTCGCCATCTCCTTCGAACGCTGACCGAAGCAGTATTGTGTGCTGCAGTGGTAGAGCTTCTCCTAATAACGGATTCCTTCATATCGAGCTGCACTGCCCGCTGTTGGCCAACAAAGGCTAATAAGGCGGAGACGCTTCAGCACACCTCTTGAGACCTTGCCACGCCACGAAGCAGCCGCTTTCTCCCAAAGAGGCTCATTTGTTGGCATGGATCTCGTGTGAATATGCCATCTGTACAAGTTTCCCCAACGCCACGCTCACAGATTCGCCGTTCGTGCGAAACCTCTTAGTAGAAAGACTCAACCATAGTCTCCTTGTTCGTCGTATTGATAGCGCTCGGTCCCATGCCTTCGCCAAGCTTGAACACCGATTCCACCACACTCAATTCCGTAGCCGTAGTGTCCAGTCCCGTAACAGCCATCCAGTCATTGACCACCATCCCAGCCCCAACCACTGGACTCCCCCGATTAACACTGCCCGCCACAAGCGGAACCTGAAGCAAACTCGACAGCTCATCCTGATCCTGTATCGACGTCTTCGGATGCACGATGCCGCCCTGGTTCGAAAGCGCCATGTACGACCCCGTAAGCACATTATCCGCTATCGTCTGCCGAAACACCTCCACGCCCAGCACATCCGCGATGATCTCCTCGGTCTCGCGCTCGAGATCCGGGTGCACGAGCGCGACGTGATCGTTTGCGCAAATCACATTGCCCAGCGCGGATAGTCTCTCTTCGATTCTCTGGATTTTGACGTCGTCCGGGATCGAGTTGCGCAGGTGTTGCAGTTCCTGGTCGGTCGTCGATGTCGGCACCAACAGGCCTTTTTTGTTTCCGGCTGTGAGACGGCCGACGATGCGCGTGCCCGCGATGGTGCAGTGGCAGATGGGGATTACGTCTTGGAGTTCGGCTTCGAAGACGCTGTAGAAGTTTTCCGAGGCGCCGACGGCTACGAGCGAGTAGGAGTTTGTGAGGGTCGAGAAGACGCCGACTCTGGGAGATTTGTTAGTTTGTTTTTTTTTGGACTGTTGCTGGTGTTTCTGCTTGCGGATTTACGCACTCGTTGGAGTTCTCGAATGAGGCGCGGACCGCCATGATGTTGTGCTGGTGTTGGATATGTGTTTCTGTGGACTAGACTCGAGGTAGGTGGTGGTGGTGGGAGTTTTATATGTACCTAGTTCTAAGCAAATCTCATGTGGGGCTGAAGGTACTTTCGTCAAGAGGCTAGTGAGAGAGAGTCAGGATGAATCATCGCCGCTACATCAAACATCATCATCATCGTTGCCAATAATGGCAATGGCAGAACGGCGTAGGCGACGGCATTGCCGTACGTATCACACAACAAGCATACAGTGACTCAATCGTACAGTGAAATTGTGGCATGGGAGGAGCCAGACGCTCTGCAGCAGCGCACCACCCCTGGTAGAATTGTATACGTCCCCATTCCCGTTAATTCTCCCCTACTACAATGCCGCTTCCAATGATAAGCACGACGCGCTGCATACGCCATGCCTACCGACCGGAAACATGAAGCCACAGTGCAGTATCTTGAAGCCCAAGTCCGGCTCTTCGCCACCTCTATCAACCTCCGCGACTTCACCCTCGACTCCCCAGCCTGGAGTCAAATGGCGCCAGATTTCGTGGCCAGCGTCGGATATCTGCATGAGCCGGTCTTCCTCGACCTCCATGCACTTCTCACCATGCTCTGCTCCGTAACGAAGGAAAATCCAGAATATTCGGTCAAGCTCGTGGATGTGACGACGACCGTGGATGTCGAGGCAGGTACTGCGCAAATGTGCGTCAACGAGGAAATCACAGGCATACACGATGGAGTGGCTCAGCAAAGTATGTCCATGATCGAATGGAAGCGTGCACATGGCAAATGGCAGTGCACTCGCCATAAAAGCTTACAAGGCCTTGACGGAATGGGCTATGCAGGTGCGAAAAAATCATTTTTCTCTGCTGAGCCTCTCGAGCAGCCTGACGCAATGTTCAGATATATTAAGCTCATGATTTTGGAAATCTTAGACTCGGAGTGACATGGTGGTATCTTTTACACGTCTCGAGGCTGTCGAGCCTTGCCTTGGGTGAAAGATCGATCTGGCCCTGTTTGAAGGATCTGGCCTGTCTAGCCAGAGGCGGAATTTTCCTATGCTAATGCTATTGGACATGGAGGCCTGTAATCAAGACAGCAGTGCCTCTCGAGCCGGTGGATACCCAGAGTCAATTCGACGCGACGGTCCCTCACGAGATCACAATCTTCCACCGACGGGAGAGTCCAACAAGAAGAACGTCGGAGGCCCTTGCGGGCAGACCTTACGTGAGCCTTCAGCATGGCTCTTGAGTCCATGGTGGCGATGGCGTGAAAGTCGCAAGAACTCTCATCGGAGCCGGTATTATGAAGAGTTGCTCAAAAGCTTGCGTCTTCATGGATCCATATCGATCGCAACAAACACACTCGCGAATAGGTCTCGAGAAATAGGCACACCTCACGTACTGAACCATACAGCGGTCCAATAGCTTCATACGAGACCAGATCGCAGGGTCCAATCAATGCCGCAGCTAAAATTCACGGGCGAGAGCAGGAACGGCTTCTTCGCACGAAACTTTTCAATGGTAGCCCACTCGACAATACCAGTGCTTTCATGATGATGCAAGAAATGTTCTCGTCAAGACTGCATTGTCGCATTATTGCAAGTTTCATCTGTAACTGATAACGAAGTGGTTTCCATTGCCTAGTCCGAGAGGGTCCTGGGTGATATTTCGCTTCCAAGCATGAGAAGTTGACAACTCTGTACCTTTCCAATGTATAAAAAAACCCCCCCACAGGACGATGGTTTTCTTGATCCTTCCATCACGGTATAAGTATTGACGAAAATTCATCATAGTCATCCTTTATCACTGACCAAAGAGAATAGCTATGTATGCGGTTGGACCTACTGGTCGGTTTCATATCCTCCTCAAAAAGAATTTGAACTGGCGACGCCCAAATCTACAAATGGCTTTATCTTCGATTTCCCGTTGATGAATGTCATTGGCACGTACGACCACAACAACCATCGTTGATGAGATAGACTTATCAGTGCTGGTCTCTATTCTCTACTCTAGAACGCTCCGAGAGGAATACGCCTGCCAAACGAGCACCAAACAAGCTTACAATCTCAACACTATTGGCAAGTCTCGTGGGGAACCTGCAGCTGCATCGTGGTGGTGATCTTGAAACAAGTTCGAGCTGCTTCCAAACAGTCATTGGGGCTTGGATATAAGCACAAGCATAGGTACTATGATCCAAGAATAGTGTGTACTGCTTTGGACGCCGGTGCAGCAGGGAGATTCGGACTTCGCGAGCTGCGCTGGTTATCAGCGTCACGCCATACTGCTTTGCCAGCCTCTGCGCAAGCCATCGCAAAAAAGTAGGAATCAATGTGCTTTCAGCTATGCCAAGACAAGCCACCAGGCGACTACTGATGATGCAGCTTATAAACTTTCCTATAAAACCAACGAATCTGCAAGCAAGACAGCTTGCAGACAGCACAGCCCTACGACGGGAGCTATGGCTTGCATGAGGCTTTCAGGCTTTCGGAGTCGCCCTGGGGGGTACGGTCGCAGCTTTGATCCACATCAGCACATGTCTCATAAAGATGATCAGGTCTGTGAAACAGCTCAAGATCGGCAACATCAAAGAACGAAGCACCTCGCCAGAACACCCAATTCAAACACAACTTACGGAGACTCTATCTCTAGTCGTCTGACATGGAGTACATTGCTCGAAAAGTCGAATCCAGACTGGCCAAAGCCGGCATGGCAGAGTCTCGGCGAGGTCGAGCGATGTCCAGGGAAGCGAGAGGCATTACCATCACTGTCACGGAGATCACGGAAGTCAGTGATTCTGGCATGAGCGATAATAACAGGACCTACCAAGACTCAACTAAATCATCGCCATGCAGCAGCCCAGTTCGCAATTCGTCCAGCGTGGCATCCAGCAAGGAAGAGCGATGGTCTGAGTGCTATGCATCTACCCATTCGTGTTTGAAGCCTAGCAAATTTGGCTTTGACACCTGTTCGCAATCACATGTGACCGGGTTCGATTCTGGCTCGGCTATACGAAAAGTCAGGTCGAAACTGTTGCCGAAGTCCTTCGGAACAATCTCAGTAAGTGTTGATACGTGATCGCAAGAAACATTCCAGAGCTGATGTTAGAGTAGCGTCGTGAACGGTATCCGGAGCGTGAGCCTGTTGTTGCTGTCCGGCCACTTTGGATGTGTCCTGGATATTGAGCTATCGCGTCCCTTGCTTGGGTCTTCGACAGAACAGCACGGCTTTTTCTGTGTCCTCGAATTGGCGACAGGTATCCGGCGTTGGTGGGGAGTGGTCTTTGGCGGCTTCACTTTGTGGCATAGATTCTTAGTTGGCCTCTAACATGCAGATATCGGCCCTTTCATGCGATGTTGTACATCCTTACAGAAAAGTCATCACTTCCTGCTACGAGCTGCTCCCCTCTCTGGGCCATCCCGAACTCTGAATGTGGCCTCCAGCGAAGGGCATTGACAGCCCCTGAGGGACTGATAGTATCATCAATCTCGGTGCGTTCTTCGACCGCGAGCGTCTCGGCATTCAGCTTGACGATGCTTATGTTTCCTTCCTCGGTTCCGAACGCCACAAGTGTGAGTGCGCTTGTTCGCGATACCGCGACCGCAGTCACAGAGCTGCGAGCGGACAGTGCAGCAACACATTCTGCTTTACCACTTTCCAGCTTCCACACCTTTACAGACTTGTCTCTGCCAGCAGTCACAAAAGCAGCTCCTGCATCCAGAGTAAGCCAGTCACAATCTAAGATCATGCGGGAGTGCCCCTTCACATTTGTGGCATGTAGAGTGTAAAGCCCTAAGCTTTCATTTCCACGTTCGAAAACAGCCCACTGTCTGTCACGGCTGACACTTAGCAGGTACTTATCGTCAGGGGAGAAAGCAAGACTTGTGACAGTCAAGTTATGCGCTGTCAGAGGTGGCTTTATCTCGCGCCAATCTTTGGTCTCATACAGCCTGATGACGGCATGATCTACGGCACTCGCTTTGCAAGCAGTTGCAATCAACGAGCCATCGTGACTTGTGGCTACTGTCGAGATCTCGTAGCCATGACCGTAGAGCTTTTCATGTTCCGGCCAGAGAGTGTGTCGAGCGAGGTGGTCCTCAAAAGGCGGCTGGCACAAGTCGAGTGTGGATCTATGGATGACAGCTGAAGGATCAACAGCTTCACGCTCGTCCGCATTGCCATTCTCCAGATGCGCGGTCGCGTCATCGTCGTCCACAGTCGCCACTGCTTTATTCGATAGACCAAGCACTGGTATATTGGCAGCATCTGGTAAATCTGCTGCTATCGAAGGTGCGAAGTTGCCGAGCCAAGCCATGAGGTTGTCGACCGCCTTGGGCTTGTTGAAGACTCTTAGCAATTTCTCATCAGCACCAGATACAAACTGATTCTCAGTGATGGTGGCGATGCAATTGAGGTCGTAGCCGTGTATTTGTGGTCTGGATGTTTCATGCCAGGAGCTGCTGTCATTCCTGCTCCACAGGGACAGTGATCGAGTAGTCTGATCAGAGCCAGTGGTGAGTAGATAGTTGCCAGAGGGAGCCCAAGCGAGGCTTCGCACTTCCTCAACATGTCCACCGATGCCGAGCTGCTGCAGCCACATATCATTTTTAGAGTCCCAAGCCCATCTGCGCCAGCTGCCGGTGCGACCCAAGCTGACAACGGATTGCCCGCTCGGCCCCCAGAGACCTATCCAGAAACCACCCGTGGAGCCTGTGGCTGTGGTGGAGCCCTTCTGAGAGCTGATCTCGCCGAGTCTGCTGCTGCAGACCCACAGACCAGAGCCAGCGTCCGCATGCCAAATTGACAAAGAGTTGTCAGCTGATGCAGATAACAGCAGCGGGTTTCCAGCCTCATCTCCTTTCGGCGACCATCTTGCGGTGTAGATCCAATCCTCATGACCAATGAGAAGTGCCTCAAATGTTACGTTGTATCTTGCCTCTGTACTGCCAACCTGATGTGCTTTGTTTGATAGAGACTTCTTTTCAGCAGGAAGGACAATACCTGCCGTTTCTGGGTCGTCGATTACAGCTCCACCCTGAGATTGATGCAGGCGCCAGAGACGGATGTATTTGTCTTGGCTGGCCGATGCAAGCAGTATATCTTTGCTGTCGTCGCAACGCTCTGTGGTGAAGTCTAGCGACCGGATCCAGCCTTCGTGCCCCCTCAGAGTGGCTTGCAGTGCAAAATCAGAGCCTGTTTGGTCGCTTACGTAGAGCTGTATGCTATTCGAAGTCCCAGCGACCGCAAGCAGTACAGCCCCGTTGGACAGAACCGTAAGTGCGAGGGCAAGCGGAAAATATCGAGGCTTCAACGAAATGGACTGCACCAGCTCTGCTGTAGCATTCTCCAGACTCCATACTTTGACGGTCCCATCCGCGGCGCCGGTAGCAAAGATCGACGTGCCTTCAAGAGTAGCAATTGCATTTACGGAGGCAGTGTGTTCTGCCAAACACCGTATCGCATGATAGCCATTCCGGGTTTGATCTGAGGCGGCCCAAATTCGAATAGTCCTGTCTGCGCTTCCGCTAATGATGAGACGCTGATCATTTCGCTCCAGAACCTTCACGGCATTCACGGTGTCTGTATGACCGGCCAAGAGCCCAGTGACTCCACGATATTCTTCATCGTCGGGATTCCAAAGCGCTATGTTGTTACCCGCGCCGAAGGCCAAAAGTCTCGGGGCCCAGTCAGCGGCGGAAGGGTGTCTGTTACCTCCTGCGGCAATATATTCGAGGCTCGTCTGGACCATTTCTGTCATGCTGAGCTTTCTGTCGTTGAAAGTTGTGATTCTCAAGAACTCCGGCTTGGCAAGCTTGGACCACAAATTTCGTGCGGCAGCAACGTCCAAGTTCATCTCACAGCATCACATCGTCATCTCGGCGAAGGACGTGCGCGGCATCGCAATCATCATGACAGACACAGTAGACATCACGGTCGAATTCACGTAGGTGTATTTCCTTCAATGCTCTCGCCGGTTCTATCTCTAAGGATTTCAGCGGCGGGCTTGAGCTGCTCTTTTCCAACGAACGCAAGCACAGCGTCTCGATACCAGCGCGAGACGCAAAAGGGCAACTTTCAGACGTAGCATTTCTCATTGGATGGCTATGCGACAACCTCATGAAAGATCCACGGAAAGACATGTTTGTACTCGACAACTCTGTGTAAGGACAAGTTACTTCAACGCCAGAATCGCTCTCAGCTGACTCTTTGAAGACGACCTGGGATACTTGTGTTGATTAACGATGCAGACTGGGAGCTCGAGGGCGAAGACAAGTACCAGTTGCAAAATGGAGATAACGTTGTGTTCGTTTCGACACTTCATGGAGGCTGAGGAACGCATGGAGCAATAAGCAACGATGAACCGTATTCGAAATGTGTTGTCCGCCAACGTGTTATAGAAAGCCTACAGCACACTGATATCTACTTACACTAGCGCTGACATTGTTTAAGGACTAGTGTAGGGGTTATCAGTTCAGATTCTGATTCTGGAATCCGGGATCGACCTGAGTATGCTGTTCAGGATGCTATACTTTTGCTCTTCGTTATTGCTGAGAGGTTTTTGATCTTTCTCAGACCGAAATCATGTCCACGATGCTTGAACGAAGCGCGAATCGATCACTTTTTGATGAATGTTCTGGCAAGATATGATATCGAGCGCTATTACTACTACACACCCTCCGACATTCGATCGCAAATGCTCAGCAGCTCATGGAGAACAATGACTTGGCAGATCCATGAGATCTCATGGAGCAGCACAGCACATTTCCAATGCTTGAAATGCCTCACCATTCTCCCTCCTTGGCAAGGATTTCCCACCCTAACAGCTTCCAAAGTTCGTTTTTGAACCAGTCCTGCACATTGGCTTCTTTGATCTTGGGCAGCGGTGTTGAGTCCAAACGAGCATTCGGCATTCTCAAGCAGTCTTTGAACAAGTCATCGTCGTCTTCCTCTCGCACACCAAAGACGCAGCTCACAAGAGTCCTTTGCAGGCTCTCTCTCGCCGACAGTGTCAGAGAGTGCTTTGTCGCCGACTTCGCATTGCTGCTTCTTCCTTTGGCAGAGCCAAGAAACTCCGGCGCTGTCAACATGAGGCGGTTAAGCAGATGGATGAGATATGGTGCTTCCAACCGCATCTGCTTTCGGTCATTTTCGTCGCTGTTCCCGAGAAGCTGAGCCTTTTCGTTATTCGCAGAGTCCGCTGCGGCACCTTTCATGACTTCATCTTCTAGAGTCGAACCCCTGCGTTGACCGAAAACTGCTGTATACAAGCGGTCGCCCAATCTCTCTAGCAGACAATAAGCGAAGCCCTCGTACAGACTTCTGTGCATCTCGGTGTTTGCGTTCAGTTTTTCGATGATGCTGGCAAGAAAGTTGGTGTACAGACTAAGGTGGGGCGTTGATCTTATGTTGGCTGAACGGCTGGCCTTGGCCTTGCCCTTAGACTTTGTCTGAGACAAGGCGTCTGCATCTCGATCCAGATCATCTGTATTCTTAGTCTCGTGGGCCGATAGGAGTTCGAAGTCTCGCAGGCAGTCTTTGAACATCGTGACAACAGCATGCGTTGCTCTGCCCGCAATGCCCGACGAGGGACTCAATTTGCTGTATGTCACGATCACAGCGCCAGCAGCTCGAGAACATATAGTCAAAGCTTTGCCCAAGAGCTTGTCGTCTGAGACTTCTCTGGTCATGATTCTTTCTACCTCGCGCTGTACGACCTGTGGTAGAGCGGATGTCGCGCGGACCAAGTACTGGGCGATCTCATTCTCATCAAGGTTGTTGGGACTTTTGGACGCCGTGATCATAAGGTAGACGCTATGCAAGAGGGCATTGCCTGTCTCATTAGCCGCCGCAGATGTTTTGGCACAAAAAATGACCTACCAATTTCTCCGCCGTCATGATACTCAGCTTCGAAGGAGAAGTCTACGACAGCGGACAGGGCTTTCGGTGGTGAGCTTTCGCGCTTTGGTCTTTTAGGCGACCGTGGAACAGGAATGGTGTCAATGTCTTGTTTCTTCCTCTTCTTGGCCGGTGCGCTACTCTTCAAATGTTCCACTTTCGTCTTCAGCTTCTCGATCTCTAGCTGCAAATCCACAGCTTGTGATTCGGAAGCTTGAAGGGCGCCTTTCATCCTGTCGAATTCGGAACGCCAGAACGCAGATCTGTCGAGATGGCGATAGACCGAGCTAAGCGCGTTTTCTCTGCGGCCTTGTGCAATGTGTTGCCGAAGGAGGCGGATGTATTCTGCTACTGTGAGCTCAGGCGGCTTTGAGCCCACGACAGATATCGCAAATGCTATCGCTCTGGGACTTGGGCAGACGAGTCCCCTCTCGTTAGCTGCCATCGCGACAATGAACCATGGCCTTCAACCGGAGTGTTTTAAGAGTAGGTCGTTTGTGAGGTGTGAGTCGAAGCTAAGTAGGAATGAACGTCCAAGGCAGCTTCCTGGCGCGGACCCACTTGCTGGTAGGGAAGGAGCAATGCTTTTGCCGCGCTCTGCGATCTTGCTATTCAGGACACGAAGAAAGACTGATCCTACCTATTGACAATCTTTAAGATCGTTCCGAAGTTTCTTTCCAACCACGTCTCTAAGGAGTCAAGGCCTCAAATCTGCCTTGCTTGGAATTCCTGGCTTCCTCAATGGACTCGCGGAATTTGTTCCAAAGCACCTTCACTTCGCCTTCAAGCTTCATGCGGTCCAGAATCTTGTTAGCATACTTGCGCCTCTTCTTAGTGCTCCATTTGTCGCGCTTGGACAACTCCTCCGCTTTTCCATAGCCTTGACGCTCTAGCCATACCTCCACGTAGGCGTTCAGGTGATATCTCCAGTGCTGAAGCTGGTGTGCCGTACGGGCGTTCGCGCAACAGAATTTGCCGACGTAGAAGATGGTGTCCGTTGAAGCAACCTCGACGCCGTTCGCATCGTAGTCCTGATGGCCTGCTTCGCCGTGCTGAGAAGTGTCGGAATTTGAATCAGAATCGTCATCCTCGCCGTTATCAATATCTTCAAGAGTGGCGCGATGGTATGGCCTGCCCATGAATTGAACCTCATAGGTAGCTGGATGATTTGTCCTGTTGCAGGCATCACACTTGTCCCTCATCCAATGCTCAGCTGCACCTCGATCAATCACGTCGAAGCGCATTTCGGGTCGCGCATTCAGCGCTGTCGTGAAGACTGCCGTCCATGCAGAAGACGTGAACTTGGACGCAGCGAGACCATGAACCTCGTCATCCAGCTTTCTAAATGTGAGCTTGTATAGAGGGTCATCTTTCTGGAATGCTGGGTTGATCTTCTTCTGCACCATCCACTCCACCGCAAACTCAAAGAGCTCCTTTGGCTTCATGGAGGCATATCTTGTGAATTCAATTGGTATGTCCTCCGGTACCCCCAAGGTGTCATCACCATCCTCTGCAAGGAAGTCTGCATCTTCAGCATCCTCTTTGAACATCTGGCGCGAAGACACAAATCCAGATGCAGCAGCTACTTCCTCGTCCTCGTCCTCGTCGATCTCAATCACTTCATCGCTACCGCTGGCTTCATCAATAGAGTCTGCCGGCGTACCTTGTGCTGCTGTTTCCTCCTCTTCCCGCGCTTGTCCAATATTCGCACCTCGCGCACGCTTCAGTCTTTCGAGTGCTTTCTCTCGAGCGCTCTTATGTGCTGATTGAGTGCCACGAGCTGGTCGCGAGGAGGATCCCACATCACTGCTGGGACCGAGAAAGTCCAGATCTTCTGCGAGGTCGTCTTTTTCTTGCTGGGTCGCTTGTCGCGCACGCTTAATGCGTCGCCGACGGGGCGTCTTTGGTGTTTTATCGCTGTCTCCACCGCTCTCGCTCGGCGATCTTCGACGCTTTCTTGAGGACTTTTTCACCTCGATAGGATCTTTTTCGCTGTCTTCAGGCGTGGGTGAGTCTACAACGAAGTCGTCTTTCGGTAATGTTCTCCGCTGACGGCGCTGAGTTCCAGCGGTCGTAGGCATGTGGTCTTCGTCTTCTTCTTCTTCCTCCTCCTCGTCGCTGATGTGCACTGGCCGCGGAGCTCTGGCGATGATGCCCTCATCATCAGAGTCCACTAGAACCTCTGTTCGTGAACTGCGTGTGAGAGGGCCTTCCTTGGACTTCTGGATCCGCCGTCTTGGTGCTACAACATCGTCTTCATCGCTATCCGAGTCCTCTTCTCGCGGGCCCGCTTTCAAAGTGCTACGCTTCCCTTTGCTCTTCACTTTTGTCGTGTTGATGATTTTGCGTGGAGATGGCAAATTGTCATCAGATTCGGCACTAGAAAGCTCAACCATGCGTCCTTGTACTTGTGAGGAGAACATTGTGCCGCCGTTGGTCGACTGAGTGCGCGCGGAGGACGAAGGAAGCTTTACGGGTGCATCGAAGGAAGAAGCGTCTCTTGTATTGCTGAAGTCCAGTCGTTGTTGCCTAGATCGCGACTTTACTCGACCAGAAGTGAGACGTCTCTGTGAAGATTTGATGGGGCCCTCGTCGCTTTCAAAGGGGTCATCTGCTAACGTCTCTGCTGCAGCGGTCGAGACACTGCCGTCGTTGTTTGACGGAAAGGTCTTTGAGTAATCTACTTTGCGGTCCTTCACTTTGCGACGCTTAGCAGGACTCGACGATCCTTCGACTGTGACCGCAGCAGCACGGTCGCGGATCTGTCTGTTGTAGTCTTTGGAAGCAGGCGAGGAGGATGGCAGCTGCGAAAACGCTAAGCGGGTTTGTTGCTTTCTCTTAGACGGCATAATTCAACGGTCCAGCTGTGTATGAGCACGGGAGCGTTCGTGATTCTGGGTGGAGGCGATAAGATGAATCCTGATCCGTTCAAGAAAAAGTCTCAGGACGGAAGACGCGAAGGGACGCGACGCAGGGCGATGGCTATGACGACGAGTGCTCGAGCCGCAGCAATGTCCGACTACGGCCCTTTGGTGGGGACTGCTGAGAGGGGGGTCGCGACGAGGGAGCTTTCTTGCTTGCTTGCTCACTTAGGTACGCTCATTCACTCGATCAATGTTTGTCGCATGCTACTTCCTTCATATGTGCGAATCTTGGCTCCTCAATTGAAGACTTTGCACGGAGTAAGAGTCTCTCGTTCAATCGCAATGTCTGCAGAGCGGGCGAGCGCGGATGACTTCGAGGAGGGACGCGAGGACCAGGTTTCAAGCACAGCAATCCCAGGAAAGCAGCCGACGGAACAATTCCCAGAGTCACGAAAACCTAATGCCTGTATGCAAAAGTTTCGTCTGTTCTCTACCAAATCCTGATAATGATTGAAGTCACAGAGTTAATGAGAGCGAAGCCTAAGATTCGGCCTACCGAGGAGAACCGTGATGAACCTAGCAAGCGGACCACTTTCTTTGGCCGTGATGGTCTAGCTGCCTACACCGTGGATCCAGCTTCCTTCCCACAAAGCCGAGTCATCTACTACAATGATAAGTTCACTGTCATCAACGACCTCTACCCGAAGGCATCCGTACATGTATTGATTCTCGCGCGAGATCCGGCAAAGAACGTGCAGCGCGGACAAGAGGCATTTGATGATCCTCAATTTCTAGAGGATTGCCGACAGGAGGAGCAAAAGGTCCGGCAGATGGTTGCAGAGGAGTTGCGACGACGTTTCGGTAAATACTCGAGGTCCGAGCAGGCACGAATCCAGGCTATGGAGTCGGACGACCCTCCTGCAGAACTTCCACCCGGTCGAGATTGGGCTAAGGAAGTAATATCCGGCACGCATGCCAATCCATCCATGAATCATCTCCACATTCATGTGCTTAGCCGTGATATGGTCAGCGATCCTATGAAGAAGTCCAGCCACTATCTATCGTTCACCACAGACTTCTTCATTGGCCTCGATCAGTATCCGCTCCCTCCGGACGACCACAGAAGGAACTACAAACATTTCCCGGAAGACATGTATTGCTGTAGATGCGGTAAAAACTTCGGTAGGAAGATGGCGAAACTGAAGGATCATCTCGCGGAAGAATTCGAGGAATGGAAGAAACAATGAACGGGCTCGAGGGAACCTGACTTATACACGCTAGCAGGAGCTTTCCGGGGGTAGTCTGACGCTCTACATGCACGCATGGAGTGATCAAAAAGATATGTAAGTTTCTTCCAGCCTCGATATCGCCGGTTCACCTCGTCGCTAATGCAGTGCCATAGCACAGAATTAGACCATACGAATGAGAATAGGGCTCAGGATCCAAGCGTTGCAGGCAGGACACAGAATGCAAATGCTTTTCAATTGCTCCGTAGAGCGAACCTTGCCACGGATGGCCTCACAGCGTGACTCACTCGTAAACTCGCCTCCGTCTGGGCGGTCATGGCAGCGAGAGGGCATTGGGTGAGGTCCAGAGTAGAATACATATATGGCGCGGAGAGCGGAGATGATTTTTGCACGAACGCTGACTTGCCGAAAACCTGGTTCTAACAAAACGCAATAGCTCTATCGCATCCGCACTTCTCCTCATCGAGCGCTCCATCCGATTGATCGAAGCGATATCTGGCGAGACAGACACGTCTCATCGTTACACAGACAACGTTGGCACGCCAAGCCGATCCGAGACCACCGACTTTTCAACATTTTGCGACCTGTCCTGGATGCGCTTCACAGCGAGTGCATATGCAGTGTCGCGTTGATAGTGCATCAATTGATGTGTCTTCTGCATCGATTTCGACGCCATCGAATCGGTGTGAGGGCAGGTGCATTAGGCGTTTACGTCGTTGGTGATTGTCGGGAGGCAGGCAGGCAGGCAGGGTTTAGGGTTTACTGCGGGAAAGCGGCAGGGGCCGCGGTGAGGCGCGACATTCTCGAACACTTCAAATCGCCCCCTTCCACGCGCATGTGAAGAAGAAGCACGCACTTTCCACGCTCAGGAACCACCGACTCATCGACCATCGATGAGACACTCTCAGCTCACCCTTCGCCAATTCAGCAGGTGGCTATATTCTTCTCGTCGAGCGGCCTCCGGGCTTCCAGCTGCATGAACCTTTTCACTTCGCGCTAAAATATCGATTTTCATCAAAATCACTCGCAAAACTTCATCAAAGTGGCTCCCTCAGCAATCGGCACGTCAACTCCAGACGTGCAAACAGCCCACAGGATGGCCCAGGATCCGATAGGCACACCTCGCCGCTCTACCTCGTTGGCTAATTCCACCACTTCTGCGACTGGCTTTCGCAGCAGCGCCTCCAACAGCATTTGGACGAACGATTCTGCGTCGAGTCGCGTGACGAGCGGATCCAACGCGAATACCGCCAGCCTAGCTGTCGGCGGAAATCAGAACGAACATGTTCAAGGCCTCTGGGACCGCTTCACTTTTCTCAAGAATACCGACAACATCAAGAACAACCTGCTTGAAGACGTGCTCACCCGATACAGCCATCTCACGCATTTATTTGAAGAGTACAAGCGTGGAAGTGAGCAGCTGATAGCGGCGTCGGCAACTAATTCCCAGACCCAGGAGATTACGGCGTGGCGGGAGCACTGCGATAAATTGTACCATCTTCTGGTGAGTACAACCCATGATCTGGCAATTATCTTTTCATCTAGAGACGGCTATTTGCACTGTGCTTGAACATGTTCTCAAAGCTGACTATATCGAAGACGCGGGACGCATTTGCGATGATCTTGATTGATGGTGATAGTATGATCTTCAATACAGATTTCCTTCGTCTCGGCGAACAAGGCGGAAAGAAGGCTGCTCGTCAACTCAAGTTGGCGGCCGCCAAATATCTCGCCAGCCTCGAGGACATGCCCAAGGAGCTCCGCATTGCTGCTCGTCTATACACGAACGTGAGCGGCCTCGCGCAGACTTGTGTGCGTGCAGGCCTGGTCAGTTCTGTCACCGTTGTCGAAGACTTTCTCCGTGGCTTCACGTACGGAGACGATCTCTTTGACGTTATCGATGTTGGATACGGTAAAGATCGCGCTGATGGCAAAATTATCGCCAATTTCAAGCACGAAGTTTACAACTATCAGTGTCGACACATCCTTTTCGGTTGCAGCCATGACAATGGCTTCGCTCGGCATCTTGAACGATATACCGACGACGATGCCGCTGTCGCGAAAGTCACTCTGCTGGAAGGCGTGCCGTTCGAGAAGGAACTTCAAACTTTACCCTACCCACAGCAGAAATTCCCTGGCCTTTTCCGTGAGTCAAAAATCGTTGCCAACTCGGTGGATCTCGTCACTGCGGACTTTTCGCGTCTTCGTCATGACTCTAAGAACAACATGAACGTCTTCAACCCGAACAGTGCGGTGTTCACTCCACCAAGTCAGACACCGGCGCCAGCTACGCCAGCATACAGCCCGAAGACGCTGGGCAGCGATGCGCTTGGATCTCTTCGCAACGACCTCACCCGCACGAACTCTATGAGCTCCGTTGCATTGTCTGAAGCCGCGCCATCTGTTTCGACCCCGAACGGCGGAGGTTGGGCTAATATCGCGAAGGGCTCCGCGCATCTGCCGTATAAGGATCTGACAAAGAAGGTGGTTGGAGACGCTCTGCCAACAGGACCTGCGGTACTGCTAAACAAGGATGACCAGCGAATTGACGTGGAAATGGAGTACAACCACGAGAAGGTCTTCGGGCTGAAGAAGATCAAGCTTTGCAATCAACACTACATTGGCCGCGGCTGCTGCCATTATCAGGCTGGAAATCGGAATTGCCCGCATCGCCACGACGTTAATTTGTCTGCCGAAGATCGGAAATGGCTGCGTGTTGTGGCTCGAGAGACAGTGTGCAAGAAGGGTACTGCCTGTCTTGAGCTAGACTGCATCTACGGCCATCACTGCCCTTATCCGAAGCTGACAGAGGGCCCACAAAAAGGCATTGCTTGCATAAATGGGGTCAATTGCCGGTTTGCCAAGGAAATGCATGGTATGGACAAGACGGTTGCGAAGACGCTGAGAGAGCAGGACCTGGATCTGATGGACGTATAATGGATGGCCCTGGAGGTGAAAGTGGTCGACGCCCGTTTCTTCCTCTTGCTGATGTGCACAGGTGGCCTGCACATGGGAAGAGCAGTAAGTCTTTTAGGATGCGACACAGTAGCAGATGCTGATTAATGGGAATTTTTCACTCAATGGTATATATGTGTCAGGTATCGTGGTCTCTCGACTCAGGAAGAATAAACGGCGCAAAGGCTAGGATGGTAAGTGTAGGCGGGGACACATCGGCTCGAAGCCATGCGCCGCTTGTCGCACGTGGTTCTCTCTACATGTCAATTGGCGCCGCTACTTCTATACGCATTTTCGCCAGTCATTTTCGCCAGCCTACGTTACTGCTATCGATCTTCTTGCCCTTGTCTTCGCTCCAGCCCCGCCCAATCAGGAGCATCTGCTCGATTTACCATGCTTACCGCGTCTGACCGGGAGCTGTTGTCCACGAAATGTCTGGTGCTGCAGGTGCCATAACTGCCTCGCCGTCTCTGTCGCCGCCTTCGTCTTTCCACCACAGCAGTCCCCGCGCATTCGCACCTGCTCACCGCTCTCCGCCCGCCAATCGTTCCTCGCCAAGAGCCTCATATTCGTCCAGCTCACCTCGGCGCGCATTCAATGTGCCGGCCACATCCTCCGCGCCGCAACAGCCATACAAGTATTTCGTCGAGAGTGCGCCGGTAGCGGGCAGCGGAGTGCGCTACGTGGATGCTGGCACCCAGTACTCGCCGGACGGGTTCCCACCAACAGCAAAGGTGGCTGCAGCGGCTGTGGACAAGCCGGTGGGAAGCAGCACGGCGACCAGCGGCAGCAGCAGTAATCAACGCTCTACTGCTACGCTCACCGCCACGAGGAAACGCAAAGACGCTGCTCCGCCGGCACACTCGTCCCCCGAGCCCATGAGCGGTGCCAGCGCCTCTTCTGGCGCGCCACATTCTGCTCAGCCCCCCGATGAGCCGATAGTCAGAGACGAACCATCTCGCATTGTTGGCAGCACAAGTACACCCTCAAACACAGACCCGGAGCTACAGGAGGCCCGCTCGACTCATGGGCATTCGGCAGCGCCCAAGAGATCCAAAGCAGAGCCCGGGTCGTCCAAGATCATGCCGCTGAAGTACGAAACCTGCAGCCCTAAAGACCTGGGTGTGCTCATTTCTAACATGCTCATGGAGCTCATTCGGATTAACGACAGAATACCCTTGCGCGACGGACGATTGACTAGATTTCATTCCCGGGCACCACCAGGCATAAGCGTGTCCGATTACCTCCAGCGCTTAATTCAACATGCAACACTTTCGCCGCCGATATTACTCAGTATGGTGTACTATATTGATCGATTGTGCACGTTATATCCAGCTTTCACCATTAACAGCCTCACGGTCCACCGTTTCCTCATCACGGCGGCAACGGTAGCGGCGAAGGGCCTCAGTGATTCTTTTTGGACTAACCCTACTTATGCACGGATAGGAGGTATTCCCGTGTCGGAACTCGCGACTTTGGAATTGGAGCTCCTACAAAGAGTGCAGTGGAAGATTGTGCCGAAACCAGAGGTCTTGGAAGAGTACTATTCGAGCTTGGTAGACCGGGCGGATGGCTATGAAATGGAGGCCGGCAGCGCTTCCTCTGATACCAGTAGTTTGGCCGAAAGCGAGGATGACGCATCTGGAACCAGCTCAAAGCTCGTAAAGCGAGAAGACGAAAGCATGGGCGACACATGAGCAAACCGGCGGGAAACGCAATGGAGCATTTCTCAAAGAGCATGGGCGGTACAAAGCGGTGGGGCCCAAATATGCGATCCTGGAGACTCGTCCTTAAGCATGTGCGAACAAGGTGCAGATGATGCGCCATAAATTGCCAGCCTGACAACCGGGGCCACATGTCAAGAGGGACGTTTCCCATAGGTACCGAAATACAGTGCCGCTGGAAAGGCTTTAGGCTTATCAACACTCTGCGGCATCTGACCTGCTCCTGCTCTGCAGGGCCGGTAGTATGAATGGGATTGGACTGGGCGCGTGAGCGCAACGTATACCCGAAGTGCTCTCCTGCACAAGCCGAAATTGGCATACAAGGAGGTCGTTCTGATGGATGGTACGTAGAGGTTATGATGAGACGGCGGATTGACAACTTGAGCGTTCAGCAACATGCATCAGCAGGCAGTATAGTGTGGCTTTGATATCATGTACAGCATGATCCGACACAACGTCGGTCACCAGAATTACTATATCTTGATCATGATCCCCTTGTCCTTTCGCCAACCAGGTACTGATCTAGTCCTACAGTCCTTCCTCCCAAACGCACTCCAACCACTCCTGGCAGATCGCGCTGTCACAAAATAAAGCATGGCTTGTTCATAACCAGCGGTCAATTACAGTCAGAAAGCACAGGGTTCTTCCGTCTACAGCCCGTCCAGCGGTACTTTCTCGCCCACGCTTTGCCAAAAAGGAAACCAGCGGAAGCCCATTCATCCTCCATGAGCATGCTATCGGCATCGTCGCATGCAGCACTCAGATCCCACGTTCTCTGACGATGAAAATCTTCTCCTCTCACAGTCCAGTCTGCAATCACCACCAGGGTGCCAATATATTGTCTCACAGTATCCAGCATGGAGAGCGCTTTCATCATCCGGAAGATCTCATGCACAGTCTCAGCATGCGTGGCTCTCGTATAATCGTCCTGAAATGTTATTCGAAGTGAGAGCTTGTGAATGTAGTGTGGGCCTGGGGTTGAGAATGTCGGATCATGGTGTAAGAAACTGGGACCATTGAATATGAAGCGAGATAGGAAGTTGAGTAGTGTTCGGAAAGCATGGCCTGGTTGTCGTGGCCATCCATCATTGCGGCGGAATGCTTCTGTGCTGAGAATGCGTAGGTTTACGTTCAGATCGAGCGGCGAGCCTGGCTGTAGACCGTAGTTGAGGAGAGTCCACTTGGGAGTGTAGATGTAGCCTTTTGCGAGAATGTCGAGCTCGAAGCGTATTCTGCGACTTTGAGCGAGGTGTTTGGTCATTTGTTGAGTCTCTGCTCTGATTTGTTTGCATGTTGCGGTCAAGCCCAGTTGTTGCCAGGTACATTCTTCAGTCCAGAGGTAGAGCTGGCCATCTGTGCCCGGTGGAGGTATGGTTCTGCATGTTTTGGTTGGTCTCTCGAATCTCTGCTCGATAACGTGGAGATAGATCAGGTCTCTGAGCTCGCGTGGCAGAGTGAGCAGTCTGCATGATACATTAGAAGTCGTCATCGTCGTGAACCCTATATGCGGTTGGCTATAGGCCGAAGTGGATCTGACAAGACAGGACCAGATCAGAACTATGCAAAATCAAGTGCTTTGGAGCGGGGGAAAGCAGAGGAGTCAGTAGAAGTTCAGACGAGAAGATCAGGAACCAAGACACGGAATCACAGGTAATAAGAAAAGGAGTGCTGTCGTACAACATGATGCACCGCGAATAATGCGACCTCGCGACTTGTGTTGAAGTGCAGTAGCTCCGAAGCACAAACTCTCTCGGTACGGCACGAGCCTAGCCCTAAATTTAGCCTTAGCCAGGGTTTCACAAGATGATTGCACCCACGACTTCACATCGCATTGCCAACAACACCATCCACATAGCATAGCGAACATGGCGAACTTTCGGGCAGCTGTGCTGCTTGCAATAGCTGCCTTATCCTCTGCAGCTAAGCTCACCGTATCCATCCCGCCCTCACAGCTGCTCGAGAACCCCAACGAGCTGCCTGCTTCAACACACGCAGTCCTGCTTGGCCCGCCTGGAATACGATACGATGCGCCTCTGCGCCGCGATAACACATTCGTCTTTTCCGATTTACCAGACGCGAGTTACTTGCTCACTCTGCACTCTCGCGACTTCTTCTTCCCACCTCTTCGAGTAGATGTCACCGCCAATCCTGGAGAGAATGCACAGAACATCAGTGCATGGCAGACCTTCCGAGGTAATGAGTGGAGCAATAAGGGACAATCTTTCGGAGAGGGTAAAGATGAGCTCAGAATCGATGTGAGGCCTGGTGCACGGAAAGACTTCTACCAGCAGAGAGGAGGATTCAGCCTTTTGGGTTTCTTGAAGAGCCCTATGATCTTGATGGCTCTCTTCTCAGTCATCATGATCTTTGGACTCCCATACCTCATGGACAACAGTAAGTGCCCGTCGAAACTCTCGATGTCAATTTTATGGAGGTTGACTTCTTCTAGTGGACCCAGAAGCAAAGGCGGAATTCGAAGAGATGTCCAAGAAATCTCCTCTCACGGGCTCCAGTGGTGCCGCAAGTCAGATGCAGAACTTTGATCTGGCAGGATTCCTGGCAGGTCGGTCAAATGCACCAGCAGAACAGCCAGCTCCTGCTGCAAGCGGAGGGAAGAAGAGGTAGCCCAAGAACAAATACAATAGATTGATCCCACGCTTTGACGGCTTCACGGTCCGCTATTCCAGCTATTAACAATCATGCCAAGCCCAAGGCTTAGCCAGCAGTATGCGAACATCCTTCTTGCTCGTGATTAGGGCTGCGCTGAAAAATCCGGATGTCGCTCAAATCCATCCGGCCACCCATGGATATCTACGACCCTGACTAGTCTTGGCGTTATTCGGGCCCCTGTAGCTAGCAACCGCGGTCCCCGGATGGATATATTCATCCGTCCGTATCCTGTATCCACGTACATCCGGTGGATATCCCAGCCCTACTCGTGGTGCAAAGCGGCTAGGGTCGCACCTTGACATGATATGTATATGTCAGATGGATACGAGCTTTTCTATGCCTGACATCAATCCAACTCTTTTCAAATGGCCCCTATCAAGGTTGGGCTGATCGGCTACGGCTTGTCCACCAACGTTTTCCACCTGCCTTGGATTCTGCCGAATAAAGACTTGCAAGTATATGCGTTCCTCCAACGCGCCGAGGCGCCCAAAGGCACCATCGAACCTGGCAAACATTGTACAGTGGACTATCCTCAAGCGAAGCACTACAGGACAGGAGACGACTTCTTCGCAGATGCCGAGATCGAGCTTGTCATTGTCTGCACCACGCCTGATACGCACCTCCATTTTGCCGAGCATGCATTGAAGGCTGGAAAGCATGGTATATGATGTACAGTCTATATCTTTGCCCCCCAAACTAATCATTCTTCAGTTGTCGTCGAAAAGCCTTTCACGATTACCAGCGCCGAAGCCGACAAACTAATTGCCTTATCGAAGCAAACGGGCAAAGTACTAACCTGCTACCAAAACCGACGCTACGATTCAGGCTTCCGCACCTTACAAGAATTGGTTCAACAAGGCTCCTTCGGAAAAATCACCGAATTCACAAACCACTACGACCTCGACAACCCACCCTGGATCCATCAGGACAAACCAGCCGAAGCCGGCGACGGTCTCCTCTACACTCTAGGCTCCCACAGCATCGACCAAACCATCCAACTCTTCGGTCTCCCCAAAACAATCTTCTGCGTCAAACGCTCAATCCTAGTCTCCAACGGCGCAGACGACACGTTCACCATACTCCTCCAATACACCGGCGCACAAAAGGACTTACTCGTCACGATAAAAACCTCCGTCGTCACCCCCATGCCCAGCCACAAGATCCCGAAATTCTCGATTCGAGGCACGCACGGAACGTATTTCAAGACGGGCGAAGATCCTCAAATCGATCAACTTCTGGGATTAAAAATGAACCCTACCGATGCGAACTTTGGAGAGGAATCGGAGGAATGTCATGGGTTTTTGACGACGCGGAAAGATGATGGGAGCAAGTTCGATGGGCTGGTGAAGAGTCGGAAGGGAAGTTATGTGGATTTTTATAAGGATATTGTCAAGGCGATTCGTGGGGAGCAAGAGCTGGTTGTGAAGGCTGAGGAGAGTAGGAATGTGATTCGGTTAATTGAGCTTGCTAATGAGAGTGCTGAGAAGGGGGTCTTGGTTGAATGGAGGGATTAGATAGAGTCATCAGATACCTGCGTCTAAACTCACTTTGCTGTTGATCATGTTTCTGCCAATTCATGATCATCTGGCCTTCTGCAATGAATCGGTAGTCAGTGGTCCAGCATCACAGTCTGGCTCCTTATAAGCGGGATCGCATGTAACATTCGAAATATACCTATAGTACAGGCGTGGAAAGGCACATCTTCACTTTTAGTGCAGACAGACTTTGCATTGACCACTACGTGTACTCGGTACAGAGCTTACAGCAGGTACAAAACAAAACCAGAAAGCCTCGTCTCCATCGCCATTCTACAGGCCTTTTTTGTGCGATCAATCAATAAATCAATCCATCGCGCCTTCATCAGACATTGCAATATTGGTTCTCCTCGCTCGCAACGCCCGCTATGCATCCATCACACATTTCTCCTTCGTCGAAACCCTTCCTTGCATCCTGCAGTCTCAGAACGGTCCAAAATCTGCATCAAGCCCTCCACGGTTTTTTCTTCCTTGTTCATTTCGAGATAGCATTCGGTGCTCGATAGCACCGCTGAAGGAGTGTCCAGGTCAGATATCAAATCGACAAACATACGAAAATGAATCCTCGTCGGTCATGAGAGAGAACAATCCTTGGGAACGCGTAGTCTTCAACGCCGATCAAGCACATAGTAGCCAGCTCCGCAACAGGCTTCGCCCATGATTTTATGCTCATTAAGCCTTTTGTTGAGTTCGAGGAGGTCCTTTGACAGGGAGATACGAATGAAGCGTGATGAGTGATCGTCACGCCGCGGTGGTGTTGAAATCCGTAATGTATTACCGCTTCCTTTTTTTGTCCTTGTTAGGCAGCGCAGGAGCAATGAAATAGCCATTACTGGCTGTATTGCCCTGCTGTAGGGGCGGCGTGGGCGAATCCCCATCGTCCTCCAGAGCCTCCTCGGCTTTCTTGATGGTCACTCCCATGTGGCGACCATAGCGACCCTTTCTGCCATTTCCTTCGTCCTCGCTGACGCAGCCTTCGATACCAATGCCAGCATCTTTGCAGCGACCGCATGGGCGTTGACGGTCGCAACCCTTCTTGCTCTTGCGGCAGCGCTGACAGCGTGGCTTCGAAGACAAGTCTTCTTCATCTGCGCCAAGCTGATGTTGGAAATTGATTGTTGATGCAATGGAGGCTTTGCGCGATTGTGGAGGTAGAGAGGCCGGCGACATTGGCACTTTGGACGATGTCACTGATGACTTCTTCGGCTTGGTCACAGACAATGCGCGTGGCTTGCCGGACTTCGACATCCCTGCTGGAGGAATGCCAGTGCGATTCTTGTTCTTGGGCTTGATCTGCTTGCGTTGTCCATCGACGTCCATGTCGTCGCTTCCAAAGTTGCCGTCGCGATGATCTTCATATTCTTCGCCGCTCGTGCCCTCGCTAGGCAACTCGTTCATGGTACGCTGCTTCTTCCTCGCAGGTCCAACATCGTCCTTGTTGAGCTGCGATACAGAAGGCAGGCCTTCGTCATCTTCGTCGCTCTCATCCTCTTCGTCCGACGAGGCCAACTCAGCTTTGCCGCTGAAAGCATCATCAGCTGTTGACGTTGACGTGCGGCCATGTGAGAATGCTGTAGGATCTCCTAGCCGCATGAGTTGTAATGCGACGTCCTCATCGGAGATGACGCTGCCGATCGTCGGATCAGGCGTAGGCAGCACGCCGCCGCCGGAGTTGCGGTTAGATGAGTAGCTGGTACGACTTCCTCGTAGCTGTCTGGATTGCGCGTGCCCGCTCTGATATGGGTTCGATGGGAATGGGGGCTGCATAAAGCCACTGTTGCCGTAGCTTTGAGGCGAGGGGAGAGGCTGTTGGTATGAGAAAGTCTGTTGGCTAGAGAGTGCATACGGAGATGCCATGGGGCCGGAGCGACGTTGCGGCGATATAGAAGAGATCGAAGCACTCATAGGTACCTGTGGTGGTACAAAGAGAGGCAATTCCTGGCCATGTTAGAACCTATTCGAGCCTTTCAATGTTCGAGACCTTACCGAACTCTCGAATGCTCGCTTGCGGCGGCCACCCTCGACGATATTGTCGACAGTGATTTCAGCTTTGATCTCTTCAGCTTTGGATCTCCGGGAGCTGGTCACAGATCCATTGTCGTTATCAGCACTGCTGTATCCGTCGCCCTCTCCCAGCATGCTCTGCTCTTTGCTCTTCGTTCTCTGCACTCTTGGCTTTGCGCCTGGTGCAGCAGACGCACTGCGTCTACCAATTTCTGACTGTGGAGAGACGCTGCGTACTCCGGCAGATCGGGCAGCCGACCTGGAAGGGGAATGATTCACACCAATATTGGGCGGGCGCATCTCAAAAGGCGCGCCCAGTGTAGCCTTCTTCGGCGAGACCGAGTCTCGAGCAGGTTCGCTCATAGGCGCAGGTGGTTGCGCGACAGTTCTGACGTAGACTGTCATATCGTTCTCGAAGTTGTCAAAGGCCGCTATAATGCTGATGCCATCTCTGTTCTCAAAGCTGACGCCATATTCGTACAGTCCATAGAAGTTCTTGACCGTTGTGATAATTGACTCGGTAGTATCATGAGGGGATATCATGACTCTCATCGGTAGTCTTGCTTGTATGCGCGGGTCTTTGGGGTCAATGAGCTGGAAGACAACATGTCTCTGATCTTTCTTGGCGGGCGACCCTCGAGTATAGGCGGATCTGGCGGCAGCACCATCAGAGCCTCTACCTATGCGATTTGTATTCCCTGAGTACATTTTGGTATTATGCTGCGCATCTGAGCCTGAGAGTCCTTGACGAGTTGGATATTGGTGATTCTGCTTTCTCATATCGCTCGCCCCAGTAGAGTCTTGGCCGGCATTGGATAACATGGTCGAAACGTCCATATCACTGCCCACCAAGTATGGTAGTGGTTCAGAGGGGTAGACCAGTGCAATGCGAGTGTATGTGGTTCGAATTGGAGGAGGGTGGTCTATGAGCGTGGCTCAGGTCGCCGTCGGCGCAAACTCTCCTCCCGGATGGGCGGTGACGATGGCAAAGGGGGGATTGCTGGGACAGTGACAATATCAGCTAACCGTTTGACATCGCAGGTGATCGCGAGGGTGTACGGGTGTCATAAGCATGCGCAAAGCGTCATGTGGTGGCTTGAGAAAGGGATGGGCGTGATGTCTCGCAGCTGACTGAAGGATCGAGAGCAAGTCGGCAGAATGGTGATATTGGGGTCTGCGGAAGCCGCTACGGCGCATCTGAGCACATACCTTGAGTCGCCGGGGTCTGATCAGAAGGGTAGATGGTTGTTTGATGGAGGGTTGGACGCTGCGTCCTTTGACCTCGCCGCCCTAACCAGCGATGCCGCGGGAGCCGACAGGCGAGGCGATGGCAGGTGAGTGCGGCGACTATCTAGGCAAGTAGGAGATGAAAGGAGATTGCAAAGATAGGACGATCGCACCACTGCACGACTTGACGTCTTGTCAGGTGTGTTGTGTTGTTGTGCCGATGTGGGAGAACGGAAGAGGAAGAGGCATGAAGCCAGAGCCAGAAGCAGCCCACTCTGCAGTGCACGATCCCGGACGGAACTGTGCGAATCGCGATACGGCAACACTTGCTCAACATTCCTACATGCACCATCGTAATTGGATTCAGAGGCGCCTCTATCGCTTAAATCCGTGCTCTTCGCAAAGATCTATATAGCCAATGCGAGTGGTTGATGTATCCGCCATGATAGCCGCCCATGGGTTCGTCAGACAAAGAAACGAAACATCCGGAAGAGATATATGTCCAGTCACTCCAACAGATTACGAAACGAGGGCAAACTGTGAGCAGCGTAATCCGCCGAAGCGCACAGCGCATGAGCAGCGCCAACACAGAGCGAAATAGAGGCTTCTGCTTTAGCTGCATCTACCCCAAAACCCAGGCGCAGAAGACGCACGTTCAGGTGGACGAAGTGCCATGGCTGAGCCAATCATAGCTTCGGGGTCTAGAAGATCAGCCGGACGCAATCCACACCTCTTCGCCCACGGAACGAGCAACAGAAGGACGGTGAGGTGACCGCTTCAGCAAACCTTGATGAACAGCGGGAATGGGTTATCTGTAGGGGCCGAAATGCTACATGGCGATGCTGTAGCCGATCGTTGCGGTACAGTGCTCCGGATTGCGTTCGTACAACCGACATGGCCCTTTGACGTCTTGCGCATCGCTGCGAGAGCTCGGCATGTTGTGGTGCTACGACAATGCGTTTCGAATATGGCGCAAAAGACTGCGCATGCGACTGCGACTGCGACACATATTTGCGCAGCCATATCCATCACAGTGGTGCGGGTGCCGCAGGCCCCGAGCATGTATTCTAGCGGTGATAGCGGTGATGACATTAGTGGTAGTACAGTGAAGCACCATGTCGCTTGCAGGTACCCAGGGAGCGCGAGAGCATATCGCGCAAGTGTTAATAAAGTCAATGAAAGCCGCGCAGTCGCGCTGCACCGTTGGCCGAGCACGGGAACGAGGATTGCGGGCTTGTTTTCTCGCCTGCATTAATAAAGTACGTTGGAGGGGAAAGTCCCGCCGGCCTTGTCGTTCTCGATTCCAGTTTCAAGTCGGCCTAGATAGCCAGAGCGATTGGTTCCCAGGACGTCGAACGAAGTGTCTGACAGCGCATGAATTCCACACGGACCTCACCATGCTGCCCACCCGTACAGCGGTTTGCGCAGCATAGTAGAGGAACAGACTTTGTACGTAGAGGTGTCACAGAGGTGGTGAAGTCGGTCACGTTTTCTCGTGGGGCGGAGGTGTTTTCGGAGGGAAGCTGACGCGTGTTGCACAATGAAATGCGAAAAGTGAGAGCATGCCACCATTCCGCGGAATGAGACTTCCAAAGTGATGCACGATGGTGAGGCGTCGGTATACTATGTGTGGCCCTGTTTGTGCGGTGATGTGAACAATGTGGGGGGATTGCGAAAGTGAAGTGGTGAAGTTGATTGATGGTGGAAGACGTGACGGAGAGGCGCTAAAAGTGGCAAGCGAGCAAGGGTTGCGGCAGCTCGAAGAACTTAGAATTGGGAAGGCAGTCGCGGCTGCGACCGTTGCTACGACAGTTCTGGGACTAGCGTGACTGGTCTGGTCGGAGCTCCATCGAATGTTTTGCTCGGGTGGAGTGTCAACACAGCAGGCATATCTAACAGCACCATAGCCATACACGCCGCACGCGCGCCGACTACCTTCCAGCAGGTAGTAGGCTCGTCGTCGTCGTCGTCGCGCTGCTGAGATTTGCAGTCACCCAGCGAAGACAACACCGCCGTCAATTCACCACGGCGCCAGTCACCAGCGCCCTTCACGTGCCGACCACCACCAGCCCAGGCGACAGCAGCACATAAATCATCAGCGCAATGGACGCGAAGGTAAGCTCACTATCCCCCATGGCTTCCCCCCAACAAGGCGAGAGAGAGCCCTCGGCGCGGTGGACCTGCACGCTCCCGCACCACCCACCTGCCCTGGTCATGCCGGCAGCGACAGCAGACGCGAGTGCGGAGCAGCAGGATAGTCCATCAGATCATCCTCTCACTACTGACCTGCAGCCTGCCATGACTGCCCAGTCTGTCGACTCGGCGCAGCATCAAACTACCCTTCACATGGCGCCTCACCAGCAGTCGCAGTCGCAGCCTCCACCACCTGACCAAATGACACTGACAATCTTGTCAAAGCCGCAGCGGCCGCCGCCTCGTGCGGTGCGTATTCACGACGAGAATATGCCTCTCCACATCGCCAACGGACCCATCGGCAAGACACTGCATCAGCGGACCAAGTCAGCATCCAATATCAACACCAAGAAGCAGGTGCTCGGCGAGGCCACAGCCAACGCGAAGATTGGCCCCAAGGACGATTCTGAGGTTGGCAAGGCATCGCCAGGAAAGATTCGACTGGTCCAGGAGCCAGTCATGCCGCCACCAGCAGGATCATTCTCGCGTCCCGCTGTGCGGCCACTTGCGCCCAAGAGCGCCAACATGCAAGTAGCCGCAGCAGCTGCGGCTACAACAAAGGCTGCACAGGCTGCTGCATACCAAGAGCCGGTGCAAAAGAAGGTGGTGCCAAAGAAGAGCACCAAGGTCCTCAAAGATCCTATCCTCGGTCAGCCACAGCCTGAGGTTGCCAGAAGCACAACTGCTATCGTGCCAACACAAACCAATACAGCACAAGGAACTTCATACGCACCACCTGCCAAGGCTACCGTGCAAGAGACCTACAACGTCCAGCACCAGACACAGCTTGTGCCCCTGCGCGATGAACCTGCTGCGCGGCCACAGCCTGTCGCTGCCGCCGTTCAACCGGCAGTGCCGATTCCGCAACCATCATACCTCAACCAACAACCCGATCAGGCCTTAATGCCTCGCGCCACAGTCCCAGCAGTAGCTTCAGGATACGCTGTCTCCACACCAACCACAGATCAATACGATGCCCAAGACGATTACGACGAGGACGACTACGTCACGGCTCGGTCCTTTGGCTTTCCAGATACGACCATGGACCTTACCACTGTCTTCAATCCACCACATACCAAGAAGGCCAACCTGGAGATCGCTGAAGCCAAGGCATTCGTCGAAGAGACCCGGACTCCAGAGGACGTTGAGGACGAGCAGTGGGACACTTCAATGGTTGCTGAGTATGGTGACGAAATCTTTGAGTACATGCGCGAGATTGAGTCGCGCATGTCGCCCAATCCATTCTATATGGAGCTCCAGCACGAGATCCAGTGGTCGATGCGAGGTGTCCTCATGGATTGGGTTGTGCAAGTCCACCAACGCTTCAACCTGCTGCCAGAGACACTCTTCCTCACGATCAACTACATCGACCGATTCCTCTCTTGCAAGATAGTCTCTTTGGGCAAGCTTCAGCTCGTCGGGGCCACGGCCATTTTCGTTGCTGCAAAGTATGAAGAAGTCAACTGCCCAACCATTTCTGAGATCATCTACATGGTAGACAATGGTTACTCTGCCGAGGAACTTCTAAAGGCAGAGCGCTTCATGCTGAGCATGCTCCAATTCGAGCTTGGATGGCCGGGCCCCATGAGCTTCCTTCGCCGCATCAGCAAGGCTGACGACTATGACCTCGAGACCCGCACCCTAGCCAAGTACTTTCTAGAGGTCACGATCATGGACGAGCGCTTTGTCGGTTGCAAGCCAAGCTTCCTCGCTGCCGGCGCCCACTGCATGGCACGCTTGATGCTCCGCAAAGGCGACTGGACCCAAGCACACGTGTACTACTCCAACTACACTTTCCGCCAGATGCATCGTCTGCTTGACGCCATCTACAAGTGCTGCGAGGAGCCAGAGAAGCATCATGGCGCTGTCTACGAGAAGTACACGGACAAGCGGTACAAGCGAGCTTCCACATTCGTTCGCGGCGAGATGGCCAAGGGCTTCAAGCTACCATTCACGACTCAAAGCAACAGTCTTTCCTTGGGCGCACAGAACCCGACCACCACCAGCTGGCTGCCACAGCAACAACAGTGATGGACTCGAGTCATCCTGAGCAGCCAAGGCATTTCGTACCGTGAGTCTCGGCCTCAAAGCGATGATTGCGTGGTTATGCTGACATGAGCAGTTCTTTCAATTGCATCCCTACGCTCGCTTCGGACCGGACGGTCTTGCCACCTTGGCAGTTCTTGACATGAGTCCTGAGAGGCGTTTGGGAAGTCTTGCTATTGTTTCCAAAAGGCGCATTGGGTGGACAGGACATGGACGACTGCAACGACAGCGTGACGACGAAACGATCCGACTAATACAGAGTTGTCTGTCTCTCCTTTGGCAGGACTCTGGCTTTCCTTGTGGCATGTGTATTCTGTAGCCTTTCTTTATCACTCTTCCAGCGACAGCGGGCGTGCCAGCAGGCGGCTCGTTGGAGGCTTCGGTGGGATAATGGAAACGGAGGCGGTGTAATAATGAGCTCCAACAGTCGAGCTCTGGAAAGTGATAGAGGACGGATAGGACAGACTACCAGCTACCAACACTTTGTGTGCC
Organism: Pseudocercospora eumusae; assembly: GCA_001578235.1. Taxonomy (NCBI): domain Eukaryota; kingdom Fungi; phylum Ascomycota; class Dothideomycetes; order Mycosphaerellales; family Mycosphaerellaceae; genus Pseudocercospora; species Pseudocercospora eumusae. The sequence continues at coordinate 79,827 of LFZN01000020.1, read as the reverse complement.
CTCTTTCAATAGCAGGGTTGGGTAGCATGGTAGTAATAAAGCATAAAAACATAACAAGACGAAGCATCTACTACTACTGTTGTCATCTTCTGCTGCCTCTCTTTTCTCCCGCTGTTGACGTGATTCGTGACGGCACAGGGAGACCCGATAATGGCCCCGCAAAGGAGCTAAATCTGGACTTTCGTCTGGACTTCCTCTCGGCTTCGGTCCTTCCTTTCAGAGCGAGCTGCATTATTATTGCTGCAGGTCCATTCAGCAATTTTTTCCCCCGAAGTGCGTGGCTTTTCAGCCTCTAATAATAATGCGCATACCTTAAGGTGGACAGGAGTGTGAGCTTCGGACTTCCCCACCACTCCGCTACAGATGGACCCTTGGAGGGGGGCTCAAGGATCGATGAGCATTGATGAATATTGTCTGACTGCTCTGAAGGTGAAGCGGCTAGATCTGCAAGACCCTCTCCATCTATTCTACCTTCTCCTCTTACACCGCTTCTTCTTCTTCTTCTCCAAACTCACACCACACCATCATCTATCTTGACATTCACCCCTCTCCATATCTCGAACAAACATGTCTGCCCAACAGCCCGTCCTCGTTGAGTCCGCCTCACTCCACGGCAAGGTTGCCCTGATCACTGGTGCTGGTCGTGGCATCGGCAGAGGATGTGCCATTGAGCTCGGCAAGCGTGGTGCCAGCGTCGTGGTCAACTACCAGAGCAGCAAGAAGGACGCTGAGGATGTCTGCAAGATCATTGAGGCTACCGGAACTGGTGCCAAGGCTGTCGCCATTCAGGCCGATGTCAGCAAGCCATCAGAGATCGAGCGTCTGTTTCAAGAGACCAAAAAGGCTTTCGGCAAGATCAACATTGTTATGAGCAACAGCGGTACCGAATCTTGGGACAAGACCGAGGAGATCACTGAGGAGAAGTACGACCACGTCTTCAATCTCAACGCTCGCGCACAGTTCTTCGTTGGTCAAGCAGCATGGAAGCACCTCGAGGACAACGGTCGTCTGATCCTCATGAGCTCCATCGCTGCTGGTCTTCTTGGTGTCCGGGATCACGTTCTGTACAATGCATCCAAGATGGCTGTCATTGGCATGATCAAGGCATTCGCCACTGACTTCGGTGTGCGCGGTATCACTGTCAACGGTGTTGCTCCGGGTGGTATCAAATCCGACATGTTCACCCAGAACGCATGGCACTACATTCCAGGTGCCACTCCAGACTGGCCAGCTGAGAAGATCGAAGGCATGATGGCTGAGCACTGCCCACTCAAGCGCTGCGCTACTCCAGAGGATGTCGCCCGTGTTGTTGCTTTCATCGCTTCTGAAGATGGCGGCTGGGTTAACGGTAAGCTTACTATGCAGAAGCCTGGCGAGGCGAGCCTCAGCTGAAGATGCAACGCTAACCCAACTGTTCCTTGCAGGCCAAGTCATCACCATCTCCGGCGGTTCGTCCCAGTAAACGCTGCAGCTTTTCAGTAGTACTGCATGGGAAACAGGAGCATGGCTTTTAACGAATTGGAATTGTGTATGGAAGATACCAGATGGCAAGGCTTGGGATAGATCGGATAGAGGATCACAAAGCTTCGCTTTGCGGCCCCATTTGATGCCATTGACGACAGAAGAGAAAGACATGATGTAGCTAGCGCGATCTACGACCATATGTCCTCGGAAGAGACATTTGAAGTCTCGATCTCGAAGGTTTTATTTTTGGCATCAGCCCTTGCACCGAGTTTATCGTGACATCAACCCCGACAATCGACAATCCTGGCTGACGATGCCGATGCCGATGCCGATGCCGACATCGGCCTTTGAATTCTGTGAATGTCTAGAATACGTGCATTGATCACGAAGAGTACTACATGCAGTGTAGGTAGACGCATCTCACGGGACTTGAATTCTTCTCCCAGGCCACAATGCATATACTCGTACGTCCTGCATCAACGCTCACCAAGTGATTAAGCTAGCTAGATTATTATCCTTACAAAACACCTATATAGGTCACAAATGACGACGGCCCCCCCTCAGCCCAAGCCTCACCCTACATCCTCCCCTTCGTCAACGCCCTCGAATCAGCCGGCCACACCGTCTCAGTCATCGTGCCCGACGCCCAAAGATCCTGGATCGGAAAAGCCCACATCGTCGGACAAGACGTACGCACAACTTTCTACTGGCCCCCCGCGCAAGCCCCAGAAGTCCATTCCGACACGTCCTCCTCAACCGACAATGGCAAACATCCCTGGGTCCTCGTCAACGGCACGCCAGCCGGCTGCGCTCAGATCGGACTCAGCCATTTCTTCCAGGATCGAGGCCCCGTAGACTTGGTGATCTCCGGTCCGAATTATGGCAGGAATACCACTGCGGTTTTCGCGCTCAGCTCCGGCACGCTGGGTGCTGCTTTGGAAGCGAGTGTATGCGGGTATAGGGCCATTGCTTTGAGCTTTGCGTTTTTCGACCGGAACAATGATGCGGAAGTCGTGGCGGAGTCTTGTAAGCAGGGTGTGAGAGTCGCGGAGTTTTTGGCCAAGAATGCGCCTTGGGAACCTGCTCAACTGTACTCGGTCAATGTGCCGGTGAAGAAAGGGTGTAGCGAGGCGCCGGTCAGGTGGACGAAGATGCTGTGAGGCCTTGCGGAATTTTTCTTTTGGTTTGTCGGCAAGCTGACGTCGAGATTCTACAGACAAAATCAGTGGAAGAAAGGAGCTTGTTTCCAGGAGTTGCCGAGTGGAGCGGCAGTTGATGATCCTGCGAGCGAGGAAGCTCAGTTGCGGAAGCAAGAGGCGAAGGAGGCTGGTGAGATGAGTGGTACGGCGACGCCTTCGAATAATTGGAAGCATAGACACTTTAAGTGGGCTCCGAGATTCACTGATGTGTATGAGAGTGTGGAGAAGAGTGGTCCTGGCTCAGACGGCTGGGCTGTCAAGGAAGGCGAGACGAGTATCACAGCACTGAAAGCGAACTTCATGCACGCAGAGGGCTTTGAGGGAGAAGTGAAACTATGATTAAATGCTTGTAAAAAACTCGGAGCAAGGCCTCGTCGAAATCAGAAATTTTCCGACTCATGCGATATACATGTAGATGTCGTGTAAGATAGTTTTTGCGACTCATGCAGTCATGGAAAGGCTCAGACCTGGGTATCATTTCATTCCCTTCCTCATCAAGAAGAAGTCATCGTTTCTCGTTTCACTAATCCAAACCTTCGTGACAACATCTCAGAAATATCCGTACGTGACCTTCCCAGCCCATCAGCAACGAAAACAGTCTGCTCTTCTCTCTCAATCCCAGACCTCGCATTTCCAGCTTCAAGAGCCGCTTCCATCGTTCTGGGTCTGCTCAAAAGCTGTTCGACCTCAAACTCCCGCTTTTCTTGCTCCGCCTGTCTTTCCAATTCCAAGCTAGATTTCTTGACACCGTGATCCCAACCCTGCTGCATCCACGGAGCGCTAGCTTCTTCAAAGCGTCTGCGCACATCTAGATCCTGCTCGAGAGTTTGGAATGTCTCGGTATCTGTTGGCATGAAAGCGCACTTCAAAGCTCGCACGCCAATTTCCAGGAGGCAGCAAGCGATGATGGAAATCAGAAGGGTGAGCCACCATAATCCGCTCTTGCCGAAGCGTGAGAATAGTCCAAGCTTGACGTTGTATTTCAGGTTTGGGGCGTATAATGCTGAGAGGATGATATTCCACAGGAACCAGCCGCCCACGGAGGCTATGACTGCGACTGCGGCCATGTATGACTTGTAGCGCTGTTCGATAATCTGGAGCTCGATGGCGATCAGGATGACACACGCTGTGAATGTCATGTTCCCTAAGGGAAAGATGGTGTTCTCGGCACTGAACAGGGCGTCGCCGTAGAGGCCCCACATGGTGAAGAAGATGATCATGGCTTGTGATACAGCCATGAACATCCAGCCGATAAAGACCTTGAGATTGAGACCAAGACCACGTTGGCCTTTGGTGTAGAGTTCCGGTACAGCGATGAGTGTAGAGGCTCGCAGGTCTTGCTCGAAAATGCCGAGAAATATAACTGTGAGGGACGTGAACAGCGTATTGAACATCGATAGCGACCATGATTCGTAGAGACTGGTTCCGCTGTATCCATTGTAACGTTGATATAAGGCTTGCGTGAGGTAAAACAGCATCTCCTTCCAGAATGTAGTTACAGCGTATGTAGTGGTCCTAATGTAGTTCCAGCGTCCATGCACCAGTAACAGTTTCGTTAAGAACCTGAATTGGGCAATCGAGTAGTCACTGGTCCTTGCCGCCTGTAAGCCCTCTTTACCTGTGATGCCAATGCCGACATGCGCTTCCTGGATCATTGCAATGTCATTTGCACCGTCCCCAATAGCAAGTGTAACGCTCTTGTTGACTCGCATGCGAATGGCATTGACCAGTCCAGCCTTCTGGCTTGGTGAAGCCCGGCAGCAAATAACAGAGTCTGCTAAGATTGCCAGATCTAGGAACAATGTGTGCAGAGCCTCATTGGACTGAAGTACGGCCAGAGTCTGGCCATCAATGATCACAACGCTGTGAGCTATACCTCCTCGGTTGATATCAATTATGGATGCAGCAATGTTCTGCTCAACATCACCAGCTTCATAGTCCAACACGGTCACCGCGGAATAGTCTTTGATGAGCCTACAGCTGTGCCCAATGTTGATCGCAGTCTCTCTCTTGTCACCAGTCAGCATCCACATCTTGATGTTAGCTCGACGTAGGCGGTCAATTGTCTCCGGAACGCCCTTTTGTAGTTTGTCTTCAATGGCTGTCGCGCCACCAAGCTCAAGATGTTGCTCAATCATGTCACCCGCTTTCTCAATCAGTTCAGTCCGGTTAACGAGTGATGTAGTGGCGTCATGGTAGATCTTCTTCCATGAGCGGTACTCTTCTTCAGAGAGAAAGCGATGGCCGTAAAGAAGAGTCCTTAATCCTTCGGTAGCGAAATCGTTGATGTGTTGCAGACATCGTTCGATGATCTCATCCTCACCTAAATTAGCTTCGCCTCCAAGGACGTTGATGCCATGCTCGGTATGGAATGAGCCTTGCCGTTCCGACATCGAAGGACGGAAATGTGACGACACTCTCGGAGAAATATCGTGTTCGCGTTGATTCAGCCAGCCATCTATATCATCTCTGATGGGATCGAGACGTCCCATGCTTGCTCGTCCGATTGTCGTACCTCGTCGAGCCAGGCTGTTGCTTGTACGAGGCATGCTGGTGACACTGCCAGCACGCTCAACAATGCTACTTTTCCTTCGTAGTGCTTCTTGAGCCTCCATTGATTTGCGCTCAATTGTGCGTTTCTCAATTTCAGCCAGCTTTTGGTTAGCGATACTTGCAAGTCGAAGTCGCTTCATGATCACGGAATCAGCTCCTTTGCACATGACGACGATCTTTCCATCTGGCAATCGAACCAGGACTGACATGCGTTTCCGCTTACTTGAAAATTCGATGACGTCCAGAATTTCGTAGTTTTCGTAAACAGGCTCCTCATCCATACCGTTCGGATACAGCTTCAGTGTCAGAATAGCGGCATCACGTTCGTAAGCCAGATATCCGAGCTCTTGTGCAGCTCTCACAAGGGCTAGCTCGTCCGGCGAAGATGCTTGAAAGCTGATTCTGCTATCGTCTTCATCGCCCTCGACTCGTTCCGGTAGACATGTATGACACACAGCCATTGAAAGGATCAGCATCCGAGCGCGCATTGCAAATGGTGTTTGCGGTCGCTGCTGCAGGTTTTGGATTAATTCTAGTGTGTTCTGCTCTGTTTGCATCATTTCTGGCGCAGCCGAAGACCTCCACTGAGATGTCGAAGCTCGGCTGGGCCTTGGCTGTGATTGCTCGCGTTCGATTGCCTGCTGACTGTGCAGACTTGGTGCTGATGTCGACTTTCGAGACTTTCGAGCCGCCTTCTTGCCTTTACTCCGCTTCTTGTGCAGCATGATCTCCTTCGGCTGATGCTGGAGATCAGTGTCGTGCAAATAGGCTGAACCTGCAACGGAGAGCTTTCGGAACTTCATGACATTCTCTGTGAGCGTGCCAGTCTTGTCCGAAAAGATGTAGCCAATTTGTCCCAAGTCCTCGTTGATGGTTGATGTGCGTGCCTCAAATGGCGTATTGCTCTCCGGATCATACATATCGATGTCGTTCATCAAGACCATTTGAGATACTTTGATGATTTCCAAGCTGACATACAGCGAGAGTGGGATAAGTGTGTTGAACATTATGATGAAGCTGGTGAAGAGTGGCCCGAAGCTGACTTTTGCGTTGCTGATGTACCATGACTTGGACTCCGTTGTGTCTTGCCAAACTTGGTATGCGATGCTGTTGAAGAGTGCCAAGAACAGAACAAAGAAAACCATTGCAATGACGATCTTGTTTACTACAGCCTGAAGTGCGGGAGCTTTGATCCTAGGATTTTTGTTGGCATTCATACGTATTTTGCACTCCTCGCCGCTGTATGCCACGATACCGATGCATTCGGGGGTATTGCGAAGCACGCTTCCACGATATAAAACTTCGTTGTTTGTTAGCGGCGAAGTCTTGCCATTGACGGTCACTCGACCCTCGAACGAATACAGGTCTAGATTGGGATCTTCTACAACGAACTCCATCTCAGCAGTGGCCAGAGCCTCGACGGTCATGGCAGCTTGGATAGTCTCGGGGCTGGGCTGTTTGGGCTTGAGATTGGTCTCGCCGTCTAAAGCCATTGTTTCAATGTATGCGGTATTGTTAGGACCTTTGGCAGAAAGCAGCACCAGATCTGCCGGACAAGTATCGTCGCGTTCCAACTTCACCACATCGCCGACTCGTAGTGACTGCCACTTCACTGGCGCCCAATGCATTGGCCCATCCATTGGTATGCCCACGGAGTCTGGATTTGTGCTGTTCGAATCTCCCGCGACTGGCTTGTAGACATGGAGAACTTTTGCCTCGTCATTATTCTCTGCTTTATCCAATCTGTGGCGGCGAAGATCTTCGTAGCCCTCTTTGCCCATCGATAAAGCAACGAAGAACATTAGAGGGACGATGGTTGTGTAGGTGCCGGTGGTACTGAGGCCAGGAATCATCTGGAGAATCGAGACACATAAGAAGTAAGCATTCGCAAGCTTGCTGAATTGAGCGAATAATTGTCGCGGCACAAAATTCCAAGCATTATACTTGGAGGACCGGATCAAGTTGGAAATGTACGGCTTGCTCGTCCGCTCATCGATCAAGTCCTTCTTCCGTGAAGGATCCAGAGGTATGTGCCTACCATCTTTCGAAGGAGGTATCTCTTGTATTCTCAGCATGAGCTTGCGTGCTTTTTCGATTGATGCTGCCATCTTTCTCAAGGGTAAATGTTTGCGAGCCTGTTTCGACATCCACTGCTGATAGTTGGGCAAAGCAGACGACCCGGGCAATGCCGCCGACTGCTTAATGGAAGAACTTTGTCGCCAGACGTCGTCCACTGGAGTCACCGTTATTGAAGTTCTTGAGTCTTTCTTTGCGGTCTGTGGCCTTGCCGTAACCGGGCGGTCTCCAGATGAGTTACCCACGTCCTGGAGTTCGATTGATCCATGTCCCTCCACACTACGAGAACTGGCCATATTTTTCATGAACAGTGAGGTTCGCATTGAGAGACCTCTCGCCCTGCTTCTTGGCGACAAGACCGGAAATTGTGAGGAAGGTATGCTTTCAGGACTCGTGACAGTAGATCGGCCGAGCAGACCTGCACTGCCGGATGCCTGTGCCAGACCAGTATCGACCGACAAGTTTGGACCTTTCGATCGATCGTTCGCGCCATCGTAATCTTCGTCGCTTTGGCGCTTCTTATTCGCAGCTCTTGCTTCTACATCTTGTGAGAACCGGACTCGTTGCTCGACGCTGGGGCGAGGATCTACTTCGTGAACTCCAGGTTGTACGCCATCGTTGTCGCGCGACATGATCTCTCCATCACTGTGCTCGCTGTGTGCGGAATGTCGACGTCGAATGTTTGCGTCCGACATGGCGCGTTGCTTCTGTTCGGCCGGGATGAAGCAATGCGTCGAAGTGTAGAAGTACTGAGCGCCAGTCGAGACTGTTCATCTTCTTCGTCCCCGAGAGAAGTAGAAATTTGGTATAGTCATATCTAAGAATACTGTAAGGCTGGACGCTTTCGCGCCTTGCATGTCGAGGTCTTGCACCGCCACGTCGGTGTTGCGCGGCATCCCATCCTGGAGCGTGTCGGAATGACATTCGGAATATGACAGACAGACAGACAACAACCCTGGAACATGTCGGGTCGTAGAAGGTGTCGCAAAAGACGCAACAGGATCTTTGCTGTACCAATATGCTATGCCACATGAACGTGAAGTGTCATCTCGCCGTTGACCTTCCACCGTTTCTGACCTCGCATTCGTGCCGAGACACGTGCCAAGTCTCAAAAGCCGATACGAGTCGAGTCGCCTTTCCAAATTACAAATTACACATTGACAACTAGCTTTTGATGCCCTCAGATGGCTCTCGGCCGTTCTTTAAGAGTCGCGTTGCCACATTCAAGATTTGAGCGTCCGAGCATCCAAATTCCGAATCTCCCTCAGACTCGATCGCCCATTAAGCTCCTTTTCCCATGCCTGCTCCTGTCTACCGCTTTTTCTCTGCAGATACGCCGTAAATGGACGACCCAATTGCGCTCCAACGACACAGAAGAATGTAGCCTGGAGCAGAATGATCAGCAAGAGCAGAGATGGACTCGATGGGCAGGGAATATGATACCCAAAAGTGCCAAAGGATCACAATTGTCGTTCCGATATTCCAAGGCGCAAAGAATTTGACAAACTGATCAACCTGGTAGAGATCGTTCTGTGACTGGATATAGTATTTGCGAGGCTCTGCTGGCCTTCGTACGAGTTGGAGCTGGGTGGTTAGGGTGACTGGGCTCCGATGAAAGGGAATAAACCAGATGGAGAAGATTTGAGATATGTTGACGTAGAGTATGAAGTGTTGCTCGTCAAAGGCTGTGGTGGCGTTCTTTAGTATAGGATTGCGTGTGCAAGAGGGATTGCTGCGTACCAACAGAGTTCACAGTAAGGTCGATCTGAGGGCTCATGATCTTGTACCATTGGAAGATGTTGTGTATTAAATATCGGCTACCTTCAAAGCTCCCTGTGCGACAGAAAGGGTGCTTTTCAATCATCAGAATCCTGCTCTCATAATCAACGGGCAGCATCGTGAGACTAACCGTAAAGCTCGCATTCTCGGTGAAGTAGTAGTTGATGGTGTCTGCTTGTTGCTGCGGAGAGCCTTGGGTGAGACGATGTATGATTGGTGTGATGTCTTTGACTGGATCGTCCATTATGTTGCCTTCTAAGGTATATTCTGTTGCTGGTCGATTTGATATTGTGGTTGTTGGTTGAAGAGATGTAAACTGCCGCTGTGGCCGATGAGGGCTAAATAGACCGAATCCCTGTCGGCAGCGCTTTCACATGCTATTAAGTTCCGTTCATACCATCGTTACGTCACCTATGCAGGATGATTCTTGATTCCCGTCTTGTTGAGAGCGGCGTAAAGCTTAGCAAGAACGATGACAGGAACAGGAAGATTGTGCCTGGCAGCTGTTGGCAGGGCTATTCTACAGCTCTTTCTCGTCTTCTGCACTCGCCTTCTTCCACCTGCCAGGTGCGCATCTTGGAACATCGACTGAACAAACATCGTCTGTATACAAGCTTCAATTGTCGACCGAGCCCTTTCACCAAACATGGGCGTGATCGGGCAGGCAGAGAAGGCCGTCCAGCGCTTGATCAATGACCCTGCCAAATACTTCTACTACTTGCTCCAGAGAATCATCGGCCTGATCTTGTCCCCAACCCCTCCAGCACCCTCCCAAGAACTCCGCCGACCAAAGATTGCCATTATTGGTGCTGGCATTACCGGCGTTTCCTCTGCAGCACATTGTGTCGGCCATGGATTCGATGTCCGCATCTTCGAAGCTGGCGGCCGCGATGCTTTGGGTGGAATATGGGCAAAAGTCAACAACACTTCCGGACTGCAGATACACAGCATCATGTACCGCTTTCACCCTGACGTGAAGTACGATTCAGGTTATCCAGATCGCCGGCAGATCGTGGGCCAGGTCGAGAAGCTATGGAAGAACTACCATCTGGAAGAGAAGACAAAGTTTCATACCAAGGTGGAAAAGGTCTACAAGAATGACAATGGGCAATGGATAATCAACGATGACTCCAATGGTCGCTATGACGGTATCATTGTGGCCGTGGGCACCTGCGGCGATCCCAAGATGGCACACATCAAGGGCGAGAAGGGTTACCAAGGCGAAATTTTCCACTCTTCGCAGTTGGATGGCAAGGAGAAGAGCATCGAAGGCAAGGAAGTCCTGGTCGTTGGAGGCGGAGCAAGTGCCATTGAGGCCCTTGAGTTCGCTACTGCCGCCAAGGCATCGAAGATTTACATCTTGTCTCGAAGCGAGAAATGGATCATTCCACGAAATCCAATCATCGATATCTTGCTCTCGCTCAACATCTTCGGCATGGAGACTTCGATCACCGGCATTCCACTAGGATGGATCCCAGAGTTCCTACTGCGAATGTTCTTCTACCGCGACCTGAAAGACATTGCACCACCTCCCGGCAGCGGCAAGGGTATTTTCATGGTCACACCCATGGTCAACAACGACGTTCTCGAGCAGATCCGAAGCGGCAAAGCTAGCTGGTTGCGGGGGGACATCAAGGGTTTCGAGTCAAGAGGCATCCTGTTCAACCGCCGTGCACAGGGTGTTCCAAAGGGCGGTCCTGGCCGAGAAGAGCTCATTGAAGGCGAAGTGACTATCATGGCTACCGGCTACGAGCGACCATCTCTGAAGTTCCTTCCAGAGGATTGCTTCGAGAGAGACTACGAGCCACCAAACTGGTATCTACAAGTCTTCCCTCCAAAGCACCAAGACATCTTGGCGAACAACTGTACCTACGTCAATGCCGTCGGCACAGTCGGCAACTACCACATCGGCATCTACACTCGATTCCTGCTAATGTTCTTGGTCGACCCATCAGCAAGACCAGTCGAGAAATGGATGAAGCTTTGGATCGATATGACACGATGGATCAAGTCCAAGGCTCCAACGGGTGCCTTCGACTTCTTCACTTATGCCGAGCTTCTGTACTGGTTCGTCTTCGTCATTCTAATCAACGTAAACCGCTGGAAGTGGCTGCCATTTGTGCTCTTCGGCATTGGGGCATCACTGCCAATGAAGATTGTTGAGCAAGAGGACAAACTCAGAGCATCGCAGTCAAACAACGCAAAGTCGGATTGAGTCGAATCAGCATGCATGCCAAAGCATTTTCCTTGATGAAACTAGATATAGAATATGGTTCTGAACCCGACAGCATACAGTAACATCAGTATGCATCGCAGAGATAGCACGCAGAGATACTACGTAAAGCAGGGTCGCTCGTTCTCCATCACATCATGATTCTCGCTCTGACAACCCCTCTCCTCTCACTACTGTTAACTTGTACCATCTGTGAATCTTGGCGTTTTTTTGTCACCCCGAGTTTTCACCAGAACATCGCTAGTTAATTATGCGTTGCTTTGGTTTCAAAGTTCCGTGTCTCTCTTTCATACCTTCATGGAAAGTGTGTATGGAAAGGTTCCCACTCAAATATCTCGCAGATATACAGATTAGGCTTGCTAAGAGCGCACTTGAAATCGTATGCAATTTCCAGTCCATTTCAATTTTAAGAAGTGTAGAGCAGCAGCAGCAGCTAAACCTAACCATTTCATACTCTCCACTCGTAGTATTTTGCTTCCCAGTCTGGTCTTTCCGTAACAGATGATGATAGGAGACTATGTCCACACGCTAAATCGTACTTTTGACGCTCTCTCTCTCGCATAAGCAAACAATGGTAAAAAGGTAGTAGAGAAGCATCGTGTCATCTCCAGAAGGCAGCCCAGACCTGAGAAAGGACAAAACAATCATCAAGGGCCTTTCGCAGATAGGGGGTATCCAAAGCATATCAGATCACAAATGGACAGAAAGTAAGGAAACCCGCTGTGGCTAATAGCGACATGGGCTTCGGCTTCGAGATCGCCAAGAAGGCTCCATGAAATCGCGCCTCCCGTTACGGCTATGTCGATCAGACCGCTAGCCCTGATATCCACCATAACCACGACCGAAGGGAGCGCCTTGAGCCTGGGGCATGCCGAATCCACCTGGAGTCTGAGTGAAGCCGCCGGCACTCTGTGGAACCTGAGCCGGCCAGCTGCCCGGCTGAGGATGCATGGCAGATGGAGTCATGTTACCAGGAAAGCTGCCGGGAGTGGGCTGTTGGAATGGTCCACCAGGAGTAGCAGCTGCAAGCAAGTCAGTGTGACTGGTCTTGAGCTAAGGGTGCTCGACTTACTCTGTGGAGACATGGCAGTAGGCTGACCATACTGAGGGAAGAAGGCCTGGGGAGTAGGCGGGAAGGCAGAAGTGGGTGTCTGGCCTACTGCGGGAGAGAACCCATCGAACTGACCGGTCGGCGGGCGGTCCTTGCCCCACTAGAACTTGTCAGTATTGGTCAACATTCTGATGAGGCTGTCTGGATAACATACGCTGCACTTCAGCGGTCTGCCATTAACTTGATATCCGCTGAGGTGGCAGATGGCGTTGGCGGCGTTCTCGTGAGAGTCCATTTTGATGAAAGCGAAGCCGCGGTCGGACTGGAATCGAGTCTCAGTGACATAGCCGAAGTTCTGGAAGAGAGGCACCAGATCGTTCTGCGTCGTGTATGGGGTCAGGTTGCCGACGTAGCAAGTCGTCTGCCACTGCGGGGTCTGAGAGACAATTGTCTCGTAAGACTGCGGACCTTGTGTCGGGAAAGAGTGGTGACCATATGGGGTAGTTGGAGTCATGCCCATCTGTGCCATCGCTTGCTGCTGGGAGAACGAAGGTTGACCCTTTTGATTCGCCCAGTTGCAACGAATCGCGCGTGAGCCGAGCCACTCGCCATCCATTGAGCTCAGTGCCTTCTCTGCTTCGCCGCGGTCCCTAAATGCGACGAACCCGTAGCCACGGGAACGCCCAGTCTTCATGTCCCACATGACACGTGCCTCAGAGACATTGCCGAAAGCAGAGAATGCCTGAAGTAGAACCTCGTCATTGACCTCATTGGACAAGTCGCCGACGAAAATGTGGAAGTGGTTCGAAGTGTCTTCTTTGGTAGTCGTGTTTGACTGATAGGCCCAGTTGACGCGAATTTCTTGTTGGTGCACGCGGCGTCCGTTCAAGGTCTGCATGGCTCGCTCTGCTGCGCCTGGGTCGTCGTACTCGACAAAGCCGTAGTTGTAGCCCTTGGACTGGAACTTGTTCAAGTTAGTTCGTATCATCACAAAAGAAGTGCCGGGCGGAAGTGTGTTGGGTGAGGGTTGGGTGCTGAAGCAATGCAAACAAGCAATGCAGTCGCATCAATGATGCAGCTTGCTGCCGGCTGAGCTAGGCAGCTAGGCAGCGCACGTGGCATTGTGCGTGTGTATATGCAACGCAGGGTCTTTGCATGTGATGTGTACTCACATTCTTGTCCGGGATGATTTTGACGCTCTGCACGTGGCCAGTCGTCTCGAAGATCTGCTTCAGCACATCCTCCGTCACACGTGGGTCAAGACCTCCGACGTAGAGAGCTCTCTTGTTTGGCTCTGGCGCAGCTCTTCTGACTTGACCTCCAGCGCTGGTGGGAGACATGAGGCCGCTCATGGACTGTGGGAGCGGGTTGGTGCTCTGCGGGATGTTGACAGCGAGCGAAGGGACGGGTGGTGGAGGCATATGGCTGGACGAGCCATTGGAGAAGGGAGACTGGCCGGGCGCTGGACCGGCGGTCGGCGGCGCTGGCAGCGAGGAGGCATCGGAAGTCGTGGTGTCGGGCATTGCGGAGAAAGGTTCTAATAAAGAACAGAGATAGATGGAAGATAGAGCAAAGAGCCGCTAGAGGAGATGCGAAGCTTGGAAGGCGATGCGATGACGGTGAGAGAGCTGGGGCTGTTAGGCGCCGAAGAGTTGGAGGAAGTCGTGCAGCGGCAGCAGCAGCAATGCGCAGGAGGGAATGCGGAAGAACGCACAAAGAAGACAGCTCAAAGATGCTTAGACCTCGCCGGCGCGGTATGCGTGTGGAATGCGATCACAAGCGCGAGCACGGCACGGCGTTGATGGCGGGCAGCGTGAAGGTGAAGATGGATGTCTGCGCCCACGCCGCACACGGCACACCGCTGGCCTAAGGTGATGTATTATGTGGAGTCGGTTGGAGGCGCGCGTCCAGCAGCGGTGGTCGCGGGATTGGCGGTGGTGGTGGTGGTGTACAATGGCGTATATCCAGACAAGGAAAACCAGACGACACAAAGAAAAGAGGAAAGGAAACAGCAGCGGCGGCGGCGGCGGCAGCAGAGCTGGAGTATGATATAGCAGAGCTGGAGTAGAGTAGTGGGAGAAATGGGCAGAGCGTCTGCACAGACGACGGGCCGCCTGCGAAATGCGCTAGCGGGTACAACCGAGCCCTGCATGCTTGCCCTGTGCCCTGTCTGTCAAGTGTCCATCTTGTGGTCCGCCTTAACCTAAACATTAGAGCGCTGGTCCTGAGACGACACCACTCCCTCCTGTGATATTCGACTTCAAATGCTTCGTCGCCAATAATGCCCGCCAATGAAGGACATGATGCGCTGCTGGACCAGCTGCAGACACAAGTGAACCTCGTGGTAGATACACCACCCGCCTCGGCGATGACGGCAAATCGCTGACCACCCGACTACCAGCTTGAGCAAACGGGACGCCTGTTTGCTGCTGTCAACACCAATCCAAAATCGCCGCCAACGCCACAGGTGAACAAGCTGAAGCAGACCCTCCCCGTCGCCACGAACCGCTTTCATCATGCGCTAGATCGACTCCAGAGCGAGCTGGTATGTGACAACTGTCCACCTCAGCCGACTCCGATCCATCTGACTGATGACACGCTTCTAGCATCACGCGCAATTAGTGCTGCGCCGCGACCTTGCCGTATGCAGAGAGAAGACAGGCCAGCGAGCTCAAGCGGTCGCCCAAAACCAGCAGGCACGACCCACGACCACGGATTTGACATCTGATCCCTCGACACTGCCTGCCGAAAGAGACATTGCAACGAATGAAGCGCTTTCTGGGAACCCTAGCATTCTCGATCAGCCCCAGGACCGGGATGTCACCATGCAGGAACCAAGCGACGACAAGTCGACCAACATTCAAGCTTCAACGAATGATGTCGACATGGGCGATCTTGCCTCGGACCCGCAGCCTGATGTGACCGAAATGAAACCTGCTCCTTCGCAAGCCGCACATACCATGCCTGTCGCTGAAGTACCGGGTCTGGCTGATGCCAAGAAATCTGCGAACGGGCTTCAGCTTGACACCAATAAGCCTCCACCCGCAGATATGACAGGGAAGCACAAAGTCACCGAAGACGAAAAGCCGCCACATACTGCTGTGGGAAGCACGACTGGTGATCTTGACTCGCTCTTCAATGATGGCGCTGAAAATGACAACGCTTCTTTGACGAACGACTTCAACTTCGAGACGAGTAACGAGGGAGGAGAAATTGACTTTGGTGACTTCGGCAATAACTTCAGCACCGACAACAACGATAACGATAATATCTCGTCTTTGCTGCCTGGTCTCGAAGACTATGCTAATACTCAATCAACCAGTAACGCCGAGCTAGATCTCAATGCGCTCTTTGGCACCGGCAACGGCAACGACAGCCAGAACAATGGCATGAATAGTCAAGGAGCTGGCGAGCAGCGCGACACCACTTTCGACGATCTTATGGACCTGGCCAACTTCGATGGCACAGGTCTTGACGACGGCAATAACAGCAATACCGATCTCGACTTTGACAGTCTGTTCAATTGATGATCTTGGAAAATACTGTAGATGGAACGCAAAATAAACTACCCAAGAACGACAACGAGATGCATTCGATCTTGGAAGATACTTTAGTTGATTCATGGAATATAACTACTACCCAAGAGCTCGTTTAAATATCCTCATGTCCTCGTGTCTTTCGTATCATGCCGTAATCTCGTGCTCAAACCCATCTGGAATCCAAACCCCTACGCCTCTTCTCATTTGAGCTTTCCGATATGATGTGTCTAACCAAGTCCCCGGAAAAAAAAAGAATGGAAATAAGAAGTAGCCTGAAAGAGATGAGAAGCGTGGAGTCATGGGTTTTGAGCCCTGCTCAAAAATCTTCCTTCGCGTCTTGACGCCACCAGCTTATTCCTTTTCCAATCGAGCGTCAGTTCGAAAGCTCCGTGCATGTCGTCGCCTTGCAGGTAATCGCACAGATGTCCAGGCGCCGATGGCTTGAGATGTTGATCGCAAGGGTGTGCTAAGGTATGCTTGGTCGTATTGTGTCGTGATGCGGCCTTCTTATGATGTCTGCTCTTGCCGAGTCTCAGCGGCCGTCTCGTCCTTCTCGTCAATGAGCTCAACTACCTCGCCTTGACCAGTCATAGCCTTGAGCTTAGGTAGCTTGGCGTCCGGGATGCTCGGCTTGGAAGTCATGATGTGAGCCAGAGCGTCGGTGTAGACCAGTGGCAAGTCGCCAGAGAAGGTGACCTGCTTGAGACCACGGATCTTGGTAAGCTTCTTGAGGCTATCGTGAATTTGCTTATCAGGATAGCGCTGGGCGGACAGCTTGGTGAAGCTCGACTTCAAGGAATCGTGGAAGTTGAAGTTGAGCGTCTCGAGGTGCTTGCTGGCGGCCAAAGTGCTGATGAGACGAGTGTTGAGATTATAGACCCATTCCCAGCTCTCCATGTTGATGGTGACGGTCTTGGCCTGCTTCAGAGCACCGCGAGAGACGAAGGCCAAGATGGACGGGAGCTTGACCTGGTCAGTGATGTTGTGCTTGGAGGTAAAGGTGATGTGCAGTGGCTTGTTGCGGAGAACATCAATGGCCTCTTCGCTAATCTGCTTGTTGACAAGAAGGACGCTCGGTGTGGTTCGTGCGGGAAAGTGGAATTCCTTGGTCTTGTGTGGGTAGTCAACGAGCCCATTTGTGAGGGCCTTCGAGATGTCGGAAATATCCATGGTATGCTCGTAGACCATGTCCCGAAGCTCGCGAGGCAGAGACAGGAAGTTGACCGGCTCCTTCTCCATGAGCCACTTGAGCTCCTTAGACTCTTGAGCGTTGAGGCCAACGATAGTCACCTTACCGATGCCACGGACCTTTCGAAGAGACTCAAGAGCAGCCTTCATCTGATCCCGGAAACCGCACTGATAGTCCGCCTCGTAGCAATGTGTCATGTGCTCCTTGAGTCGATCGTCCTTGAAGTCAATGACGAGCTTCTTGAGCTTGTGGCCTTCCGCGAGGACCTTGCCCAAATCGAAGAGAAGAGTCATATACCCATTCCAGCTTTGGGGCAGGATGCTACCCTTGATGATTGGGTGTCCGCAGTCAGTGATCTCGATGGAGGAGACTTGACGCAAGAGGTTGACCGAGATGACATTGCTGATGGGACCAGCCTTGAGGAGACCGTGCGAGAAGCGGACACAGAAGCTCTTCTGCAGCAGGTATGAAGCCTCGCGAAAGATCTGTCGATTGATCAAGAAGATTGTAGGAGTCTTGCGTTGTGGGGCATGATGCTGGCGGTTCTGGATCTTCTTGTTGGTAATGAGGGTCTGGTAGGCAGTATCGAAGTAGCGCTCTAATGTCGTGAAGTCGATGGAGTGGAGGTAGATCTCGTTGCGTAGCTCCGCGGGCAGGTCCATGATTGGAAACGTCTCCTTGATGAGAGAGAGTTGAAAGCGAGTAACGCGGCGTCCGGTGGACATGAGTGCTTGAGACGTGAGACGATCCTTTTCTTATGTTAGTTACATGTCCAATTCTATTGCGACTTGAGGTGCTACCAACCATTGGGACCCGTTGTGGTGTTCAAGAAATGTGATACAATGACTGTGCCTTCTAAACTTTGCGGAGATGCTGCTTTGCAACGTAGGCGCGCTGAAGTGGCTGATATGCTGAAGGTGGTATGACTATTGAATGTCGATCTTATTTGGTTGTTGGTATGTCGAGTGGAAGAAGTAGAAAGACTGGCGAAGTGGAAGTATATGACAACCTCGATGGCTGGTCAGCAAGCTCGAACCTCACATGCTCCATATTGAGGGCGGTCAAGGTCAAAATTGCTATTATGTGCTGGTCCTGGAGTGAAGTGGGAAAATGGCTGGGGAGCTCACGGATAGTATCCAGAGCATGAAGAGGTGTATTGTCGTCGAGCTCCCGCTTCCCGTGGAGAGGGCCCTTCGGGATCCCGTCCGCAGGTCTTATTCGGTAGGAATTCATTAAGATTGACGGGATCCACTCGGGTGATGCTCGCTCTCCCGCTTGTGGCTCGGGCCCGCCTCGACCAGATTATCTTTTTGTATCAATGCTTTCCCAAACCCCAGCATCGACAATCCCATCACAAGCTTCACTTCAATCTTCAGTTATTTAATGGATGGTTTGAAGATGAAACACAATGCCACTAGCGTGCATTAGCGTCACATGGTGTCACAGTTTTGGCATGTACTGTCGACGTCTGTTCTCGGTGTACCAATCGCGAGTGCCATCGCGGTTCTTGAGCCAGTCATCGTAGATATTGTGGTATTCCGAAGAGCTTCGCGCTTTCAGCATGTGATGGTAGACATCCAGTTGCTCCATGAAGCCGCTATTGCGCGTAAAAAAATTTGCGTTAGCGGGTGGAAGGCAGTTCGCAAAGCCATTGCCAAGTGAGGGCGTACTTACGGATTAGGCTCACATACTGGTCTTCCTTCGCAAAGTTGAGCCAATGCCTCGTCTGTCGTCTTGCCGTACTTGCGCATAAGATATGCCACCACTATTGTAGCACTTCTAGACTTGCCCATTGCGCAGTGCACGAAGACTGCACCACCGTTGCTTAGCGCGTTTTCGATGAAATCACTCGTGGCTTCGAGATGCTCTAGCATGTTCTCGTTCGGATCGTCATCGATTCTCACATGCATATGCTTGTAGTCTTTGAAATGACCTGCCTCGTAGATGTCGAAGTCTAACATGGAAACGATATGCGATATCTTGTATTGGCGGAAGAGGTCTTGCCTTTGGTAGAGGGCATGCAGTCCGCCGATATACAAACCCCCTCCTTCAGTCCGAGGGACTTTATCCACCCAGCCCATATTGTGTGAGTGCTTGCGTAGATGCGTGAGAAATGAGAACGGATATTAATAAATTGGGAAAGTAGAGAAAGCGTGAAGTCAGATGCCAAGAGATTGTTTGAGCCTCGGCATTTGTCGGATAGTGTGAAAGCAGTGATCACAGTCATGTTGATGCCGTCCAATCTACACTCCAGCCTGATTACTGTACTATAACTTCTTCACTTCTTCAGGGTGCGTTGCTTCTCGGCGGCTTCGACCACTTTTCGCTTCACAGCAAGACCCTTCCGATCTCGGACCTTGTCAACATATCTCTTGGCCACGTTCTCACGATCAGCCTTCTCACCAAGATCTTCCAGCTCCTCTTCCGTAAAAGGAACCCAGAAGGGATCTTCATCCAGCATCTCATAGCCCTCAAATACCAATTGAGGAGCTGCGAATCCAGATGTCCTTTGCCGGATTTCGTCCGAGAAGCCGAACGAGTTCGCAACTGGCAGGAGACTGAGGATTGTGAAGTTGGTAGATGGCTCAAGGAGTGACTCGCTGACGATACGCCCACCCCTTCGTGTGATCACGGAGTACACTCGACCAAGTACTTCTGCTGAGGCCTGAATCTCGCAGCTGTACATCGCCAACATGATTCTAGGGCTCCAGTCCAAGAAGCCCTGTCGAATGGACTCACGTACTGTGCGAATGACTTCACCGGTAAGGCGACCAATGTTTGCACTGGTCTCATCCTCGCTCAGCTCGGTCGATACTTTTTCGAGGAATACGGCCACTCCCTGCATTGGCTCGTTGCAGAGCGGACCTTGATACGTTTCGAGCTGGAACGCGTATGCAGCCTTGTCAGCAAGCGTTGCAGTGGAAGAAGTCATTTCTTTGCCAGCATCGTCATGCTGTACTTCTTGCAAACTGGATGGAATTAGTCAACGGTATCGCTAGAAAGGAGCAGGATCGACTCACAATTTGTTGCAAAGGCCACTCTCCGTCTCATCAATCAGTATGTTCGGTCCAACCCTTCTAGGGCCAAAACAAGCAATCTTCTCAACAACACCTTTCCAGACCTCACGATCACCCTTTTCTTCTCCAAATGCGTCGCTTAGGCGCTGCTTGAACTCTTGCAATGTCAGATGTTGACCAGCTTCTCCAGACACATCTTCTGCCTCGGACTGATGATCTTCTTCTTCGGCTGACTCGGCGGTTTTATCACCTGCTGCTGCATTCGTGGTGCGCTCCTCTTCCTGCGCCTTTCTCTCCGAATAAAGTCTCTTCACAGCGCCAGTATGCTTGACCAGAAATTCCGTTACCTTGGCAGGGAGCGGTCTTACCCTCATTCGGATACTGACCTGCTTGCTGGAAGTGGTAGCTTCAACAACACCACGACCAAGCGCAGGATCTCGCGGTGAGTTCATTTCTTCTGCTCTGACGATGGTTTCGCGATACGGAACGATAGCCTCACCAGCCTGAATCTCGCATCTAGCAAAACGATCTCTGAGATCCTTCAGACAGCGCTCCAGATGCAGCTCTCCGGCAGTAAGTATGACATGCTCACCACTCTCGAGCTGCTCGTAAGACACGGCTGGATCGGCTTGTTCCAGCAGCCGAAGACCGCGCACCATCTTGTCGAGATCGCCGGGATAGGCTGGCTCAAGGGCAACTCGGACAATGGGTGCGTTGGTGGATATCGCACTGGTAGACGACAAATTTGGGGCGCCGTGTAATTGCGAGCTGATCGTGCCTGATTTGAGGATTGCACCTTCTAAGCCTGCTATGCCGACAATATTGCCTGCTGGTACGGAATTAAGCGACTCGAGACTGCGGCCCATAAGGAGATAAAGGGCAGTAATCGTGACCTTGCGTGGCTCCGGTTTCGCGTTCGGTCGAGCAGGAGTGAATTTTGGTGGCAGTACGTAGACCTCATCACCAACCGTGAGTGTGCCAGAGAAGAGTCGCGCAAATCCGATCAAATGTTCGGGATCGGCACTCTGTTGTTGCTCTCCATCAGCGGTGTCGAGCTCTTCGTCGTCACCGATTGCAGCACTGCTCATTGCGTCCGACACAGAATCAACACTGGCTTCTCCATTCGCTAATGCTTGAGCACGAGCAAGCTCAGCTCGCTTCTTACGCCCGAGTTCACGGGCTTCCTCTGCGGTCAATGCTCCACCACGTCTCTTGTTGGATGGCAGCTCGCTTTCTGGTATTGATACCATCTTACTTACAAATGCTACGGTAGGCTCGCCTACGGCTGAGGCGGCGTGTATCATGGAGTCCTGGACCTTTGCATCGACGTGGTCGGCACCGGGCGAGCTTTTAATCAAATCTCGCATTCGATTCTCCTGCGCAGTCTTCGGGGAGGGAAGTTGCTCGGTGACAGACACTAAAAGCGCTGTCGACAGCGGTAGCCAAGCAGAGAATACTGCAGCTAGCAGCGCTTTCGGGTCGCGTGATCGCATAATGTGTGCTGGAATGTTGATGTTCAGGCCCTTCGTGATCTTCTCCATCAATGCAGGATCGCCTTTGTTGTTCGGACCTCCCATTGTAGCATTGTATACAGCCCAAATTTGTTCCAAGACCAGCTGCACAAACATCGGCTTCAAATTGCGGCCTTTGAGGTGCTTTGGCCCAAGCACTCTCTTGGTCTTTGGATCTAAGTAAAAATCGCCCCAAAGCACTTTCTCTAGGACATTGCGCTTGATCCCAAGCTTTTTCTCATATAAAGCAGCGAACTGTCGCGGAGTGAATGCCCAGCCGTCGATCGCGGAGCTAAAGATCACATTGTTTCGTTCTGGCTCAAAGTAGATGTCTTCGTCTTCTTTTTCTTCGTACTCAGTGGTAACGACGCCTTCTTCGTCTTGGGTAATGCTTCCTTTGCGGTCCTTGGAATCGGATGCTTCATCTTTGGCAGCGGAGGCGGCGCTTACCTTCTCATCGATGCGCTCACGCCATCGTAAATCATCTTCCATACGCTCGCCAAGGGCGAAGCTGCCCATGACCGCGTTCACCTGCTCGAGCAGCTTAGACAAATGAGTATATGCCTCAGCTGGACTCAACTTGAGTTCAGTGACGAGACGATCCATTTTGTTGATGACAAGAAGAGGCTTGAGCTTTTCGTTCCATACTTGCCGCAGAACGGTGACTGTTTGTGAGCACACGCCTTCGACGGCATCGACTAAAACCACGGCACCATCGCAGAGTCGAGAGGCGGTAGACACTTCTGAGCTGAAGTCGATATGGCCAGGCGAATCTATCAGGTTGATAAGATATTCGTGTTGCTCGGGTTGTGCATCTGGAGCATTTCTGCGAAGTAGGGAGAAGTATAGCGAGATGGCAGACGACTCCATCGTAATACCACGCAGTTGCTCATCTGGCCTCGAATCCAGATAGCGGATCTTGCCCGCCAGCTTGGGTGAGATAATGCCATTTGTGGCGATCAATGCGTCGGTCAAAGAAGTTTTGCCATGGTCCTGGGAATGTCAGCAAGAATTCTTCTGATCAGCGGCGTCAGCAAAACAGCATACCACGTGCGCGAGGACACAGATCTGTGGTGGCGGGTTAGCTGCCAAGTCATCAGCATGGATTATGGATTATGTTGATGGCGATGGACGTACGTTGCGGATGGCATGGCCTTGCTGCTGGAGTTTGACGAGCTTCTCAGGCTGAACGACGGGCATGATTGTAGACAGCAATATTGTAAGGCTTCAGCATGCCTTCATCAATTGTTGGCGACAAGATGGTGGAAAAATGAATCACCGTGAGTGATCATTAGCCACGCCCGCCCCACCCAGCATGTGTCCACAGCGACCACCCGCCCGGCCTCTCGAGTCTGCCAACCACACTCGCTTGAAGACGTTGTGTTGATGTTTGTGCGGATGAGTAGGTGTCGCGTGGACAGGCCCTCTGCTGGGCCGGCAGCGAACTCAATAACAACCTCCTGAGCATCGGCCACGCCCACGCCCACGCCCACTCCCTCCACCCACCACGCGCCATACCATACCCATACTTCGATTCGACCTCCCTATACACTCCCAATATGGCCGCTCCTAGTCCTGCCATACAAGCGCCAGCGTCTCAAAGTAAGAATTTGAGCCTGGACATCTTCTCGCCAGTAACACTGCAGGGCAGCTACGAATATGACCGCATCATCAAGACTGGCGAGGTGCTGAAGCGGACCAGAAAGACGAAGGTGTGTCAACATCCGACACTTTGCCTGCGCACTTTTCGCTGATGGTCTGCCTAGACATGGAAGCCTGTCTTTCTCGTGTTGCGACCCAATCTCCTGTCTATATACAAGGATAAAGAAGAGACCAAGCTCAAGCATCAGGTCAACCTCTCCGAACTTACTGCCATCGCTCGCCAAAAAGATCCGAAACGAAAAGAGAAGCACATTTTTGCTCTCTTCTCACCCTCCCGTAACTTCCACCTCGAAGCCTCCTCGGATAAGATAGCGCAAGAATGGGTCGAGTCAATACGGCAGGAAGCGCGTATGGAAGAGCGCGAAGAAGAAATGTCTCTGGCCAGCCCCGGTGGGGCGAACACTGTATACCAGGCATTTGAGAGGAGCATAGACGCGAACATAAGCCCATCGGCCGATGAACGAATAGCAGGCTACAGTTCGTCGGATGCTGAAGCATTCGGGAGCAGCCAACCTCTTCCTAAAAGGCGGGAACGGACGAGTGTCAATTTTGGCAATCGTAAATCTTCACATGTGGACTATTCTGGCGCAGAACATGGATCATTTTCTGATTTCTCAGATTCAGGCTTTGGTGCCGCAGCACGCATGTCTGCTCTCTCCCTCGCTCACACCGAGGGACGGCCGTCCACGAGTCCCACGTCACAGCAGCCAGCTACAAATCCTGTCTACGGTCACAATACACCAGCCAGACCTTCCATGGGAGCTAGGAACCCCTCGCAAATGTCTGGGCTGGCTTTCGGCACTGATGAGAATAGAAAGGCTAACTATCCTACCGACGATGAACGTGTGCTACATCACGGCTGGATATATCTTCTCAAATCCAAATCTGGCGTGCGACAATGGAAGAAAGTCTGGATGGTTTTGCGACCGAAAGCGCTTGCCATGTACAAAAACGAAGAAGAGTACACAGCACTCCTCATCCTACCCTTCGCAAGCATCATAGATGCCGTAGAGATCGATGCAGTCTCAAAGAGCAAGACATCATGCATGCAGATCATCAGCGAGGAACGAAATTATCGATTCTGTGCCGTGGACGAGGACAGCCTTGCACGTTGGTTGGGCGCGTTGAAAAGCTTGCTGGCCAAACGCAAGGCAAAGGCCGCTGCGAACGTATCATGATACCTTACGATCACCACGATTATACCCCCGAAAAGCGCTTGGTCGCAGGATTCCCATACATCTTCAGGATAGCGTTGATCTTGGATCATATAATGACACTATCCTTTTATGCTGGGCTGAAAATGCTTGGAAGGAGAAATGCCGCGCTCCATGCTTTTACAAATGCAAGATGCTCAAACGTCCACCCAACACCTTTCACGCACCTTTGCGCCATAGATGAAGAATATCTGTGGTGCTGGAGCAATAGCCAACGCAAAAAATCCGAACACTGATATACCCCATCCATATCCCAAATTTTCGAATAGCGTCGGCGCGAAAAGGGGAATGATGCCGCCCACTACTGCTCTGAAAACAGCACCGGCTGCGATTGCTGAAGCCGCGTGACGCTCAAAGCAATCAATGTAGTAATTCGTCGTCGAATTGAGGATGATGATTTGTCCTGGTGATCGAGTCAGTGCTACATCGAGGAAATGCTTAGGCAAGCCAACTCTTGACTCACCAATGCCATAGAAGAAGCTCGCAATGATCGAAACAATCCAGGGCTTACGGTTTTCCACGCTCCAAGCGAACCAGAAAATAGAGACAGGAATGAACACCGAGCCGATGTTCGCCAACGGCAACCGAAATTCTGGACGACCTTTGCCGTTGTTCTGCGATGCCAGGTGATTGTAGACGGTATCGATTTTGGGCACGACGAACCATACGCAAGCCAGGAAGCCAAGACCAGGGCCCAGATACATCAGTCCCACCTGCTCAGTGTTGAAGCCGTATTCGCCGTGGTAGATGGGTTGAAAGTTTGTGTAGAGCGAATATGTTGTTGCGAAGAGGATGGATTGGTAGACGCTCATTGTCATCACGATAGGTTGGATCAAGATGCGTAGAGGTCTTGTCAAGGAGTGACGAAGCTTGACGAAAAGTGGACGATAGTCTTCTCCCTTGAAGCGATATTTCCCGGGTGCTTTCTGCTCGTGTTCGAGGCGTGCTTTTCGTTTCGCCAGGATAACCGGTGCATACGTCTCCTCAAGCAAGAAGAATGCTGAAGTCGTATTTAACGCGCAGACGATAGTCAAGATCAAGAAGATCCATCGCCAACCTAGTCTTTGCACGATGAGGCCTCCAAAGAGCGGCCCCAGAGTAGGTCCCATCAATGGCCCAAGCAAATACCACCCGAAAATCCCAGCTCGCTCACCAGGTCCAAACATGTCGGACAGAGAGCCACCTCCATTGGCAATGGACACGGAGCCAAAGAATCCCGATATGGTTCTCATAGTGATCAACGTGGCAATATCGGGAGCCAGTCCAGAAGGTATCTGCAACAAAGTAAAGACTCCAAATCCCACGAGATACATAGGTCTCCTCCCAAAAGTCTCACTCAGCGGCGCAAGGAGCAGTGGTCCTATCCCAAGCATAACAACAAATCCCGTCGTGCACCCAATGACAAGGTTCGTGGTGGTGTTGAGTCCTTCGGCAATCTGATCGATGCCAGGAGTGAACATTGAACTGGCCAGAGGAGAGAGCACAGCCATTGAAGCGATAGTGGCAACATTCAACATCTTCCTCGTCCGGCTCCAATTTCGAGGGTTTTCGACATCGTTTGCCTCGAATTGAAGCAGTTCGCGCTCGTCGAATTCTTCATTTGTATCTGCTCGCACGTTCTGGAGCAGCGGCTCTGTTTCGTTCGTAGATCCCCTGCGCTCTAGGTCTTTGCCTGGTTTTCGTGGAGGCATGGTGTCGACGAGATAGCGAATCAAGAGAAGGAAGGTCCTTGGTAATTAGACAAGCCATTGTCATCGTGCACATAAGCAGAGAATACTAGAGCTGCAGTCTTGCCGAACGATGCGAGCGATGACGCGTGAAGGGCGGTCACGAGAGTTTGCTGAGGGTTGAATATAGCAGAAAGTTTATTATTAAGCGCGCTTTGGGGGTTCGATCAGGGTTGAAGGCAGTCCATTAAACTCCTGAGAACCCTGCCGTCTAGCACAAGTCTTTAAGTACTTCCGAGCATCGGAGCAACGCCATTATCAGTACTCTAGCGCTCTGATCGCTGATTGAAAGAAGTTGTCGTTGGAAATCGACAGGGACTGCCAGCTTGCCTGGAGACGAGGCTAGTATATGATGCCAAGTTACGTGAAGATGATACCCCCATCCACCACTTGAGTCTGCCTATATGACGACAAGAGCCACCGTCAGCAATGTCTCGAACAGGAGGAATTGCGCTGTCAATCAACTTACCCGGTCACATAGTCCGAGTCTCTGCTCGCCAAAAAGCTCACGAGCTTGCTGACGTCCTCGGGCACACTCGTCCTCTTGAGCGCAATCAACTCTCCAGAATACTTCTTGATGGTATCGCCCTTCTTAGCTCCAGTCTTCTCACCCAATTTCTCGTCTATGAGGTCCCACCTAGAAGTAAGGAGTACAAAGATCAGCAATGATTCAGAGGACCTATCTCCCGGACAGAGTTTCGAGAAGGCTTCACTCACATAGCAGTGCCAACAATGCCTGGCGCATATGCATTCACCGTGATATGGTGTTCAGCCATCTCCATCGCGTATGCTTGCGTCAGACCTCGAACAGCCCATTTACTGGCGCTATAGTGGGACAGCAGTGCGAAAGGCTTGAACGCAACAATAGAGGCAGCCTGCCGAACATGTCAGTTCATACTATACTCGTTGAACAGGTTGAGGGCCAACATACCCCGATAAGTCTTCCAGGGCTGTCTGCTGACAAGTTGCCTTGCTTGATCATCTGCTTCGCGGCAGCCTGGTAACAATTTTGTACTCCAAAGACATTGACTCGGAACATTGTTTCGAAGTCTTGCTCCGTAAGCTCCAACAACGGCTTCACTTGGGCTATTCCGGCATTTGCAATCATCGTATTTAACGGACCCAGCTTTTCTGCCGTGGTTGCACACATTTGCTCGACCTCGCTGAGCTTGGACACATCAGCAGTTACTGCAATGGCCTTCCGTCCAAGAGCTTCTATCTCTTTAACAACTTCGTCACAGCCGGCGCTGTTGGCAGGAATATCGTTCACGCAGACATCGTACCCGTCCTGTGCGATTCGAATTGCAATGGCCTTGCCAATGCCGCGGCTGGAACCCGTAACAATTGCCACTCTTCCCATGATGGTGTACCAATGTGCTATTAAGGAATTTGTGAGAAAGACCAAGATGCCGAAGAAGTGCTGGGTCTTGACGACTATGCAGTGCGAGGTATAGCATGCATAGTTTCTGTGAAAGTAGCTCCTGGTCCTTATACAGCTGCATGCTGATCAAATCAAAGCGCCGCCTTGACGGCTGCTAAATCTTGGTTGATGCTCATCCGAGCAGTTCTCCTCACGCGGCGCGATGCACTCCTCATTGCGGAGGAACTAGCTGGAGCCATTTTTGAAGGCTCGTTCGGAAAACTTCCGCAAGACCGAGCGACGTCGTGTGTCCTACGATGATGGAAGCGCAAAGGAGGAGCGAGAGCAAGAGAGAGCTCGAAGTCGACCGGGTAGCGATATCCCGACGGTAGGGCAGGTGTGGCGACTGCTGCCGATTGGTGAGTGAATGTCAAAGCGGGGCAATCAATGTTGGCTGTCGACGCGTGCTCGAAGTCGCGTTGCGTTGAAAGAGCACCACCACCACCACCGCCGCCGCCGCCGCCGCCGCCGCCATGTCGAGATCGTTGGCCCAGCGAGGCCTGACGCTGACAGAAGAGTTGGAGAAATTGGAGCAGCAGATCACGCTCACTCTGCAAGAGATTGACAGCAACTTCTCCAAGGCACATCGAATTGTGACGACCAGCATTATACCCATCGTCGAGGAATATGCCCAGCACAGTACTGAGGTCTGGGAAGGCTCAAAGGTTGGCGATGCTGCAGAAGATACATTCTGAACCATGCAGTGCTGACCGTTGCGCAGTTCTGGAAGCAATTCTTCGAAGCATCTGCGAATGTCTCCCTATCTGGATATGAGGAGGATGGAGCAGAGGAAGTCACCCACACAGACGCAACCCAATCCTTCCAAACGCCGACCGCTCATGACGACGATGATAGCACTGTCACCGGCGGAGCACAGCGACCGAATGAGGAGGAGTCATTCAGCATAGAATCGCCTACACAGGTCACGGGTGTGCAGAGCACCCCAAAGCTGACCCCTTCTACGTCGACAAAGCCCAATGGCACAGGCCGCTCTCAGAGGAACAGACCTGCATCTTCATATCGATCGCCATCGCCCAGGAAGTACACCGGACACAATCCTCTCGCCGTGGAGCCCTCTTCGGAAGAGCCGAGCACGCCCCGAATGCAGGCTACTGGCAGCATGGATTCGTCTCCCTTCCAGCCAGAGTCCGCGTTTCAGCCCTCTGCCTTTCAGCCGCGTGAGAACAACGATCCTCTGATGCACCGTGTTCTCGATAAGAACTACCGCATCCAAGCTACTCCGATGACGCAGCGGAGGCAAAGACAGGCACCTGCTGCTAAAGCCACACCAGCAACCGCGACAAAGCGGTCAGCTTGGGATGACTCTCCTCAGTCTTCTCCGGAGATCTCCGCACCTCAGCTTCGTAGCGATCTCTTCTCACCGGCTAAGGGTGCCCCAAGGACACCTGGACTGTCTGTGCTGACGCCAGCTAATAAGAAGACTGGACCACCTCCTCCGACCACATCGACTGGAAAGCAGCTTTTCTCGGCCCAAGACAAGGCGTACACGGCAACACGAGATCGAACAAGAGCAAGTCATATATTCGATGATAGTGACGACGACGACCTGGCTGAGCTTTCACCTCCCAAAACTATGCAGTTCCATGTACCGCAATCGAGATTGATGCAAACGCCAGCTCGAGAAGCATCCCGAAAGATTGTCGATGATTTGCTTCTGACTGCGGGAGCAGATGCCACAGACGATATCGAGGACGACGATTACGAGTTCGAAATACCGTCGCCGAGCGTAATTAAGCAGGTCCTCGAGGATGACACCTTTTGAGCATGCATGTGTGGAAGTAATCTCATGCAGCAGGACGAATGTTGAGTAACTATCTGGCGCTTTCAGGCGCAATAGAATATCCCATGGCTGGAATCGGATTGCAACACTTGTTGACCAACGACACTGTTCAAGTTTGCAGACCACTACTTTTTGCTCGTATTATTCGCAACCGCTCAGGCCGAACCTGGCAAATGCAATTACTGGTCAAGGGACGCGAACCTAGCGACCGTTTGAAGATGAACGACCGTTGCGCTTTGCCTTCGGGAACGGGAATTTCGTCAGGAGCTGCCCCAAAGTTGCAGCCGTTGACGCTTGGATCTGATGTTCCCGACGCCGCCCTGATCCATGCGCCAGTATTTTCCGATGGCGCTCCTGTCCTGCAAGGCTTGAGTCGTGGCTGCTGGTGGAGTCACGTGTATGCATTGCATGAGGAGATGAAACAAGAGCCACATGTAAAAGCGTGTATTGCACGCGTTGCATCCATCAAGCCGGGGAAAAGTCTTGAGTTTATGCCTGCTCCTACGTAGTGTACCTGAACTCGGGATGCCGGTAGCCTAGTTGCGACTCGTCTTCCACCTCTTGCAGTCGGTACTCCCTCCTCCCGCTTTGTCTCTGTCCGTTCTCCCATCGAATGTACGCAATGTTGCTGAAGGTCAGCAGGAGGCTTAATCCGATGCTTGCGAGACATATTGCGTGGCCCGTGACATAATCGGGAGCATCTTCAGCCAAGTACGTAAATGTGGCGACAAAGGCACCTAACAACATGCTGGTCAGTCCTTGAAGTGATCACGGCGCGACAGCTACGACCAATGCTTACCACAGTTGCCAATTGCCACTTGAAATCCCAGACCAGTGGCTTTTGTTGTGTGCGGCATTAAGTTGTTGGACAACCAAGCCAGCACCAGCGGACTACACGGAAATGATCCAAGAGCTATGAAAAAGGTCCCTGCGTACTTCACACTGGTCCGATCACTGGCGAGTTGCATGATGTAGCCAATAGAGGCAAGGAGCAGTGCGATAGCGATGAGTGGCCCACGCATTTTGATACGATCCGAAGTCCATGCGAAGGCCAGAACGCTCAGGAAAGCCAGGAAATTTGGTGGAACCGTGAAGAGCTGTGACGTGACTCTACTATAGCCCATGCCTTTGATGATCGTAGGCAGGAAGAGCGAATAACTGTAGATCGGAATCAAGATGAAAAAGAAGTTGAGCGACATCACGATGGTGTTGACGTTGAGGAGAGCGAAGCGGACCTTGAGGGAAAAGTCAGTCAGTATTGAGCGAAGCGAAGCGCGGTGTTGAGAAGGCCGAAACACTCACCTCTCTCCAATTGAAATGCTCTTCCTCTGTCCTCTCAAGCGCGGCGGCCCCATGGAGATCAACTCGTAGCCTTTGAGCTGCTTGCCATTGCTCTTCTTTGGACAGGAATCTCGCTGTACCTGGGGTACTTGGTAGGAAGAAGAAAGCAACCATTGCAACCACCACAGTGATTGAGCCTTCCACAAAGAAGATCCACGGCCAGCTTCGATACGAACCATAATTTATCTGAGCAAGTCCAGTTGCCAGTAACCCTCCGAAAGCGCCCGAGAGCGGCGCAGCACAGTAGAACACACCCAACCTGAACATCAAATCATGTCGTCGATAGAACATGGACAGGTAAAGAATGATGCCACCAAACATGCCTCCTTCGCACGCTCCAAGAAGGAGACGACACGCTATCAGACCGGCATAGCTTTTGACAGCTCCCATGCATGTCCCGACTATGCCCCAAGCCATTGCGAGCAAAGGCAGATATCTCCCTCCTCCCACATATCGCAGTAGCCAGTTCGACGGGATGTCGAGGAGAACGTACAGGATGTAGAAGACTGTCAACGACACATTGTACTTATTGCCAGTCAACTTCAGGTCGGTCACCAGGCCGTCGAGCTTGGCATTGCCGATGTTGGATCTGTCGATAAACGCCAGCAGCCAGAGGATGAAAATCCAGGGAAGGATGTGCAAGTCGAGTTTTCGTGTAATGCGGGCATCGATTGCGGGGTCCGATAATGCATACGAAAGTCCTGCCGATGAGATATTTTTCTCTTCGATTTTTTCAGATGCTAGGGAAACTTTTCTATCCTCTGTAGATGCCATGATGATGACGATGAAGCTTGGGGTAGAGAGAAAAACAAAAACAAGAGCGAGAGACAACAAAGTGAGAGGGATTTCTTCTGCTTATTATTCTCTCAACGAACGCGTCTTTCTCGGACTACTTTTTCCCCTTCCCTTCCCTTCACTTCCCGCCTAGCATCCATGTTCAAGGCTTACACCGCGGAAGACCACATCCTTGCTAACTCTCTCGGCCTGTACTTCGTCCTTTCCTCATCATTATCGTAACTCCGTAAACACTTCGCGACAAGCCCGGCGGCGGCGGATATCTGGCATTGCCAAGCTGCTCGCCGCATTACTTAGAATATCCGCATCACGAGTCTGCGAGGGAGCGAGGGAGCGATGTTGAATCAACGGGCGCACTTCATTCCTGCATTGCATTAGAACTATTGGGACCGCTGTGAAGTCGAAGCCATATCCGAGCTGAGGAGAAGAAGTGCATATATGAAGTGGTCCACTTTCAACCCCGTGGAGCAGCTGAGCTTGATTTGCCGAGATTTTGCTTGGTTCCGCGCATAGAACTAAGTATCCCTGGCTATGATGGCCTAAGGCAGGAACCCAAAAAAAAGAAGATTTGAACATGTTCATGGTTGGAACTTGGCGGCCTCTCAAAGCCTGGTCTCTGTCGGGGAGATGGCGACATCTTCCCAACGAGATTAGGTTTCAGCAAAGAGATAGAGTTGGCATGGAAGTGCTTTTTCCTGGTCCGGCTGTTGATGGTGTCAGTTTGGAATGGAATTTTATGGTAGTGAGACAGAAGAGAGGATGCTGGGTAAGTACTAGAACTAGAACTAATCAGCGGAGAGTCTTGTAAAACGCAGCAAATATGTTCATCTATGTGTTTGTGGGTATCATACATCCGTCAGCTCATCGCCGACCGCTACTATTACTCCATTCTTCTCATGTGTCTCTCCTCTCGCAATTGCAACCGATTTCAACGTCTCAAAATGCTGCCAAGGGCCAACGGTCAACCGAAGCGAAGCGAAGCGATGATTAATGCGCGCCTGTGAATAAGTATGCTGTCGTTATCATACAGATGCTCTGCTGTCCTCCTCCATGTCCAACGCCAATTCTTCTGCGCGCTATGAGATGATGTGTTTCAAATTTCAGAAAGCAAATGGGTATCATGCGTGCGCCGTGCGCCGGTTGTCCCGTGAAGGT
This sequence comes from Pseudocercospora eumusae, assembly GCA_001578235.1. NCBI lineage: Eukaryota > Fungi > Ascomycota > Dothideomycetes > Mycosphaerellales > Mycosphaerellaceae > Pseudocercospora > Pseudocercospora eumusae. The sequence goes on along the minus strand of LFZN01000020.1, from coordinate 47,101 downwards.
TGTGTGTCTATTGTTGGTGGTGTAAAGTGGGTATCGATGCTTGAACGCTGGTTTGCGATAAAACGCCGTCGCAATGCTGACGTCCTCCAAAGGAAAGTGATAGTACGCAGTACCGTATTAGAAATGCGGCTCAGATGACCTTGACCAGTCGGAACATCGTGTCGAGATCTTGTGGCCAAGATGATCATCTGAAGCTCAAACAAAGGGAGTGGTGGGCCTTGAAACGGACCAAAATTGTTGGTGATGGTGTGGTGCAAGGAAGTGTGCAGCTCGAATGTGGCTAGCGCGCCTCAGCTCAGCTTTGCAGGAGCTTGGCCGCCAGGACAGAGTCCCGCATGACCAATTGTCGAGCTCCGAAGGTGCGGCTCAAACGCAACCGCACACCATCAGTCTACGACGTTGAAGTCGGCTGACTATGGCTCTCGTAATCGTGCAAGGGCACGAACCTGGCCTCGGCAGGTATGGCAGCAGGTCCCGTCAAGGAGGGAATTCGTTGTTGGTACGGATAGGACTGCGCCGTGCCTGGGAGTCCAGTAGCTGGCGACGCACCGAGATATTGCCCAACACCAAACGACCAGTCTTGCCTCGTTCCTGAAAGATCGGTCGAGTAGTGCGCAGATGGCTGGTGCCAGGAAGTTGTTTGTGCGCCAGCAGATGTGGGAACTGCTAGACGAGCGTCCGAATAGCCTGCTGATGATCCGATGCCGAGACCAGATTGCATCGCCGCGTGAGGCGAATATGGATTTGGCATTGGTGGCGGCGCATAGACGTGACTGTGTGATGCCGCGGAGCTTGACGCGGAGCGTGGCGAAGCCGCTGCTCGCTGATCCATCCCAGCGTCAGATGGCCTCGCTGCAGCGTATCCCGATGCGCCTGGATGCAATGCGCCGGCAGTGGACGAATAACTTGCGGACTGCGAGGCATGTTAGCTGTGTATCAATATGGAGGAAAGTGCAGATTGCATATGCATGCAGGGATGACTTGCATATTTGCCAATGATCTTCTTCAAAGCCGTCGCCAAGATGCGCCACGGGAACACTTTCACGTCCTTCTCGATGTTCCTTGGTTTGGGATTTGGGAAGCCCATGATGAGTTTGAAGAACTCTTCACTGTCTGCCTTGGTTTTCGATACTGTTGCGGGTCGAAAGCCCTCAAGGTTGCGACGAATCCGGTTCTTCTCTTCCACTGTGAAGCGAACTGCAACCAGGGATTCCAGAAGTGAGATGGTGTCCACCGAGGTCACATAGCATTCCTGCTTTTCTTCCCACCATATGCAGCTCACGCAAATGCTGTTGGGAAGGCGGTCTTCCAGTGTGACAGGCTCAAACGTGGCGGAGATGATGCTTCCAGACTGGCTACGGCGGAATTGCACCAAACGCCGTCTGGCCTCCCATTCCGCAGCCGTCCATTTGTCTGACATGGAATTGAGATCGCCCTCGATCTTCAGCATCGCTTTGGCGTTCGACGGATACATCGCATACGGATTGAAGGCGCTTGCGATGGCAGTCGCTGGAATATGCGCTCCCGGAGTCGTTGGTGAACCCTGCAAAGTCGATGTTCGTATGAGTGGCGGTGCATGACCTGCAGCAGGCGACGGAAGAAGCTGTGAGCTTTTGCTTGCAGTCGAAAGTACAGCATCGGAAGGACTGCGTGTTGTCTGCAGTCCATGCGCGTACGACCAAGAAGGACTCTGCGATGCTTGCATCGACGGTGTGGCTTGCGATCTGTGGTATTGTTGAGACGGAATCTGGGCGTATGATGAATAGTCGGACATCTGGCTGAACTGGCGATTCTGGTAGATATCAGGTACACTCGGACGTCGAAATGTGGCGATCGGAGACTGATGTTGGCCTAGATTGTGCATCGAGATTTTCTTAGCAGGAGAGCGACGAGGAGACGATTCTGGCGACAGTTTGCGCTTGCGCGGCGGTTGAAGTTGCGCTTGAGCTGACATTTGCGGCGAGTCGAGCTGGTAGTATGTGGGCTGATCTTGGTAGGTGAACAGTCCCACGTCCAACGACGGAGATCCTTCCCAAGCAACGTTTGTATCGTCGAGAATGAGGTGGAGCGGCACTTGTGCTGTTGGCGAGTTTGTCGATGCGGGCGAAGGCGCAGTAGTGGTGAGGGTGTATTCGTAGAAGCCGGAGTTGGGAGTCTTGGTCAAGATGCTTTCGCATCTCTTGGAGCCGAACATGATGAATGGTGTGACTTGCGGTGCATCGAAATCGTAAGGGCTCTGGAAATAGACAGTGACTTGAGTACCGGTTGGGCCTGCTCTTGGAGAAACATTGACGATCTGAGGGACTGGGCGAGGAGGTTCGAGATATGCAGGGTAGTGTGCAGCCTGCTGACCATAATAGGTTGGATCATGCGTGCCGTACGGTTGAGCAGCGGCGCCCAGACTGACCGTGGAGGATGATTGGGGAAGGCCAGATGGTACCTGCGCCTGAGTAGCTACATAGTCGTTCGCGTAGGTAGGGTGTGTGAAGCCGCTGTAGGCGTGCTGGCCCTGCTCGGGTCGTGTGGCTGTTTGGTAGTCTGTGGTGTGCGTCACATCAGTCATCTGCCATGTTGCCCTTTCACATACTCAAGCTAACACGTCCACGAGACAGAAGGTTCCTGCCGTGGTCATCCCGCGCCGAAACGCACCTGCCTCTTCCGCCCTAAGGCATCGAATCTTCTCACCAACTTAAAATGGACTGACTCACCATACACTTCGTAGCTCTGCGCTTTGTCGTACTCCGACATCGACAGCAAGTAACTTCGGGGATCGGACGGGGCCAGTGGCCCACTGTCGTTACTGCTCCGATGGCTTTCCACGAGAGACGTTGGGATGCCGCAATCTTCATCAACCACCAAGAACGTCTTGCTATCTCTGCGCTGTTCGATCTAGTACCAGTTAGTCAGCGATCGTGGCTGTGCCTTTGCAAAGGCAACAGTGTAAGAATGCGAAGGACGAGTGCGATCGATCCCGGAGAATCAAGTGCTCATGTCGGAAGGGGAAGAGGGGGGGTGTGAGGACGCACCTGGTGACGCATACGTCTGCGCTGAGTTCCAGCTTGGCGAGTGATCACGTCGAACAGAATGCAGAGCGTGTGGTAGAGGGCAGTCTGCTGCAACTTGTACGACGCTGGATGAATGCTGCGAGCGTACTCTTCCTACACCAATGCCTTTCGGCTGGGCCCAATGGGCTGAATGAACTGGTGGGGCGAGTGCAAATGTCGCTATCCGCTCAAGACATGCAGAAAATAGCGCTCTCGTTCTTTGACGTGAGTGTCAGAAGGCGATTACCGTCCTGCGGACGACGTCGACCGTCTCAAAGAATCACACCCAATTGGCGACCAGGTAGTCTTGGTGTTCTTGCAGTCGTTCGCAGGAGATTGCAGGGTTCTTTCCGACGTCCGAACCAAGGAGCTGGCGTTCCGCTACTGTACGTTCCCGAAGCGGATTGCAAGCGCGGTATCAAAGCAACAGCGCTGTAGCGTCTGTGTTTTTGCTCTGACGCTGCTCAGATACCTGCGCTGAGATTAGCCTCCGATGCACCAGCCAAGGTTTGATGTCCGTCATGGAGATTGCAATTATCGCTCATACCGGATCGAACAAAGGAAACTGATGACGAAGCGCCTCGCGCGCCGCAGGCTGTGGGGTTCGTGGCTGTAGTCGCTGTCAGATATGATGGTCCAAGTTGATGTCTGCCTTCGCGTCCATCGACCAGCGAGGTGCTCCGACGCATCAGGTAGCAATGGTGATCGTCCGGATTCGACTCAGAGGTTGGGGAAGGACCAGGAGTTCATGCCGCGACGTGCGGAACGGCCTGGGGGGTTTAGTGATAAGACCTGGCAGACCAGAGGAGGGCAAATAGTTCACGCAAGGTGCGAGGAAAGGTAGGAAGAGACAGCCTCACCTTGCAATAGATGAGCAGCGGCAGCAGCCGCCTCGGCTCTTTGTAGCGATCTTGGGCCCAAACAGTGGAGACTGGTTGGTTGCCAGCGCAGCGGCGTCGCGGCAGAAGCGAAGGATGTTCGATCAATGGATGCGCCAGGAATGTCTGCAGATTGCTGTCGAAAGGTGGTCAAGGTCACCTGACAGAAAGCTTGTCGCGTGAGAGTCGGCCCTGGGAGCTACCGCACAAGCTACCAAACTTCACTCGGGCGCGGTCGATCTCTTTGCGGAGTACCACAGACCGTTACCAGTCGACTGTAACGCGGTTCGGTGGGCACAAGATGCGGCTTGTGTCAAGGAGGCGCGACGGGTATCTTTCCTTTGCTGATCGGAAGGGCTTGGCGTTAGCTCTGTGTGGGCGTCATCCAGGTCGGTGGAGCTGGCCTTAGGAATGACAACCGCCGTGTCGGTGTATCTGAGTCAAAAGCGTGGAGGATGTTTCAGAGTGTCTGAGCGTCTGAGCAGAGACGGATCCAAGCGGCCGAGAGTGCGTGCGTGCGTTTGCGTAAGGTACGGTGTGGTGATCCGGACGGGAGCAGCAGTGCGCAGGCAGGTGAGCGCTTCGTGTCAGCAGTGTCGGGGTGGTCAGTGTCCAGAAGGCAGGCGTTCAGGTTCGTCAGCGGTCATGTCAGTATAGCTGGAGAAGAAAAGTAGGTTTGGGGAGTATCAGATACTACAGTCAGCAGCAGAAAACAGCAACGTCCAAACGAGCCACTCGGGCGGCGATCAGCATCTGGCCAGACTGAAAGCATAAACGAACGTTTAAAGAAAGCAGAGGCAAGCCTCCAGAGGATGGTCCATTATTGGGGAAAACAGCAATTCGCGCAGCTGACTGGGCCATGACGCCAGCGCGAACCTCCCATGGCACCGCCAGATTGCATCGTGTGAAGCCCTTGGGGAGCAGTATCCCAGACTCTAGGGTGGTCAAGGGCAGCATGGTGGGCTCTCCGGTAGGTCAGGAACGGGCTATCTTTAGGATAATCACCGAGCAGCCTAAACACATAAAAAGATGCGACCCTTGCTCACAATGCGCAAGCCGTGAAGAAGCTTAAAAGTTGCGATGATTGTTGTATTGCTGCGATGCGCATTGCGCGCGCCTCAACGGTCGCCCGCCCGTCCTCTATGCGGCAGTGTGGAATGGCGAGGGACCGGCCTTTCTCGGGTGGCTTCCTGTCAGCTGCACAAGAGGGGATCCGTCCAGTGTGGTCACTGGTCGGGCACACAAGGAGCACTTCAAGACTCCCTTGCTTGCACGCATCGTCCGATGTTCCTGCGGAGACCGCTCGATGGATCGAATATCAACTAGCAAAGACGCCTAACCTAAGAATTGCAGCCCGCGCCCGCGACTCGGCGCGTCTGGCCGCTGCAGAAGGCACAACACGTCGAAAGTAGGAAGTCGTTGCACACAGCCAAGAAGCGTGAGGTTTGGATCGCATAGGCCATAGGCTTTTCCCGTAGCGCGAAACACTAAATATATCGTGTCCACTTCGAGCTGGCCTGCCCCTAAAAGTGACGCCTTGTCTGCTTTGGGCGCCTTAATGCGCAGGTCCCTCGCTCAAATCGCGCGCGATCTTCAGGCACTATCACGGCTGGCACCTGTCTTCCACTATGACTGGACACTTTCTACCGTGTGTGCAGCTTCTCGCAGTAATAGTGGGGGGCTCAGCGAGGCGACGTCTGCTATATGCGTCGTGACATACAGTGTTATAGAATAGAGACATTCCTACTGTATATTACTATAATAATAATGCTTCTAATATACACGCCCGGGCCAGGTGGCTTCCGAGAGAACAACACTCTCCCCTTCCACTTCCTCCCTGAGAATCATTGCTTCGTTCGGCTCTATCCCGCTGGTTGTTTACACCCAGGTCTGGCCAGGACATTCCTTGTTTGCCATGCCCAATGCCTTGCTCGTCAATGGCAACTGGCGGCAACTGATCGTGGCGAGTTCTCGGCACGCGAATACGATCGACGGCTTGTCGGGGTTGCAGATTGTGCTGAGATTATTACAGTATGATCATTGATGTGGCGGAGAGACGATGCCACCGTCCTGTGGTTTGCGCCAACGCATGCCGGCATGACTCTGGATGCTAGGAACATGTTCGTGCCGTGGGCTTCATAACAATGCTGCCGACGCGATGCAGTCGCTGCAGCTCACGCCGACCGCTTGCCATGGGTCTCGAAACGCTGGCCAAATTGCAGCACGGTGGCGCGATCGCTAATAATGACGAGATGCGAACAGGTCATTGTATTCTGGAAGCGCACGGCACCGCGGTAGACTGCATGCGATGCGATGTGCGTCGCAGAGCTGCGGCGGCACATACGGGAGAGTGCATCACTACATGCGCTGCCTGCGAACTGAAGAGCATGGCTGGGACGCTGTTGCAGAAGCGGTTGAGCACACGAAGATCGCATTAGCTGCTACCACGAACGTAGACGATGCTACCAAGGGCACAGCCATGTGGTCCTTCGCAAAGGAAGCCAGCCAGTGCAAAGCGCGCAAGGACTTCGGGCCCGTATTCTACCCATGCGCGTGCAATGCCTCTCCAGCCTCATTCAATTGCGATTCTGGTTTGGCGGGCCTGCCGTGGCTGAACAGGAAAGAGATGTACGAGAGGTCAATGGCATTGGGAAACTTCACCAGTCAACATCCGCCGCGTGCCGCTGCGACGAGGCGTGGCAGGAACGGTGGCAAAAAGAGCGGCTGGGCGTCGAGCTGAAGGAGACATATTGAAGCTGTTTGGAAACTTTGGGAGCCAAAGCAGTTCCTCGAGACAAAAGTGGAGAGCCTGAAACCTGGAGAAACAACACCTCGACAGCTGTCAGTGGGAGCGGCTAGGTCTGGAATCTACCACAAAATAATTGAGGTGCGAGGACGCTAACGTCGTCTAGTCTTCATGAGCGTTCTTCGTCCACGCCCGCTCGAGCTTGAATAACTTGTGCTCCATCATACAGACCGCTCTCACAATCCCGTGCAATGAGAATCCCGCCAATTGCGCTGCTCCTTGGTAAAACTCCCTCGTGGCACCACTGAGGTCCTCCACTGCTTTGTACTGGGTATACGAGGTCCCAACACGTGGGATATCGTCGGGCTCGGTTTCTGGTACAATGCGCCTGGCTCGAAGAGCGGCTTGAGCCTGGACAATCTTTTCCGCCGAAGTCTTTCCAGCTTTGCTAATCTCGGTCTGTGCACGTTGTGTACTCTTCTGGTTGTTCACTGTAGTGGGAAACATCTCGAACAGTGTCCGTCTGAAATCCGCCTCTCGTCCAGCGCGACCGCGCTCGCGGACCTCTTCGGAAGCAATATTGCTCTCGTACCAGTCCAGGTACTGGTCAAGGCGCTCATCGGCGAGGCTCAGACTATCTGCTTCATTCATGCTAAACGCATCTCGAAACGAAAGCTGATCAGGGCCACCACGGGCCTGGCCCTTGCGCTTGTCATGGTCATGCTGCTGAGCCAGGACTTTGCACCAAATATCCCAGTCCAGCCTCATCGCTGCAAGGTCTTCTGTGTTCTTGGGATACCGTTTCTTATCGTCGAAGGGAAACAGCAGCTTCGTCGCTATGACGATCAACGCCATTAATCGAATCTCGGGGAACCGCATACTCATGTTCGCACGAGCCTTGGCAACGACATTGTAAGCGAAGTTGATCTCGAGTAAGCGAGCCAGGCGCTGTGTGGTAACATATATCTCGAGAGGCAGGGCCAACTGCTTCACCCAGCGATAGAGTACGAGTGGCTCATTCAAAGTCGGCGCCTCCATACCAAAGTCCGAGTTCAAATTTGTCAACAGCTCAAGCACTTTGCGATGAAGCTTTTCCGGCTCGATGAGGCTCTGCTGCTCGAGCACGTCCTGATAGTGACCAGGTAAGCGATCTCGCATTGACATCGGTACCTCTTTCACCGCTCGATAGAACAGCAGGCCCCCTTCGTTACACCATGTGACCATATCAGCCACCGTGATTGGTATCTTGAGCAGCATGATACCGATATGAACGAGAGACAGAAGCTCCAGCATGTTTGGGCCTGGAACCTTCTGGCGTGTCTGGTTGCGGCGCATAGTGGTGGCCTCATTGTCGGTGCCAGAATCGCCTTCGGACTGTGAGCTGAAGATGCGAGATGACTGCGCATCCGTCTCCGCATCGCTATCATAGGACACCTTGTTCTGCAACTTCTGCAGCCGCAGTGCCCAAAGATCTTTGACCAGGCCTTCGAGCTCCTCGGGCAGCTTTTGTACGTCAATTAGCCAACGAAGTTGCTTCCTTAGCACTAGCTGCACGCAAAGTAGGTAGTGTTCGAAAGCTTTCGGGCCAGAGAAGCCAGTAATTTTTGTTGTTGTTGATTCTGCGTCGGACTCCACTTTCACCCTCGTTGTTCGTCCAGTGATCACTAGTTCTCCAGTGTCCGCAGATATGAGGAGGCCAGCTTCTGATTGTTGGTGACCTTGCTCGCAGTATGTAAAGCCGTCATCGCCAACGTGGAAACGTCTCGATCCACAGTTGTCGTGAGAACATGAGGGTTTCTTCCTTCGTGCTTGAGACATGCTGCAATGTCCCTCAAAATGTGTCCCGCTGAGACTGCTGACGAGACTATTGATTCTAGGTGTTGGCTTCGGGTCTTCTCGCACCACCGAGCTTTACAAGTGTCATCTTTGGGAGATCCAAGTGCGCAAGTCCAAAAAGGGTCCTGATGCAGTCGTAGGGCCTACTGTAAGTCCAGGTTATTGCCCTTCAAAATCGCCTTCAAGAATTTACTGGTAGCTTTCGCGTGCACACTATGCTGGATGAGGAGAAAAGATGCCAAGCGATGCGCCCTCAGCTCTCGCGCGGGAATTCTGCTGAAATGTTGTCGACTTGCGACGGTCGTCAAAATGCTGGGATTAGCTGGAAATCATATGAAGGTGGCACGAGGGTCCAGCATGCATCACGTTTTCTCCATCGAAATTATGTGGTTGTATATTTTAGACTTTTTGGGAATTTTCGATTGGGGTGGGGCAGTAGAACTAATGGCACAGGAAGGCACGCATTATTCTCACGTATCTTAGACCGCTGAATGGTGACGAAAGGAAACTTTTGGTCGCAACGACCTCATTCATCATGCCTACTCTCATAGATACTTTCCACGAGCCGAGACGCTCGAGCAGAAGCACACATGACAATAATCCTAGCGAAGACTATTCGCTTCCACAACACCGATCATGCCGCATTTCATTGCCGCGTATATCGTGATGAAATGCCCCGGCTTTCCCTGTAAGCGCTCGTATAAAATGATGGATCGCCGCGCACTCATGCTGCAGGCCGCTTAAGAGCCCTTTGGAGCTTCCTTGGCATCAATGCATGCCTCCTCACCCATGGCAGTGAGAATGATGACGTCTGGAAGAAGTCAGTCTTGGCTGTCGTGTGTCGAGCGAGCTCTTCGCAACTTACTGGTGTCCTTCTCCTCCTCACGGAAGAGCTTGTTGATCTTGTCACCGGCCTCACCCTCGGGAACCTTGACATCGTCCTTGGTGGAGCCATCGTCAGACATGAGGGAGAGGAAACCGTCATCAGTGATGTCAAGCTATTTTCTGCGTATCAGTTCACCGCCTATGCCTCTGTATCTGATTGTGGCAACTCTTACAAGCTGGTACTCGCGGCGGGAGACGTTTGGAACCTCCATGTTGTGGGTAGATGGAGACAGATCCTCCAACTTCTTGCCGGTGAAGATGTCGATAGCGACCAAGTGAACCTTGGCGTGACCGTGCTTGCCGGTCTTGGAGGTAGACATGTCGACGATCTTGCATGGGCGGCCCTTGATGACGACGTGGCCGTTCTTCCTCAAAGCAGAGCACTGCATTGGGAAGGTGGCCGAGGCGCCAGCATCGGCGCTCTCGAAGGTGTGCTCATGCTAAAGCAAGCAGATATGTCAGTATTTGTTGACGCGCGGGCGCACGATGTGCAGTGGAGATTCGGTTTTGAGCCGCGGGGATATCAGGTGGTGAGAGATCCGTTGTCGCGTGCTTGCGCATGGGAAGATAGCATACCTGGGCGTCGTTTGGGTCGGCAGACATGTTGGCGGTATGGTCTGGTATTAGGTGAGGGAAAGGCTGAAGTGATGAAGTGAGTGAGAGTCGTGAGAAGAAATGCTGTTGGAGCGAGCAAGCACAGAAGACTCGAAGGAGGGGTGGAAATCGAAAAGACCCTTGCCATTTCCATGTCCTCTGGTTGGCCAGATTAGGCGAGCCGTAGACAGACGTTCCATACAGACACCTCTACTCTACATCCATCGACCTTCTTCTTGCTGGCAGGAACAATGTCGCTGTGGCTGAACAGATTCTCAGATAATTCTTCTAGAGAGCCAACGCCGTCCGCCACTCCCAGATCCTTCTCGCCCGCGACGCGACGCTCGATACAATTGTCTGGAAGCACGCTACCCAGAAGACCAGGCATACAGCCGCGAACCTCGTCGCTCTCCATCACTTCGCTTGCAGGGTCTACAGAGAGTCTTTCTGCGGCAGCTAGAGCACCGAATGGCACAAATTTGAAAGCTCAGCTTGCTGGCAGCCTGCCAGCAGGTGATCCCCGAGACCCTTTACACGTCCTCGAATCTATTGTTGGGCCTGACAGGCATGATGAAGAGGAGTCAGATGTCGATCATGCAGCTATTGCGCAGTCAATCGAGCTTGGTAGTATGAGTCTGGAGGAGTTTGCCAATGTCTCGTTAGAGAGCTCATCAGTTGAAGAGAAGGGTGTCAAGGAGATTACAGTAATTCACGATTTTGAGAAGGTATGTACTGTAGCGCACACGATATATAGCATCAACGAGGCTTTTACTTTCCAGAAGATCCCCTCCATACAGATTAGCAGGGATTGACATGATGATAGGAGAAAGATAAATTTGAAGATCTCCACAAATCTATCGCGGCATGCGACGAAGTGCTGAAGTCCGTGGAATCTTACCTCACCAGCTTTCAAGCAGAGCTCGCATCTGTCTCTTCCGAGATTGAATCCTTGCAGAACAGATCGACGACTCTTAACAACAAGCTCGATACGCGAAAAGCCGTGGAGAGAGTGCTTGGCCCTGAGGTTGAAGCTTTCAGTATTCCACCTGCGGTAGTCAGGAAGCTTACAGAGGGCGCGGTTGACGACCAATGGATCAAATCACTTCACGAGCTCGAGAGACGATCAAAGCAGATCGATATCAAGGTCAAAGAAGGCAAAGACATCAAGGCAGCCCGGGATGTCAAGCCATTCATCAATGATGTCTCTACAAAAGCCGTGGAACGCATACGAGACTACGTCGTTGCTCAAATCAAGGCTTTACGCTCACCAAGTATCAATGCTCAGATCATACAGCAGAACAGCTTCCTGAAATACAAGGACGTATTCGCATTCCTTCAAAGGCAACAGCCACAGCTAGGCGAAGAGATCTCCCAAGCATACATGAATACCATGCGTTGGTATTACTCTCACAATTTTGCCCGATACAAGGCTGCTTTAGAAAAGCTCAATGTCCACGTAATAGACCAAACCGAAGTCATAGCCGCAGAAGGTGGTGTTCGAAGGGACGGCAAAACCGGCGTTCCTCACGACGCATTCTCCATTGGTCGGCGCATGGACATTCTCGGCGGAAGCAACGAAGTCGCCATGCCATCTTTTGCCGCCGAAGATGACAAAGGCACACACTATCTCGAAGTCCCCTTCCGTGCCATGAATCTGGCTCTCGTCGACAATGCCTGCGCCGAATACTCCTTTCTGACCGAATTCTTCTCTAAACAACAACAATCCTTCCATGCAACAAATCGCAAGTTCAACGAAATCTTCTCTCCCACCTTCGAACTCGGCCAGTCTCTCACCAAGCAACTCATTGAAACATCTCACGACGCCTTGGGAGTTCTGACCTGCGTCCGTCTCACCCAACACTACGCATTCGAGCTCCAACGCCGTAAAGTCCCCGTTGCAGAATCGTACATCAACGGCACGAATATGCTGCTCTGGCCTCGATTTCAGCAAATCATCGACGCTCATTGCGACTCGATACGCAAAGCCACGGCAGCTCTCTCTGGCAAACCCGCTGGCTCGGCACTCAGTCTCACCAGTTCTCCCGCTTCCGCCCAAACCACAGCTCCCCACCCTCTGACTCAGAGGTTCGCCAACTTCTTGCAGGGCATCCTCGCTTTGAGCCGGGAAACTGGTGATGATGAGCCTGTTTCCAAAAGCGTTGGACGACTGAGAGGTGAATTCGAAGCTTTTTTGGTGAAGATGAGTAAAGGCGTTGCGGAGGCGCGGAAGAGGGAAAGATTCTTGTTGAATAATTATTCCTTGATCTGCACTATTATTGGCGATACAGAGGGCAAGTTGGCGGATGAGGCGAGGTTGCATTTTGAGGAGTTGAGGGATGCTCTCGATGTCGAGTCGTAGATATGCGTCGTACCGTACGTATCTGTGAGCTATTCCTCGCAACTGGAGTTGTTCTCACGATATCAGGATACGTTGCCCATATCGTACTATTCTGCCTATTTGGTTGACAGCACTTCAGAAAGCCTATCTATCTACCTTTCCTCCCAGCTCGCCGCTCGCTGACTTCCATCTACGCGTCCTCGCCGCAACTCAATTCATATATGAAACCCTCGACCGCATTCATCCCCTCTATCGACCATGTCTCCTCCAAACAGCCACTACCACACCCAAATCTCATCTACCTACCCCTCATACTTCCCCCCTCCTCCTACCAACATCATCCACCACCATAGCAAAACACTCCACATTACCCTCATTCAACCCAACAACACCAACTCTTCCTTCCAATCTCAGCCCCATCATCCCTCAAACGCAACACTCGCTCCCAATACAATCCAGTAATCCTCTCTGACACGAGTAACATATAAGCTCCCACGAAACCAAGAGTCTTCAACCGCCCCTCATCTTCTCCACGCGGTCTGGTCTGACGCAAGTCCAGAGATTTCAAGATGATTGTTGAAGCGACCCGCTGGAGGAGTAGGAATATCGGAGCGCTGGATGGTGGTGGCAAGTCAGTCAGGATATGTGTGTGTTTTTTTTTGTAACGAGAGATTCTTTATTAATACTAAAATCGAAACAACATACTTACGAATAATAAAACTCTCCCTTGCCCGTGCTCACGCATAATGCACCTTTAGCCCCAGGGNGGGGGGGGGGGGGGGGGGGGGTTCGTAAAAAAGATTGGGAAATCGACATTTCAAAGAAAGCTTTAGTTCTTCGTCGAGAGATCCTGGAATCGAAGAAGGGAAAGTGGGTGGGGCGTTTCATAGCATTCGGAATTGCGGTTTTGGTGTGCATCGTCTTTCGTGGAAGAGAAAATGACTGCGTGGCCCGGGGTGCTGTGGCGATGGAAGCCGTTTAGATCGAGACTGTGAGTTGGGGGATCGAAGTAGAATAAGGATAGGTAAGGCGACGTTTGTGAAGACTTGACAAGTCGATGGATACAGTAGGCCAGCTGGGATTCAGTGTTCTATGATAGCTTGGGAATCGAATCTGCACCTAAGATTAAAGAGTCCAGCAATAGGCATCGCGCGACGAGTCGTTGTAAAGCAACGAGAACGAATACAACATGTATTTCAAGATTCGATGCCGTACCTCTCGAACTAATGCCCTATTTATCTCGATATGCACCTACGCCAAGGTTGATTTTGATCTGCTTCGTACGCAGACACGAGTGAATAGAGAGGATCGGCAGGTGCATCTTGGATCTGAGCAAAGTATATCGAATCATGAGAGGGTTCCATGTTGTATTGTACGTTCGTGAGGTGTATTCCTCTTCCTTGTTTGAGAACTCAGAACTTGAAATATGGGGCGTGGCTTGTCGTTCGGAGGACGCAAGCACGATGATTTCACGTTCACCACCAAGACTTCTTTCGATGGATGATTTGTCAAGATTGATCTCTGTAAACTCGTCAGCAAATCAAACTGCCAAAAGAGTGAGCAGCGTTGATGAGAGAAAAAATATATAGAACACTGAAAACCCTTTTGAAAAATCTCAAATGCAACTCGCTCGCATTTCCACTTTCATCGACAATCTATCCAATCGAGAGAAAGATTGGCCACGACAAGGAGATGTGGGTATTTCTCTGACAACACACCTCTCCAAGAATTCGAGGAGGAAAGGCATAGCTAGAAGAAAACAAAAAAAGACATCGCCAGCCAGACGCTAAATAACATCATCACAAAAGCAACAGGTCTTCCTCAGTCTGGGAATTGCCGCAGAAAATGACTCTCCAAAAGCATTCCTTTCCTGGAATGTCCGCTTCCCTCTCTTACTCCCAGGATGTCCAAGAAAAGGCCCATCCAAGCCGATAGAAAAATTAAATCGGTCATGCAGATGCTGAGAAGGCTGATACTTCCCACAACAAGGCTTGTCGGGAGAAGCTGAACCACCTCGGGAAATTTTGCTGAGCCGTTGTCGAAGGCCCACTCCCTACTTCAGGCGCAACGATGGCGGTTCGTATTGTAGAGGAGTCCAGAGATCCGCGTACTCGTCCTTCTCATCTTCGTTCTCCTAGTCTTCGTCGGAGAAGACAGTCTTATGGTGTTCCAGCATGGCTTGTACAGCAGTGCGCTGCACCTGCATATCGCTCATCTCGCGCTCGATGCTCAAGGGTCGCATGATCGTCGGCGCGAAAACTACAGCAAGATTGAGTGGCGTCATCAAGTTCTTGCTTTCATGTCCCATGACCTTGGCCAGATGCACCATTAGATATGACAAGGTATCTCGATGAGCATCTGGCAAGCTCTCGACTGCGGCCTTCAATGCCTGCGCTTGCTTCTCTCGGTCGGATAGCTGGCCAGCTTCCAGAAGTGCTTCGTATACATCATAGGTGATCAATGGTGTCGGTAACTTTCTGAAATACTGCTTGAGTGCGCTGGTGACGGCGTGAATATCCAGGTCCTCGTCAGAGATATCGAAGTTATTGTTCTTCTCGAATCCTTGCTGTACATTCTTCACCTGACCAGCACCGCCGGACTTGCGATAGATGCCTTCAACGTCCATGCCACGGATTTCGACTTCGGCAATGCAGCGCACGACCATACCTGGGACCATTTGTCGTTCGTAATCGCAGCGGGCAGAGAGTTCCGATCCGAAGAGCACTGCTTTTGTGTTAGTTGAGTTATGGTACCGACTTGCGTGCGATACTCACCAGACGCATCCATGACAAGATTGCTGCTGCTGTTGTTCTTGAGATGTCCAAGACCACCTTTAATTCCTCCATTCTTCTGGGTAAAGAATCCGTAGCCCTTGCTGTCATCACCGAGAGTTCCCTTGCTGGTAGTGCTGCTTTGCTCGCTGCCTGCGACTGCCTGGGTGGAAGTGTAAGGCATGCCGATTGCATATTGGCCAGAGCCTTGAGGCTTGTGCTCAACTCCCACGAATGCGCCTTTGATGCCTTTGGTGACCTTGCCGGCAACCTTTTCACCACCTCGCCGCCAGTTGAACTTTTTCGCTTGACCGCCCTTGCGAATATTCACGACTTGTGGCGCCGTGAGTACTGTCGCAGGTTCTGCTTCAGGGTCTTGTAACAGATTCGGCATTGACGGGTCCGTTATGACAGGGTTGAGGTTCCGGACTTCAGATGAAGTGGCATCCGCTTTGACAGCTGCGCCCGAAATACCAAGTCCGTTCGCGCCAGTTGGTGTCCCATTCGGTGCGCGGTATTCCTGGTACATGCCTTGTATGCTGCGGATGAGCTCGTTGTTGTGTTGCGCCAGCTGTGTGTTTTTGGATGAGAGCGACTCATATTCCTGGAAACCCTTGTCTTTCATCTGGATGAGGTTTCCGATCTCATCTGTCAACTCGTTCCGCCTGTGCATCAAATCTTCGATCTGTGCTCCCATACTATCTTTCAGCTGCTGGAGTGATGTCGCAAAGTCTCGCAAGATATTGGTCTTGAGTGAACCTAGATCCAGGGGTTGGGCGTTATCCTTGGCTTTGGCCAGATGCTCGGTCATAACCTCAAGCTCCCGCACCACCATTTCACGCTGAGTGTCGAGGAATGCCATGGTAGAGCGCTTCTCTCGCAGCTCGTTGTTAACGGACTTGATCTCTGGCGCATCGAGCTTCTCCTGCAGTGCCAATTTCTCGGCCTCCAATTCAGCGATGTGGTTTTGCGCGCGTCGCAATGATGACCGTAAAGAATCCAAGCCATCAATTCCAGTCGGTGAGGTAATGTTCAGATTTGGGCTGGTAATGGTGGGTGTGCCAACCTCCATGGATCCATTCCTCGGCGATCTCCCACCTTGCGTCACGGCGCGATCGCTGAAACTCCTGCCATGCTTAACAGCGTTCGACACCCTCCGCAACACAGATGGCGACGAAGAACCTGGAGCTCTGCCATCCAGCTGACCATGCTCTCCGCGAAGAATTCGGCCCATTTCGTCTTCCATGGAAAAGCCGCCATCTAAGCTATATTTGGGCAGTCCAGCGCTCCGCAGAGCTGGCGAATGCAGCCCGTCCATTGACGGCCGGTCTTCACTCTGCAAAGTACTGATGGACTCGTTATGTCTATGCCTTTCCGCAGCTGGCGGTGGCGGTGGCGGCGCATGTCTCGGAGCGATAAAATCGTCGTTTGCAACTGATTTGCTCGGTGCGCTTGGTCGTGAGGCTGCACGTGGTGGAGGCGCATCGAAGCTCGTTCGTGGAGGAGCCTGAGAGACTTGCTCTAGTTTCGAAAGGCTGTTATCTCGGGAGAGCGTGCTTTGCGCATCCGCAAAAGAAGACGGTACGGACGACAGAGATCGATTCCGCTCATGCGCCGACTGTCGTTGCGTTGATATCGATGCTGTGGTAGGAGTAGATAATTCCGGTGTTGACTGCTTTGATTTCAGTGCTGCTGCGGCCAGGGAGTCTCCTCGCAGTGGCAGACCCCTGTCGGCATGCTTTGGCGGAATAGGCTGCACGGGCGTTACTCCAGGAATAGGTGCCTCTTTTCTGCGTGGATCATCGAAGGGGTTGATTCCGGAGTTCTGCGAGCTCACCGAGACAGGCGAGATTGGCTTGCCTGAATGGTCCTCCCTGTTCGTCTTATCGACAGGCGAAACCACAAGAGGCGAGTTCAAGCCTGCCTTGGAGTTCTTTCGCGAATTTGCCCTCCTGGAGTCTGGAACCTCTTGCAACTTGAATGCATCTTGGTTGTTCTGGTTTAATGCTTGGGCATCCGTCGCTAATGGATGGGCCGTGGGCTTAAACGTGCGCTCGCGTGGCTCCTGAGCCACGGGAGATGCTGTGTTAGAGCCATTCACAGGCGTATTGTTGCCAGAGGTCTCACGCTTCCTACTCCTGCCCTTTTCTTGATATAGAATGTGTGGACTCGGCTTCGACTGGCTGCTCGAGCGAGTTTGATCGGGCTCACGCTCCGTCGAGACGGATCTCGAAGATGCTGTCTCTGCTCCCAGCCGTGCGTCTTGTCGCGAGGTATCCCTAGACGGCGGCTTTGCAGACGATTTGCCATTTGCGCTAAAGTAATCTCGAGGAGGCTGGTTCTCTTTCTGGGCAGGTGGTGACGGATCTGTGGCTCGAGCAAGCTGCTTGCGTGGTATCGGAGCCTGCTGTTGTTGCTGCACGGGTGGAGCCGTGACAGGCGTCGGGTCGAATGCCATTGGCAGGTAGCCGGAATCATCGTCGTCGATAGAGCTCGATACGTTGGAAGGCCTGCTCTCGCCGTAGGTACTCGCTGGCAGTGTGGGACCATCTGAAAGCTATTAGCAACTATCAAGTTTCAGTTCGCGCGCACATGTGAACCCACCTCGGCGAAGGTCATCGGACAAAGGCGACGCGTCGCGGTTGAAGTTGTTCAATGCTGTCCCATGTCGCGATGTCGTCTGTCGCTGATTCGGCGACATATGGCCTTGCGGTGTTGGACCTTCGGAGTAGGTGTCAGGCGGCGTCTCTCCTTCAGGAGTAAAAGCGCTTTGTACGGCAGCGCCGGGGGGAAGAGACGGCAGCGCCTTTTCCGGGCCTGCGGTACCAGCGGGCGGAGGCTGCTTGGGCGTTCGCGCTTTCTTTCTTCGCCGTGCCATCAAGCTCTCGTGACAGCTCATGCAGAATATGCCCTGGGATGTGCGGGCATAGCGCAGGTTCTCAATCTTTCTCTTGCAGTTGCGACACCGAAAGCAGCCTGAGCAGAAGGCCTGGTCGCCGGTCAAGATGGCGAGGTCTTCGATCTTGTTCCCGCATGCGCTGCAGCTGTAGGTGCAGTTGTTACAGATGAGGCTGCCATCGCCGAGTAGTAATAGGTTCGCGTCGGAGTCGAGAAGTGTTCCGCAGGTATTGCATCGGAAGCAGTCGATATGCCAGCGGTTCCCAGCTGGCACGCAGTCAGCCATACTCTGATCTTCACTCATCGGTGAGACGTACCAAGTTCAAATGCTTTCCCTTCTTCCAGAATCTGTGCAGGCCTGTCAGATGTCTCGTTTCCCGTTGGCGCGAATCAGCGCCGGCACACGTACCTCTCCACAGCCTTTGCACGGATATACCACATCTTCCTCTCCCATGGGCGATTCGAAGCCGGGCGACTCCATTGCGGTAGATGGTGAGCCTCAGGCCCGAGTGGTGGTGGTCGCGGTCGCTGTCCTCGGGGTCTCTCCCGAGCCGCCGCCTCCGCCGCCGGGGCCGCAATAGCGCAATGGCGGTCAATGGGGTGGTGAAGGAGGGTGGGCGGAGTGGAGGGCAAGGGCGTTGTGTCGAGTATGTCGGCGCAGTGGAGTGGTGGAGTGGACAGAGGTGCAGTAAGAGGCGAGCCCACTCGAACAGGACAGGACAGGGTTCGCAGGCTTCGTCCAATGCGAGCTAAACTAGTTGCAATCTATTATGGGTGATCGTGCTCTGGCTGCATGCACGCACTAGTTAACTACTGTGCCGGCGCAGCAACGGTCACGGCAGACGGCAGGCTGATGATGAGGATGGAAGGGGAACAGGAGTAGTATGTTGGTAGTATGTTGGATAGTGCATATTGATTTGCCGGTTAAGCGCAATTCATTCGCACACGGGCATGATGCAAATGCAATGGTGAAACAAGCAGCTTCCCCTTCTCAAACGCTGTGCTGTCTAATGAGCCAGGCGTGCCCAGTCGCAGAAATTGTATTCCACTTTCCTCTATGAAACCACGGAATGTTCGAAGTAGATGACATTATTGCCCCTACCCACCACCACCGCCGCCATCCCCATCCCCATCCCCATCCCCCCGCCTCTTCTCTGATCTCCGGGGACCCTTGAACGTAAAGACATCACCTTCCCGTGCCACGCGACTTACCTTGCATTCTCATACCAATCTCCGACTGTGAATAGAAGAAATACATCTTAATCGATACTTCTCCGTACAATAAGCTCCGACGAGCGTGTCTTGCTAATGCATGTACAAGGCTACAAGCACGCCGTCTGCCGTCCCACATGATTATCACCATAATTCACTGCACGGAACGCGCTGCTACCCGCACAAGCATCTGGACATCAGCTTGTTGTGACTGCCATTGATGATGCTTGGCTTGTATACGACTCACCATCATGGCAGTCAATTGTGCTGACCAACACACGATGCAGAGGGAATGGGACTGCTGTGAGAAGTGCCCACCCAGACATCTTGGGACATCGCTGCTTGCCTTATCAGGATCGTCAACCAAGTCTTGGCTGCTGGTCATTAGTGCACACGAACCCCTCGACGCACTCTTTCAAGTTAGCGGAAGGAATGCGAGGAGAACTGAAACTGAATTTGACAGTAGTCTTTTGCTGGGTATATTCGTACATCCAAGAAGCATGACTTCCTAACCTCATTCCAGTGAATCAAATACGAAAAATGTGTCGTCTTGTTGTCCATTCCTCACCAACGCCGACGCTTTCCTTGACGGTATCATGCAACACCCCGAAGTATATGTCAACCTGCTCCAAGGATCTACACACCGGCATTATTGCCCTGTATCTTTGCCCTTCTTGGCGATGTAATAAGTGAGGAGCCCCAGTCTTCCCTCATCAGCACCCTTGAACTCGCTCCAGAATGTCGCTTTCGACGCTTCGAAAATGTCAAACAGCTCGCTTGCGAAGTCAACATCTACTTTTCGCACTTCCGAATTAGCATCATTCAGGAATCGCGCCGCCGTCTGGGCGAGGCGTGCTCGGCGTTCCGACCCAACGTCCAGTCCCGACTCTTTGCTTCGAGACACCAGTCGTTGCAGGATCAAGATATCCATGGCAACCGACTTTGATGTGCCTTCTGAGCTCTCTGGCAGAACATTGAGCACTGCGTCTATGCATCGTTCCGGAGCTGCTTTGTCCACAATCTCATCAGCAGTCCGTCGCATGTCGGTGATCAGATGGCTGTTGTCATCGATGCCTTCCCGCGTTGACAGCACCGCAACAAGTGCCTTGTCGTACCATGAAGTGGCGTACTTGGGATACAACGTGAGCAAAGCACGCACAACCCCGAGTGCTTGAGCTTTGAGACCAGCAATCTTACTTGCAGCAAGTTGGCTCAATTTCGGGTCTTGCGCGAACGTTTGCAGGTAATCAAGAAGCACCGTCATCAATTCATCGAATGTCTTTCCGCCGTCCCAGATATCAGTCTTCGACTTGGCCAGATCTTGCACTCGCCGGAAACCATGTGCGTCCAGGGTTTTGTTGCGAATGCGCTCGATTCCAGAAGACAGGAGTCGCCGATTCCTCATCACTTCCGCGCGATCTTGAGACGATGCTGCCGGAGGAGCACGTGCAGGCTCTGCTTGACGTGGACTGCCAGGACTGTTGCTGATGGAGCCGACGCTTTGCGTAGGGCTTCTGGGTCGGTTGTTCTCGTTGACAGGCAGCTCTCCGAGCACTTTTCGGTCGTCGTCCGCACCATTTTGAGTCGTGTTCTCAGTGAAAGGATCCTCATATACCTGCACTTCGTCTATGCTTTTCACAGGCCCGCCCTGAGGAACATCTCCACTAGCCTCCTCTTCCTGACTGGCCGATCGACTGTGGGACACAAGACGCTGTGCTTCGGGCGACAGTTTGCCTTTCATGCGTGCCTCAGCAAACATGTCTTTGATAGGACTTCGATAAGCGAGAGGTGATGGTGCGCGTGGCTGATGAGGCAGGTGAGGCATGACCATTGTGAAGCCTTCGTCGTCGTTCATGGCCGGAATGCCACTGTCGACTGATCTCGTCTCTCCAAGACCAGGCCGCTTGTGACCGGGAGAGAAATGTCCTCTGTTAGCCGTGACACCTTTAGGCATGACCATGGTCAAGTCGTCTTCGCGAATGCTGTTCATGGTTTCGCTGCCCTTGCTCGTGGGCCGTGAGCTTGCAGCAGGCTGAATGTGGTCTCGAGAAAGCACCGGACTTCTCACAGGACTGCCCCTCGCCGAATTACCCGCAGTATGCTCTGAAGTCTTCGCTCGGTTCCTGGCGACGCTCGAAGCTGCTGCAGTTGATGCTTTGGATGCGCCGGTACCTCTCTCTGGACTTCCAATCGGGCTCCCATTAGACGCTGGGGTGACCGGACGTAGCAACCTTCGCGAGGCATAAGGGTCTGCAGTCTGAGGTCTGGCCACTTCCGGTCGTCGTGGTCGTCGTACCGGCCCAGACATGAGACTGCTGCCTTTCTTTGCGCCAGTAGAAGGCTCGGCTGTCTCTGCAGTGGATGCGTTGGAAGTAGTCGATACATGTCTATTGGTCACTTTTGACAAGTTCGATGGTCCACGACTGGTGCCGTTGGACATTGGTGTTGGTCTTTGTTTCGCTGGGGAAAGGTCTGCCATAGCTGAATTTGGTCTGGAAGGTAGCTTGCCAGCGGCCTTTCTCTTCTCGGCCATCATGTCTCGCAGTGCTGTCCGACTTGCAGTGCCGCCCGCTCGCGAGCTTGTTGAAGCTGTACTGACTGATGCGTGCAGAGCTGCATTTGGATTGTTCGGGTCCTTTTCTAGCGCCGACTTCGACTTAGGATCCAGGTCATTCATAATCTTTTGCGCCTTCTCCGGCCATGTCTTCGCGAAAGTCCAGTACGTTGCGCGCGTAGCTTCCTTCACCTTCGGGTTCGCATCATCAAGGCCCTTTTTGATGGACTTCTCCGCAAGTTCCAATCCTCCAGAGCTCTCAAAACTGCTCTTGTAGCTCGATTGCCGCTTGAGCACCGTGGTCAACCAGATTGGCGCACACTGACGCTGTTGCACATTCTTCTCTTGTGCTGCCAACCAGATGTGCCGCATCATTTGAATGTTGTAGGAGCAGTTTTGGAAGATCTCATTTGATGTCGTCTTTCCGTTCTCAGCAGCAATGTGCTTTGTCGCTGCACTCATCTTGATGAAGGTCTGCAGGAAGATCTCGACGTGCGGATCCAACGCTGGACCGAGGGTCTTAGCCAACTCTTGAACAAGCTGGCAGCCGTTCGTGGACATGGTGGTTCTTAGCGAGTTGGAAACCTTGATGATACCTTCCACGAGGCTTTTGATGCCCGCCATGAAGTTGTGGTGATACTCATTGGGTGCATTGCCTTTCAGTATCCGCCTGAGCTTTGTGATGGACTTGTCACGAGGCATCCAATTGTGCTCGGTCTCTTTGCCTTCAAAGTGTGCGCGCATATCCTGAAAAATGTCGTCCAATTCTGCCCGCGAATCGACATAGATAGGGTCCATTGGGACAATCTCCTGTGGTGGTGGCTTTGCGGCGTCGCTATTGATGCTCTCTGCAAGAAGTGCGGCATGGTCGACAGTCGGCAGAGATCGTGTTGAAGCAGTCATCTGCGGTGAAGGTTGCGGATTGGCTGCAGTCTGCGGCCTCGAGCCACTTGATTCTGACCCAATGGCTGCAAGAATTTGGCTCGCGATAGAATGACGAACGTTGAACGCCTTGAGCTGTCGCTGCAAGTCCTTCTTGGCCGGCGCAGGTGCTTCACTAAAGAGCTCAATCACCACTGCTTTGGCTGCCTCTCGCACAGTCCCGTCGGCGTCTTCCAGTCGTGCGACCAATGCTTGCGTATAGCTCTTGAACGGCATTCCTTCTTCCTTGTGCATCTTGACAACCCACCTCATGCCAGCGTCCTTGGCACGCGCATTGGAGCCTCCTATAGCTTCTTCGCGTACCATCTGCTCTACATCACTTGTTAGGAATGGATATAAGTCGCAGAGAGCTTGAGCAGTCGCCGTGCGCACGGACTCGCGCAGGTCACCTAGACGGTCCTGGAGGGCTGGAAACAGCCTGGGGGCAAAGGTAGTGATGGCATGGCCGGTGCTGTCCTGGATCTTCAATCGCTTCAGCAAGTGTCCGAGTGTCGACAGTGCGGTGCTCGTGAGCGTCGACGATGCCTGCTGGGTGATGGCGAGTTTGATGCACTCAAAGACGGTGGCCTGGGCGGATTCGGGGACTCTGTAGTGTTTGATGTCTGATTTGAGCGCGTTCAGGGCGTTGATCTTGGCCTCGGACGGGGCTGCTGGTCGCTTGAGCGTGCTCAGCAGGTTGACCGCTGCCTGCTCCATGGCGGCGGAGAGGGGCGGAGAGGGGCGGGGCGGAGAGTCGCGTCGATGCGAGTGAATGGTATGGTGGTGTGCTGTGTACGTGTCGACGGTACAAGTGCTGTATGTATAATGTATAATGGGCATGGGCAGTTGATTATTGATGCTCCACCACCTTAGCTCGCCTCCAGGGCAACGCGCCCACGTCCGACCTGTGCGCGCGACTTTCTCCAGATCTCAGCAGTCTTGCGATCTTTGTTTCCAGCTCTCAGCAATTCAATTCACAGAAAAGATGACATGGCACAACAAAACTGCGACTGCTTCCTCTCTCGCTTGCTGCGACATCGTGCAGTCTGACACTGGCGACAACTTCCAAGTCTGCGCCAGCGGCCAGCCCAACCCAACCCGTATTCGGAGCACAGTCGAACCTTACAGGCACCCTTGCAGCAATCATTGAATCAGGAGCAACGGCCAACTGAGGAACAACCACACTTCCTCTACAGTACAGTCCGTTCCCATTTCTGCCCCCATCCGTACAATGCCTGCAATACCACAGATAGAATATGCCATCTCACAGGCACCGATGACTTTGCCTTTCAGGAAGCACAAATTCGATCCCCCAAAACTGCGACTTCAACTGAATGACTTGGCACATGATGGCAGCTCCATCTTTCTGTCCAATTTCAAGGGAAACGAAGACTTCGAAGACCAGGTGCAGAATGTACTCAATCTGCTGTACACCAGAGATTGCAAATGCCCCGGCACGAGATCTGTCACGCTCATCATCAGAGAGATGGACGGCGTTGCCTACACAACTGGCATGGACCTTGACGACGACCATAAGGAGATTCACTTCAACCTGAATTACATCAATCGACCTCGCGGAGACGATCAGAGGTACGAGTTACTAGGTGTAATATGCCACGAACTAGTCCATTGTTTCCAATGGAATGCAGAAGGCACATGCGATGGCGGCCTGATCGAAGGCATCGCCGACTGGGTACGGCTGAGGGCTGGCCTTGCCGCGAAGCACTGGAAACGAGATGCCAGTGGCGACTGGAACGCCGGTTACCAGCACACTGGTTATTTTCTTGATTACCTGGAGACCCGTTTCGGACCAGGCACAGTGCGAAAGATCAATGGGTGTCTGCGCAAAGGCAAATATGACGAAGACAGCTTATTCAAGGAATGCTGTGACGATCATTGTGTCGCAGATCTTTGGAAAGACTACGCGAAATATCTCAAGAAGGAAAAGGGCGAAGAGGAAGCTGCGTCGGGTGCACAGGACGTAAATGAGAGGCCAAAGGAGGAGATCAAGAGCTGTTCCTAAAACTGTCTGCTCATATCCTCGGTGACCGGTCTATACGATACTCTCTACACTCTTGACACATAGAACAGCCTCACGATCCCATCTAATACTGTGATTCCATTTCAGGCGAATCTCTCACAGATGCATACATTTCGTCTCAAAATGCGCGCAACGACCTCGCCTTCAGCTTACCCATGAAATACGTCCGAGCACTTGAAGAACAAACGACAGAATTCGGCGGCCCTAATCGATATGTAGAATTCCAAAAGAATCTAACTCGAACTGCCTCTGAGTTTCATGTAAATGTTATGCATGTTACGATGGTTGCTGTGGATACTGACGATCAGGCTTGTGTTTTGTTGAATGCTGAGGAGATCGGTGTTCCGCCTGGTGTTAGTAGGGGTACGCTTTTTGCGCTGTATTTTCAATATCTAAGGGCGCAGAAGATTTGGATTCATGTGAGATCAAGGGCGTTGCATGGGATTGGGTTTTCGGAGTGAGAGGGTTCGAAACTAGCTTGTTCATTCTCACCGGGAGAGTGGGTCTAAGACTCTATTGTATAAATCTAGGATCTATGCAGCGCCCACCTTCTCAGGATCGTGCTCACTGGGTACAAGGACCTACAGTGCCAGCTAAGTGTAGATGCTTTACTGGTCGGTCGTGATCGTGAATGACAATACCTCGAGGCTGGGACCATGGCACTCGGTTGAGACCTTATGGTTCGCTTCTGGCATGAAGTGGTTGTTGCGAAGTATCGTTGTTGTAAGCTCGAGGACATGGTCGAGAAGTTTCGCGCTCGGAAGTTGTTGATTATGCCCATCTGTGACGAAGAGCGACTTTGCCTATCATTTCTGAGACCCAGTCATGCCGATTTGAACACTTCTGGAAAGATCGTTCTCAGCTCTTCTAGGTTCGATATTTGGTGGTCGCAGGCAGGCTGAGAAGGCGCCTTAGACTCCGGCTCAACAAGATGGACTGTGTTCTTCCATCCATAGGCTTTTCCACCTATGCAGTTCAAAGCCGAATCGTCAATATAGTAACATTTGCTGACATCTGAAATTCCGGCTTCTCTCATCGCTTTCGCAAACATGTCAGGATCTGGTTTGCAGAGCAATTTCGGTGCTGCGTAGTCGCAATATGTGACGCCTTCGAATAAGTCCTCGATGCCCAGCAGGCGTATAACTCGCTTTGCGTGATTTATGTATGCATTAGTGAAGAGCCATGGCTTGAAGTTCTTGCGATCCAGATCTTCAAGCAGTTTCCGCAATTGTGGGTTTGGCTTGATGATATCGTCAAGAGGCAGAGCGTCGTCGACTTTGTCGTTGTACTCTAACGGATCGACTTTGTGATGTCGAACCAGTCCTTCTATAGCAAGTCCATAGTCTTTGTAATACCGCTGGTGCAGCATTGTTGCATCTTCTCGTGATAGTCCAAGATGTGTCTGGAAATAGTCGTCGATCAAAACGGACATGTGGTCGTGGATCTTGTACGACTTGGGGTACAAGCAATTGTCTATGTCGAAGAAGAACACATTCCGATTATCTGCTGCTGGTGCAACACCGTTTGCCTCTCCGGTTCCCGTCATGTCGATACGCTAGTGCACTGTAGTAGTCGGCCGAGAAGGATACCACAGTGAAGAGAGAAAAGGAACGTTTGTGGCAGCAGTGAAGTACACAAAGAAGAAAGAGTCATGCAGAGGCATTCACTGGTGTCACGTTCTCGGATCTCCCTCGACTTGTGTGCACGGACTTTTTAAGTAAGAGTCTCCTTTACATGCAGCTTCGACTTCTCCTTCACACACACCTACCCACACACAGTTCTATCTCCCGCAGCACATCGTGGTCTGTTTGCGCAACGCAATTTTCGCGAGTCGCGTTGAAGTGCTTGTCCTCCCGCCCTTCGCTCAAATCCGCCATCATCCACCTTGAAGAGCATGACAGTCGATGTACGGATACGAACTGTAGACTCGAGTGTTACCAGGAGCAGAACGGCGCAATGGCGCTCCATGTCAGCGCGCAGGTGAACGGCACTGGCACGCCCACGCCCACGCCGGCAGAGGAAGAGCAGCTGTATACAAAGCTGTTGCGTCTTCAGGATGATGTCCTGCATGACAGACATCCGACGCTCAAGCTGCCGCCTGCCGCCATCGAGCAGCTCAAGGCCACATTGGCAGGACTATATGCTCCTGCTGTTGTCGCAGACCAGTCGATTGCGAGCTCGAGCACGCTCGCAAATGGCGCGGCGTTCAATGCGAATGCTGCCACTAACCACGCGCAGCCCGTTTCAACACCTGCAGCAACCGTGCCTACCTTCCCGCGTCTGCCAGGACTGCAAACGCCGCAGCAGTCGTTGCTCACAAACGGCAACGGCAACGGCAACGTGCATCCGCCGGCCTTGAAGCCGTCCTCTAGTGGCCTAGACCCGATCTTCCTGGAGAAGTCGGATAGTCTTGTAAGAGCAGAAGGTCAGCTGAAGCGTCAGCGCATTGAGCGCGATCTGCAGGCTCAATTCGAGCAGCGCAAGCACACTGCGCGTGACAAAGATCAAGGCGCTGATGCCCCCTCGATGTTGAACGTGGAATCGATATACACGGGATCTCTTGCGCGTGAGACTCACGTCTCCGGCTTGAAGCCAGTCGAGAGAGCTGGCAGCGACACGTCGTTCGATGAAAACGACTACTATTCAAGCCAAGTCCAAAGTGACTGGTCCTCTCCTGACAGTGCAAGTAAGGGTTCTGACCACGGAGTAGGCGCCTCATTCACGGCGGACTACGACGACCCACATCCGTCTTTCTCTACCAAAGCCGCTGGAAAACAACCTGCCATGGCTCGTGACACGCTCTCACAGAGCTCAAAGGATCGACCGCATGTCTACAACACCCGACCAGAGCCCGCCTACGAAGTCGAAGACGACGAGGACGATGATGAGTATGAACCTCCAGATCCTGCTACCTTCGGCGGCTATGGTGATGATATTGGCGGTCCAGACGAAGGACAGATCACACCCGAGGATGATGACGAAGACTATGAGCCCGGCGAGATCACCCAGGAAAGCAATGTACCTACGCCATACTATCAGCAGTCTACGCAACCAGTGCCGGTCATTCGGAACCACCTGACACATATTGCTGCTCCGCAACCAAATCGCGTGTCGCCGCTTGCGACCGCGAAGGGACCAAGTCTTGAGCTCGAGCTCGTGAATGGTCGCCCAGAAATCGTCAAACCTCGGCATGCTGGTCCATCGCGTGTGAGCACCGCATCGCCAGTGAATGGAGCCGGCGTCAATAGCAAAAAGAAGCGAAGTAAGAAGCGCAAGCGAGACAATCAGCCGGAACCAGCTGGGCGCAGCAAGCGGAAGAGGGACAAGCAGAATGGCACACAGGACGCAGCGTATCAGCAAGTACCTCGCATTAAAGACGAGCCAGTATCGCCACCTCCAATCGATGCGACTGTACCAGAGGCACCGCAGTACGCACAACGTCCAGCACACTACAGACCGACGGAGGTTGATTTATCTACTCCTACATATGCTCCACAACATGTGCAGTATGTGCAAGAGGCGTCTCACCCATCTGGCCTTCGCTACGAGTATGCTCCACCGACATCTCCTGCAGTGGCCAGGATTGCCTCGCCCGGAGGCTATCGACCTGCCCAAAAGGACAATCAAGACCTAAGACGCGTTGCCAGCCTGCACCATGCTCGGCGTCCTGCTTCTCCTGGTCATCGAGCATACTCACCTGCTCCGCAGCGTACCGTCACTGCATCGTATGCTGATCCGCGCATGCCAGCGCCGCCGCCAGAACCACAGCAGGTCCGATACTACGAGCAGCCAGGAGAAGCTGTGACTTATGTGCGCGAGCGATCGCCTCCAAGATTGCAAGAGTACCACGATCCGTACAGCGCCCGAGCGCAGAGCCCGGCTGCGATGCCACCACCACCACCAGCAGCAGCAGCTCCGCCACGTCGCATCGTGGTCGATCAGTACGGCAACCGGTACTACGCAGCAGACCCCGAACCAGCGCCACCCATTTCGAGAGCTTCTGTTGCGCCTGTTGATCGCCGAGCACCAGAGCCTGGCTATGAGCGGGCTCCTAGTCGAATGGCGACAGCGTACGGGACCACCAGCCAGGCCGTTGTGTACGAGCAAGCGGATGCTAGGATGGCTCCGCCGCCACCTCGAAGACAGTATCAAGACGAGCAGACAGTCAGATACGTTGACGCCAATGGCTATCCCGTTCAGCAATATGGCACACGCTCTGAAGCCCGCTACATGGAAACGCCTACATCACCATTCTACCAAGCAGCACCGACATCTCGATACGACATGGCCCCGCCATCAGCTCCACAGGCCCGTCAAGCTTCTCCAGTCTATGCTCCGCCCGCTCGAAGCTACAGTGTTCGCCCAGAAGCACCACTAGCGCCGCAAGCTTATGAGCGGCAAGCTAGCGTTGCGCCTGTACAGTACGTCCGTCAGGAAGCACCACCTCCTGCTCGCGCCTTGAGTGTAGTGCCCGGCTATGAGCAAGCGCGCACATCGAGCTACGCGCCTGCACCGCAAGCTGTACAATACGTTGACCAGTACGGTCGGCCTATCTACCCGAGTGAGGTACGACAGGCTCCAGCGCCCGAGTACAGATACCAGTAATTGGCAGCTTTCTTTTGTTGAAATGTGGATTTTGAGCATAGCGAGGCTTGCTAAATGGAAACGAATGGTGGACAAAATGGAATGGTGGAGAATTGATTGGATTAGCTGGACATCTTGTGGTTCTGTATGGAATTGTAATCTGTATTTGGCAGCCAGTCACATTACAATGGAGTATTTCAGCTGCCATGCCGTACTTCTTGTCTCGTTTCTCTTCAGTAGAGGCACGGCAAATTGGTGCTTGTGCCTGACTGCAGACACGATGGCCATTACTCCCACGCTTCTCACGCGACGCCGAGTCGTACTGATGTCTTTAGATTAAACTTCCATATAATTGCTATGGTATTACCCACGGACACATGCTCGGACCATGAGGTCGTGCCACTCGGTGCACTCTCGGTTGGAAGTCTAGACGCCAGTCCACGCTTGACGTTATATACTGCAGATCTCTCCGGAGTCCGCTCCACGAAAATACAGGTGGGCGTTCTCGGAGAAGCTGTATAGGCAAAACGATGCGGACGAGATAGACGTGTGTGAGGAATTTCGTGTAGATAGACGGGAGGACATGTGATGGACCGATCGAGGCACTTGCATGCGAGCCTGTCCCTTTGTGCCCGGGCCCCAGCTTGCTTCTTCATCTTCAGGGCTGCTTGTTAACGTTGGAACAAGAGTCACGTGCAAACAGCCGATACTCCTCTTCTTCTGCTTCCTTCACACCTCGCCGACACCACCCGCTCCCCAGCACATCATCACCAAGCACTATGGATGCTCTCTCTTGACGGGAAAGCAGCGTTTCGCGTATTTGTTTCTCGCGCCCTTCGCTTCCTTCGTCGATTCACTTCTTCCCGCCTGTCTTAGCCATACCATTTTCCACGCTTCGACATTGCTCCCAGGGTGTGCACCCAGCCCAGCCTATCGCTCTCGCTCTCGCCCTCGCCCACGCCCACGCCCACGCCCACGCCCCCCCTTCGCCCCAACACCGCCGCATGAGTCTTGAGCATGCATAAGATCTCCAACTTCACAGGCCATGCGAGAAATGGTTGGGAGAAGGCAATGACGCCTATGGCATTCGGCAGACACCAAGACCCGGGCCTCAACCCGCCCAACAGGCGGCCTGGCGGAGCAGCCATGTCCCCCAATCCAGCTATCGGCGGCCATATGGTCAACTTGAGCTTCAATGTGCCCTTCAACTCGAATCTACCCGGCCCGGACAAGGAGGACATCCTGTACAGCAGCACGGGAGCATATCAACGATGGATTCACGCGGAAGATGCCGCTGCAGATATGCCCAACCACGCCTTGCCCGTACACACGCGTAATGTTGAGAATCTACGGAGCCTCTGCAAGCAGCTGAGCGACGGCTCCGGAGAGCGGATCTATGCTACTGTCACCTCTTCCAAACCGAAGCCGATTCCCGGCATGCAGCGTGGACCACTGACTGCTCTGGTCACAAATGTGTGCATATCGGGCGACGCCGAAGTCGTGCACAAGATGCGGGCAAAGGTCTTGAACGAGACGCCCATTACACTGGTGAGTGTATTGCCATTGAATATTGTATCTGTGCGGCTGACATCTCCGACAGCGATGCGAGACCATCGATATCGACCGCGAGACTGTGTTTCCCAAAAATCAGGATGGTGCCAGACTTGACATCCTGGAACACATGGACGAGATTGCCAACCAAACAAAAGCGGATATCTTCCTTCTCGAGTCCAAAGCCAAGCGAAAGGACTCGGACTCGGTTAGCTTTACGGGAGGTATGGAGAAGAGTATGGACAACAGGCTTCGGATACATGTCTATGGCGACTGCGAAAGCTCTGAGAATGCAAAAACGAGACTACTCATCATGATTGACCAAATACTTCAACGTCAGGTCGACACCATCCGACTTGAGCTTTCTTTGCACAATCTGATCAGCGGCCGGCACAGGAGGAACATCAAGCTGATTGAGTCGGCAACTGGCACCGCCATATACTTCCCTCCCATGTTCCCGACCGTGTTCGGATACACGCCACCTGGTTCAGTCCCGCTGCGAAGTAGGGACGATATCATCATAACTGGCGAAAACATGGATAGTATTCTGCAGGCTAAGAAGAGGCTTCACGACCTGGTGATGGGTACAAAGACTTTCGTCAAAGATGTGCAGATTACAACCAGCAAAGTGGACTATATTCTGCTCGAGAGACTGGACAAAATTCGCAGGATCATCGAGGCTAATGGCTCCTACGTCTTGCTGCCACCACTCGGAAACCACAGCGGCATTCTACGTGTTCAGGCTACGGACATTCTCAATGTTGAACGGACTGTCAGGGAGATCATGGGCCTGGCTGGTCAATTCTACAGTGCGTCCTGGTGGGTGACGCATCCAGATCCATCCCAGAGACAGCCAACGCCCTCCGACATTCGTGCCATGCTCCCAGATATCTGTATTAATTCTGGCGCTGAGATCACGTTCGAGAAGCTGAACTTCCATATCAATGGTAGTGATGATTCGGTCAAAGCGGCCATGTCTATCATCAACACTCTACCCTTCGTGAAGAAGGCGCAATCCACCCTGCGTGTAAAGGTTGAACTGGCCAACGAGCACAAAGAGTTTGTGAGCGGAAAGAAAAACGGCAAGATCAACAAGATTATGAGCCAGAGTAACGTCCAAATTGTCTTTGACGGATTCAACGAGTACAACTTCTACATCGATGTGCGCGGAGCACAGTACGAAGCGACGAAGAACGGCTTGGATCTGGTTGAGCTTGAAATGCCGGCCTCTATCTCTTTCCATGTTCCCGATCAATACCACAAGCGAATCATCGGTATTGGTGGACAGCACATCCAGCGCATCATGAAGAAGTACTCCGTCTTCGTCAAATTCAGCAACGCCATGGATCGCGGCGGCATCGGCAAAGACGATGACGATATCAAGGTCGACAATGTGATCTGTCGAACGCCGGCCAGGAACGCCGACAATCTCGAGCTCGTCAAGCAAGAGATCATGGACATGGTTGAAAAGGTCGATGCCGAGTTTGTGTCCGAGCACGTACCAGTTGATCGCCTCTACCATCGCGAGCTGATTGCTCGCATGCCAGAGATTGAAGATCTTGAGAAGAAGTGGAACTGCAAGATCACATTCCCTGGTACTGAACAAGCCAGCGACATCATCACAGTCTCTGGACCTGAATATCAAGTGCCTCAGGCTGTTGACGAATTTTTGGTAAGTACATCGTGACTTTCAGAAGCGTAAGACTAACGTTGTGACCAGGGTATGGTGCCGGAAACCCACGAGATCGAATTTCCCTCGTCCGAGAGCCTGCGAAATTTCCTCACTTCGTCCGAATTTCGCAACGACACGGCCCAAAAGCTTAAGGATCAGTATGTCGTTGAGGTCACGGTCAACGAGCCAAAGAAAGAGAAGCAGGGCGATGAGGAGGTCACGGTCGAACGACTGGTGCTCAGCTACACTCGCAACAACGCCGGTGGACTCAAGGATGCCATTGACTTCCTCCTTCTACCTTTCATATCCCGCGGCCTCGACCAGACCGTGGTGAAAGGCGCAATCCCTCGTCCAAAGTCTGACTCGTTTGAAGACAATATGCTCTACTTCGAGTCTAAGCTTCTGCAACGCGCTGAGCCTCCAGTGTCAACTGAGTCACCAACTCGCGCGACATTCGGTGGAGATGAGAGCACCACACGCTCCATCTTTGATAAGCTTCGAAAGCCGGGCAGCATGTCTTCGTTCACTTCCTTCATCGAGCGCCGCAGGAAGACCGGCTCCAACTCGCCTGCATCCATGTTCATGCAGGCATCAAACAATGCGTCCAGGGCATCTCTAGTCAGTATGGAATCCCGCGATTCTGGCTACCGCAACCCCTGGAATGATTCCGGCATCGATCTGGAGCATGACCAACAAAATGGCCACGGTCACGCTAACAGCTGGGGTTCGTTCGGCGGCGGCTCTCGTCCGAACACTTCGTCAAACTCACTTTCCGGCCCATTTGAGAACAAGTTCCCTTTTGGTGCTAACGGTAACGCTTCTACGAGTTCTCTTAACACTCCAATGATACCCGGTCTGGGTATGGTCAACAGCAGCGGTACCTCGGTGGGTCCCTCAGGAACCAACGGCGACGTGACTCCCAAGTACGACGCCCGTGCCGACGGCATGGGTGGCGGAAAGGGCTCTATCACGCCGGCTGAAGGTGCCAGGAACCCTCCGATCTCCCGCTCAGCGACCAGTGCCCCACAGACTACCAATACTTCTGCTGCTGCGAGTACAACTTCTGGATACCCGGCCTCAGGGCCTCCGCGCTGATTTTACATTGCTACGAAACTTGGGAAAAGAGCAAGGCTGACTGATTGTTATTGAGGGGAAATAGGTGTTTTGCGTTGCTATCTTTGTTGACTCTTATATTTTTCGATCAAACGGAAATACCCCATGTGCGACGCTAAGGGAGAAAGAAAAAGCAATGATGCGTGTGTTCTGCGTGGATGCTGCTCTGCTACTGCTTGTTGTGTACACGGATGAAATGTTCGATTGGGACGGAGATCGGGAGATATACCACTTTGCGATGCTTTTGCTAGGGATGGAGGGGAGCGAGTCGTGTTGTGCTTTTCTGTTCGATTCTGGTATAAGAGACGTGACGTGGCCTTCTTGGCTGGGTGGCTTTAGCCTCCATTCGCATTCTTTGAAATGAGAGGTCGGATGATGAACGGCCAGTCTTGGTAGACAGTAGGCTTCGATGTGTGCTCTCCCCTCTACGGGAAGTGGAAAGAGACATGTCAGGACACTCTCTTATTTGATGACATACAGTGGATAGACGGCACGTATCTTTACCTTGAACACAGTGTGCGATACCAATTTTCCCGTATTTCATAACATGCTCGGTGCCGCTCTTCTACAATCTTGACAATGCCTGCTCAAACATCCTCTCATTATGCTCCTCCACAACCTTAATGCCGCTGGTGGCTCCAACGACTATGGAAGGGGGATTTGGAAGAGCGGACTTCTGAGATGGCCACCATGGTGATCTTGATCTGATAATTTTACGGTTACTTTGAGGGTCATCGTGAAGCTGTTGCTACTGACTTGAAAAGGAGAAAAATTTGCATCAGTACTCATCTTATCCTCGTTCTACCAATGTTGCGATGCCTCACGTTCCGGATAAAGTGAAGTCGAAATTTCGCGAAACGGGTCGTCGTGGTCATCTTGAGTTGCGTGAAGCAGAATTGAGGGCAGACGCGAGCTGACAAAGTTCTTTCAGCATCGTGTATACTTATAATAAAAAAATCTTCGGCGGTGTCAGGTCGCTTCCAATGCCATCGGGAATTGTGGCTTGCCAGGAAAGTAGAGTCGGTGTCATTGCAGCTCTGGCTATGTATATTTATACAGACTCAACGGGCCTCCAGAGAGCGGTTTTGTGGCTCTCTCCCTCATACACCAGTCCATGCATGCCAGCAGTTCACGCTATGCTGTTGCTGTACAACCCGTTCCGTACACTAGTAACACAAGACCATTCATTCCTCTACTGGACGATCTCACCGGGATCGACGAGCTGTGGCTTCCACACTTTGTGTATATTGCCAGAGCCTTCGACTTCACTAGGCAGGACAATTTCCGAAGGTGGAGGGCTGTAAAGATACCATGATCTCAATGCAGCGGCTGCTGCCCGCACTCTTCCTTCGTTCAATGAGCTACCGGCACCTTCGCCAAGTTTATCGTTGCCGCTGAACACTCCGACTACGAAGACGGGCGTCCTGGAGAGTCGACCAGTTTCTGATATTAAGCGCGCAACAGGTGGCTCAAAGCCTTCTCGGCGACAAAGAATTGAGAGGTCGCGCGTTGGATATTTGAAGTCGAACATCTTGTGCAATTCAAGATGGCGGCTAAGAACGTGCGCCTTGTGGAAGGCCTTGGCGGCCTCCGTACCAGCGTGCAGGTATAGTGCTCCGACCAGGGCGCGAACAAAACCTGCGCTTGCTTCTGTCACGGTCACAGGCTCGGTGTCCATGGTGATATCTTGCGACGGTAACTCAAGAGTTGGCATTGTGATCTCAAGCTCGCCGCCCTCAATGCCTGCTCCAACGGCATACTCCATTGCAGGGTCTGAGGCCTGAGAGACTGCAATAGGTGCTCCAGCATACGGCGCCTTGTTGTCTGACGGGAATTCTCCAGGTCGTCCTGCGATCACGTCTCCAAATTGGTCATCGTGCACAATGCGACTGCTCATGCCCCTCTTTTCTCGCGGAAGCATTCCTCTTGGGCCAGTCTGAAGCTGTCCCTGTAGCACGTCTTTTACTCTTTGTGTTCCATCTGCAGCCATAGCATTGCCAGGTGTCACTCTCTTGAATTGTAGTAAGCCCGGGTCAACTTCCGGTCCAGGTGCTGCAACTGTTTCCACTCCCCACTCCAGTCGCATCGAGTTTAGTGTAGCAGGTCCAACATAACCATACTGTGCTGCAAACAGAATGGACATTGGTATGCGTGGGTATTTACAGATGAGCCATTCTGAGGT
This sequence comes from Pseudocercospora eumusae, assembly GCA_001578235.1. Lineage (NCBI taxonomy): Eukaryota > Fungi > Ascomycota > Dothideomycetes > Mycosphaerellales > Mycosphaerellaceae > Pseudocercospora > Pseudocercospora eumusae. The sequence continues at coordinate 11,281 of LFZN01000020.1, read as the reverse complement.
ATAGTACCCCAACAGTTCCTGCCCAAGCACAGCTAGGGAAGAATTGTTGTACCCGGGCCTGGGGTCCACGGAAGGATCGATCAGACATCTTGCGAATGTCTGTATGGGCAGTTTCGAGGGTAAGGATAATCTGGCATGGAGGGCAGCAAGCTTTGCTGATCGTACAGCTTGTCGATGTGATGGAAAATTGAGAGGTATCCTAGGCTGTTCGCTTTCGACCTGCACGTCTGGTTCATCGGTAGAGAAGGCTTCAGCGTCTTCTTGCGCCTGCTGCGTCGCCACAGTCGAAGCTTTCCGCCGCCGAGTGATGCCTCTTCTCTGCTGTATACATTGTGCCGATGCCTGCTGCTGACTTCGCAGCAATTCCCGCGTGGGTATGCACTGTCTCGACTCGGTGGAAAAGGGACATCGTCGCGTGAGCAGGTATAATCGCGGGTTCCTAGGCGGCTGCAATTGGGAAGCCCATCGATCCAGGCGTATTGATTTCATATGTCACAGCATGCAAGTCGGCGGCGATGGACGGAGCGCTGATGGCGGGTGGTGATGCGCTCGCTCAATGTCTTCTCTCGTACCCTTGAACTTTTCTGCGAGACGATGGAGCATCTCATCTCCAGGATCTCAGTCGCGCTTGCCAAGAACCTCCGCGGCATTCATCATCTCGACCTCACTCCACCTGCTACACCACCTCCACCAGCACAAACAGTCACAATGAGACCCACGCAAATATTAAGAGGCGGTGGAGGCAAGATCCCGTGAGTCTGATCTTCTTGAGAGGGAAGTTGAAGCGCAATGGCTGATGTAGGCAATCTCACAGCTACCCCAAGCACGTCTGGTCGCCCGCCGGTGGTTGGTACTCGCAACCCGCAAACTGGAAGCAAAACACCGCAATCATGTTTGGTGTAATTATTGGGATCGCTGCCATGGTGGGCAATTTGAGCGCAGAGAAGGAGCACAGATGGACGATGCCCAGGGTATGCAACTGCATCCGGCCACGCTTTGAGAAAGCAATGTAGAGGAAAATAGGGCTAATTTGATTTGCAGCCCGATCGATTCTTCCCATCTCGATACGTGAGCACACAGATTCGAGAATATGAGAAGGAGCAGAGGGAGAAGGGTACTCCAGGTTACTAGACATGAGCAGTTCAAGATGCAGCACTGGCGTTTATGGGAGGAATGAGATACCGAGAAGAAGGCTACACTGTATATCTGCTACTTCAAGGCCACGAAATGAAGCTCATATGTCGAAACAGAAATATCGCAATGTCCTGAGCCATCCTGAAGCCCCGGTCCAATGCGGCCAATCACTGACATTTGGTAGGTCATGTGAGCTGGAAAATCGATGCAGCGAGTGTAGTAGACGCATGGCGGATACCATGGTACTATAAGCGGTGATCTCTATCATTGAAGGTGAAATAAGTATGCTGTGAGCAGACAGAGGACCAGATCCACCTATCGATGTCTGTCACCAGGTGATCGGCCCTACAGTGACCTGCTCTCTTTCCTGCCTCTCACGGATTTTATCTTTTTTCCCCTCTGCACGTTCGGCTGCAAGCTTCTTTTGGCTCATGCGATCAAATCTGCCTCGTGCGCCATGATTGATTTTCGTGATGAAGTCCGCCGCCCTTCCCCTTTTGATGGACCCATACTCCAACTTCTCTTCGTCAGAGCGGAACTTGTTGAGAAAGTCAATTTGTGCATTGGAGGCAGTTGTCTTCCGCCAGTACGCCGTCTTGCTGATGAACTCAAAAGGAAATGTCTCTGATGCCGCTGTATCTGCAGCATGCACCGCATCTTCGAAGGTGATTGCTTTGGCAATCACTTTGGGACGTGCGTAGGGTGATTTGGAGCCCACGGGCAACTTGCGTGTCAGGGTGACGATGTACGTCTCGTCATCTTCGCCCTTCTGAATCCTGATGAGCTCGCCGTTTCTGTTCGATAGCACGTAGCGATCATTGTCAATCTGCACCCAGCTGTAAGGCGAAATTTTGCGGATATGCCTGTCGCCAACATCGTCTTTGATCAGATCGGTGACATTGTCGTAGTCTGTGAAGGTGACGTCGCCTGTGTATGGGCGACCTTGAACAGCGGAAGCTGTAGCATCCATCGCACTCTTTTCTCTCATCGCTTCTCGCTCCTTCTTCTCCTTTCGCGACGTCATCTCGGCGACTCCAGCATCGTCAACCAACTCGTCAGGATCAAGACCAAAGAGTGTCGGGGTAGTAACAATGCCGGTCTCCAGGGAGGCCACCATGTCGATGACATGACAATTGGTCTTGCCAGAATGTAGACGCAGACCTCGGCCTATCATTTGGACAAGCAGGTTCCGCGACTGTGTGGGCCGAGCGAGCAGAACGCAATCGACATTGGGGATATCTGTGCCCTCCGTGTAGATCCCACAATTGACAAGTACCGGGAACTCTTCGCGTTTGAAGGCTTCCAAGCGCACCGCTCGGGTTTTCTTGTCGGTATCACTGGTCACGAAATATGCGTCGACTCCTTGAGCACGAAACTCGGCAGTCAAAGCTTCAACATGGTTGAGGTCAACACAGAATACAAGTGTCGAGCGTCTTGCTTCTCCCGCCTTTGCTCTCCACGCAGCTACTGTGAGACTATTGATCTCCGGAGTGTTGACAGCTTTGGACAGGGACGCTGTTTGGAAGTCACCACTCTGCGTCTTGACTTTGCTGAGATTTGCGTGAGTTTTGACGGTCGTGAAGGCAATGTTGGAGAGCCACCCTTCTTGGATCATCTCCAGGTAGTCTTTGTGATAGACGATCTCGTCGTAGGCTTCGCCAAGCCGGATGCCATCATGTCGCGTAAAAGTGGCAGTCACGCCTACGAGACTGGTGGAGCCGCGGTCGCCATTTTTTGACAGTCTGAAATGCTGCAAGACGTCCAGGTACCGCTGTGCCACCGAATGATGGGCTTCGTCTATCAACAAAAGCTTGAAACGGTCGGGATCATAGCGCAAGAGACGGTCCTTGGACATTATGCTCTGTACAGATGCAACAGTAATATCTGCAAGGCCAGAAGCATGAATCCTGCCCATCTCGATCTCAACACTCTTGTCAGGGTAGAGTGAACTGCAGTGACTTGCAGCCTGCTCCACCAGTTCGCGTCGATGAGCCAGAATGAGGGTCTGTGTGGCATCTTCGTTCGGACTAGGGAAGCGGTCTATCAAATGGCTGAACACGACCTGAAATCATCAGTCTAGTCGGAGGCGTATGAATAAAGATTGCATACTGTTTTTCCACCTCCTGTTGGCAGACTGAGTCCGAGCCTTTGCTTGCCATCCTGCCTGGCTTTCAAGATGGCCTGGATGCTGTCTTCTTGATAGGATCGCAGCTTACGCCTTGGCGATTGGACGGCAGTTGTGAAGTGAGCCGTTGAAGTTGGACAGAGTCGCCTGGGCAATGATGCTTTGATAATCACATCTCTATAAAGGTGTAGCTGCATGGAGGTGAAAGTCCGGGATGATGGCGAGAATTGCTACACGTAACACGCTGGCCACGAAGCAGAGTCGCGTTCGCGAGGTCGCCTTCCCGTTCCCGTCTCCTCGGCTGGAAGGCGAAAAGCTTCACCGCGCCGGGATTCCCCATCTCTCTCTTCAAAGACCGCGGCTCCAGACAGCATCATCAAATTCTACAGTACTCCACGCGACATGGTCTTGTTTGCTCAGTCTGTGAGCACGAGACCTTCGCATCCTGCCATGCTGAAGCCCGACTCTGTGCCACGCCGTCTGTCTGCATGTCCTCTGCGCTGAGCGACATACCATACCATACCATAAGCACCCTCGACATCGATAACGGGTGTCGGCGTGTGAGTTTGAGGAGTTGTGAGGAGTCGACCAGCATACGGTGGTGGGTGGTAGCATGGCCGACTCTGTAGGTATGTACTGCGACACGCTCGCCTCGCTCCCAGCACCAGAGCATGCACACGTTCGGCAGCCATCTAACGCCCGTCATGACAGATCGAGTCTTCGGACATGCTCTGAACACCGTCAATAAGATCCGACCGGGCTCGCAGAAGCCGCCGTCAGCCGATCGACTCTCGCTTTATGGCTTGTATAAACAGTCCATGGAAGGCGATGTTGCGCTGATTGCTGCCCGGCCCAACTCGCCTCAGCCTAATCAATCCTCGGATTCTGTGAAGAAAGAGCAAGAGAAATGGGATGCCTGGAAGGCAAACGAAGGTTTAGGCCGAACGGAGGCAAAGCGACGGTATATCGAAAAACTGATTGAGACCATGCACAAGTATGCCTCCACGACTCCTGAAGCGAGAGAATTAGTCGAGGAGCTCGAGTTCGTTTGGGACCAGATTAAGAGCAATTCGCAGCATTCGAGCTCCGAGCATTCATCGCCATTGCAAGCCATTGAGCGAAGGGATTACATGAATTATGGAAGTTCGGGTGGCAACGGCGCAGTCAGTTCTGGTGCTGCAGCGATGGAGGGTAGTGGACGAGATGGTGGTCTGAAGGTCCTGGCGCCTTTGTCGCAAGCTGATGAGGACGAGCAGGCCGAAGAAGACCGAGAGGAATTTGTCGACGCTCCAGTATCCCAGATCGATGAAGCAGACCTTCAAGAACCATCTGAGCCTGGTGGGGACATATTACCAGGAAATCGCTTCGTAGCACCGCAGCGCGCACCACCACCATCTCCGGCTGACACCCGCTGGCGCAAGCGCATCGAATCCTCTCTGATAAAGATGACCACCGAAGTTGCCGCATTGCGAGAACAGCTGGAATCACGCAGGCTACTGAACTACCGGCGACGACATAGCTGGTGGGGCTGGATTTTGAAGTTAGGGTGGTGGGCTACCCAATTGGTTGTGGCAGACGCAGTGATATTGTGGGTGGTCATTCTCTATCTGCGACGCAAAGACGATCGAAGATTAGAGACTGCTATCAGAGTCTTGCTCGGAGATGCTGTAGCACAGGTGCAAAACCTCAGCACGAGTGCCAAGATGCCCACGATGCCTCGTATCACAGCACGAGCTCGCTCTCCAAAGCCTAAGAGTTGAAGTTGTGCTGTCGAGCACAAGGCCAGGTTCAAGGCTGATTCGAAAGAGAAGACTCCTCAACTCTGCCGCGCCGAAAGTCCTCGCTGCGTAGCACTCCGGCGCCTCCTTTTGGTTCTGGAATGATGCCGCCATCTTGGTGGTCTCCTGTGCTCGATTGATCTAGATGCGAAATCGTAGACGGCCTACGGCTCAGCAAGGTCATAAGCACCAAAGACTACAATGCCAATGACTATAGTGAGACACATCTGGAACCTCTTTGTAAACCATCGCCTTCTGTGGCCAATGCCAAGGTCAGAAGACTAGGTTCATAGGTCTCTGAACAGCCTGCACGAGTCGGTCGGACAATCAGCAGCGTCGGCAATTCAATGCGCCCATTGCAAGCGTACTCAAAGAGCTCTTCAGTGCTCCTTGATTCTGTAAACGAAGTGAAAGCAGGATCTTGGAAGAGGATCTGAATGCGCTGGTCGGACTTTTGCGTGCGCTGGCCCCTGTAAATGCAAAGGACAATATCAGTATCAAAGCCATCTTGCCCACGATGATTGATACAAATTTGATGCCAGAGGCGATTCGCCGTTTGTGGAATAAGGACCAATTGGCGCCATTCAGCACGGCAATGAAAGCCTTCGACACGATTCTTGCGGACGCGAATCATGGAACTTGTGCTGGATGAAGTTACTATCAAGCCACCAACGGAGTATTCTCGACTGAATACTAGATGGATATATGAGCATGACCATCTATGGGAATCTACAATGGAGCCAGAATGGCGTGTTCAAATGTCAGGAGTCCAGAGGGCAGCTCAAGTGAGAACAAGTCCAGCAGAACCACGGGATCCATCAATTGTACCAATTATTATCAGGGCACATTTGTCTCAGTATATATACTACATCTAAAGTCCTCGCTGTGCCGGAGACAACCTGATTCGGGCATGCTGAGGCTGATGGCTCATGACATCTGTACCTTTGAAGTCCCCAATGGAATCCGCAATCGGCAGTAGCTCGAATCTCCACAGAACAAGTGCATATACCACTCGCATCTCGAGATACGCAAGCCTCTTACCTGAGGATAGCCAGCAAAGGCTGTGACTGTGGTCGATCACTCTTGCTCATAGGTAGTCACGACTTACCGTAGCACCCTCGAATGCCTAGGCCAAAAATTCGCATTGGCGCTGCACGCGAGTTATGGTCGAATCCAAGAATCGTCAGCAAGTACGATTTCAGCCTTTGCATGTCACCAAATGATACACAAGATCCTTTAGGATTCGAGCGTCTCGGGCTAATTATTTGTGCTGCTTCGCATTGCAGGCGTTGCTTCGGGCTCTCTGACGCAGATTTGCTCAAACCAGCAGCCGCTGCGCCAGCGTCCATCAATCCGGTTCAGGACCTGACGGTAATGAGGGTTGGTCTGTTGAAACATTATTGGAACGAATCTAAGGTGCCCTTGCACGTCTGCCTTGTATGATGTGTGAGCCTGAGCAGTGCAATGAGGGTGGCGGGATTTGTGTCCTCCTACTACGTTGTCAAGCTTCTTACTTACTCTCAGTGAGCTCCACTAACGCCGTTAGCAGTGCTTTTCTTGGCCTCGAATTCTTTCCTGTAAAGCGCTTCCATCTCCCGTCTGACTGCCACGGCTTGATTCTTCTCGCTGTACTCCACATCCTTCCAGCTCAGACCTTGGCCTTTTTTAATATCATGTTTCAATGTGATTCCGTGGGCCAAGCCGATGGGAAGACCTTCGATCGCCATAGATGCATGCGCAGGCATGAGTCTGCCATAGACCATGAATCCACCTTCGCCGTCAAGCTTCTCGCCTGCTTTGAGGTCACGTTTGGCAGTTGCGACAACATCGCCGGCCCATGTCTTCGTCTGGCCCGTTGGTTCGCCCCGGCACATGATTGTAGCTACTGAAACACCAAGCTCTAGGCCGATGAGGTGATAGGGCTTGAATTGGGTGGCGTACTGGTCTTTGTCAGTCCATGCTGCTCGATCGTGTCCGAAATGCGTACCTTGCCGGTGCTATCAGTCTCGAGGCCATATTGCTTGAAGCAGTCCTTCTGATAATCTCCTGGTGCCTCTATGACCACGTAAACGCCCCAACGCAAATCATTGAAAACCGGTCGCCCGTCGACCTCGAGGCACGAGACTACTTCGACAGTACCCTTCTTGTCCAGCAGGCCACCGTCTGACTTTGGTCTGAGAGATCGCGGCAAATCATGCCTTCCACATGGTGGAAACAGTAATCCATTATCCGGTGGAGTGAGTTCGCATCCGTTTGCTACGGCAGCCATTTCCAACGCTGATTTTGTGCCATCTAAGAACGAGTTGAACATCTGCGGATTCATGTCTTTCGTCTGTTCTGGGCTGAGACCGTAGTGGTTCCAAACTGTGTCCGGTGTGGAATAATGATATTCTGGGAGATGTTTCGTGCCCTTACCTGCGCAGACCACATCGAATCCTGCCGTACGTGCCCAGTCTACGAGTTCGGCAATGAGTGCGGGCTGGTCGCCATATGCCATGGAGTAAATGATACCTGCCTCTCGCGCTTTTTTTGCTAGCAGCGGACCGGCAAGCACATCAGCCTCAACATTGATCATGACGATGTGCTTCTTATGCTCGCAGCAGAGGAGGGCATGTCGGATTCCAGCAGCTGGACTGCCTGTAATTTCAAGCACTACATCGATGCCAGGCGTTGCAATCATGGCCGCGGAGTCCTGGGTGATCGCCACCTTGCCAGACTTGATGCCTTCTTCTATTGATATCGATGCCGTCGCGTCATATCGTTCTTTCGGATAGCCCGTCCTTTCTAGAGCTGCCACTGCTCGCTCTGCTGAGAGATCTGCGATTGCAGCTAGACGTATGCCTGGAGTACGATGCGATTGAGATATACTTGATCACAACGTTAGCGTAATATACCTAGCTCCGTTGCTCCAACACCTACAACATCGATCCAAACTTTCCCGCCCCAATCAATCCGACTTGAACTGGTTTCCCTTGAGCTTCGCGCTCGGCGAGCTTGGTGGAGAGGCTCGTCATCTTGATTAATTTCCAAATGAATGCTGCTTGGACTTGATGGTTAGAGTATTGAGACTTTTCGCACAGGAAGCAGAAGCTAAACAGTGGCAATAGAAGGCATATGCAATGCACGGACCCCGCAGCCTGCAGGCGAAGTCGGGCACTTCAGCCGAGCCTCGTCTCGAGCATGTCGTTGTGGAGATGCATGGTACTGTAATGCGATGCAACTTGCAAGACATAGTGAGCTGTGGATCCGGGAAAGATGTGTGCTTTTGTGTGGCACATACATATATAGCGCTCTTGGATGCATGGAGTCGGGGAATGAACTGGGCTCTTCCCTGTCGTCGTTGCTGATGCCGCCCGCGCCGGAGAAGACAAGGAGACCAAAGACTTCCACCTACACTTACACTACCTCCTCTCCTAGGAACTATTAACAACCATGTGCAAAGCATACCAAGTGACGCGGGACATCAATCACAAGATGGGGATTTAATTAATATGGCCATCGACAGCCTCGAGCGAGCACAAGAGGCAGGCGAAGGCAACCCTAGACGTATAATGACAGAATCAGAATGCCAAACAAAAGACCTGCGGGTTCGCCTTTCCGCTTGGTGCGAATAGCAGTTAGGTGTTCGCAATATCAACACATTTCTGGAGAATGTTTCCTCTACCTGGACACTCTCGGACTTACTAAGTGCATCGATTACTGCGAACATGTTTCAAGCTCAAATGGAACATGCTTGACCACGATGCTACTTGGTTTCATCTCCACGGACCACCAACTTCTTTCGCTCATCAACACCAAGCCAAAATAAGTCGGGTCTTGAGTAATGGCCTGCAGAGTCGGCGAACGTTTTAGTCTTGGTGACGAGCTGCAGATCCAATTCACCAATTAGGAGCGTCTCATTGGGATGGCCGGACTTGCTCAAAACCCGGCCGTCTGGTCCAATGATACATGAACTTCCCTTGTTGGGCGCGCCCATCAGAGGAGAGCCTTTTGTTCCCATCTGGTCGATACCCTTATCCGTTAGCACTGTAGTAGAGTGCAGCACGAAGCTACCAGACTCCATTGCGTACGCCTGCGAAGCAGTGCGGCAGCCTGTACACAATCAGTAAATCTTTTAGGACGTTGTTGAAGACAGTATACCTTCAGTTGACATGGAGTAAAATCCAGGGCTCCCATCAATGAAATCGTCCAAAACAGGCCATGCTGCGATATGGACCTGTTCGCCCTGCGAACTCGTGTAGTACTTAAGCAGAGGTTGGATATGCTCCCAGCAAGACAAGCCTCCAACTTTTCCGACATCATTGACATCAACGACTTTGGCTAAGCATTGGCCCGATGCGTCGCCGAAAATGGTTCGCTCCATGTGAGTAGGCTTCATCTTCCTTCTAGACATCTTTAAGTCGCCATTCGCATCGATCAAAGCCTGTGCGATGTAGACGGAATCCCCGTCTCTCTCTGAGAAGCCAAGAGCCACACTAATCTGGTACTCCGCAGCGGCAGCACGAATTCTTTGCATTTCGCTGCTGTCGATCTTCAACGAATTCTCGACATACTTAACGCCGAGATCGAAGTCGACTGGACGGGACCAGATCCAAGCCGGGTATCTTTCTCTTCATTAGCGAGTGATGAGCCCGTCATAATTAGCAGAACCATACCCTGGAATCCACTAAATACAATGCACAAGTCAGCAAGAGTTCTATCTGCATCGCAAAAGAAATTGCTCGGGCATGACTTACGCATTCTGGGAAAGCGACCAGCTTCGCACCGGCGCCCGCAGCTTCCTTGATGATCGTGATTGTCTTTAAAACACATCCTGTTCATTGATGTATTGACATCAGCATTTGCCGAACACTATAAAGAACTCTTCCTCGTCCGAACCTTCGAGATCGAGCCAGACAGGTTCATGTTGAGTCACCTAATTGAGGAACTCGTTAGTGAATACTCTTCAGAAGACTAAGCGAGTCGGCAAGCACATACCGCAACCCTCACGGTCTTTGGACCAGCTGAACCCATAATGTCGTGATTATGGAGCGATTGTTGAGAATTTCTTGCGAGGATATAATTTCTCTTCGTTAATTCTTACAATAGTGAGCAGCAGCGGAAGACACGCGCAGTTTTATGGGATTCCGATTGATTCTTGTCGTCGACGTGAAGTCGATCCAGGGTTGTCGTGTACGGCCTCAGAACTATAGAACAAGGTTCATCCTATTGTAAGTAAAGCGGCTGTATTCCGTGCAAGAACCCCATCACGAACTTTCGGAGGGGCAATCAGAGACTCCTCTGGTCCATTTCATGAAGCCCTGCTTTGGGTACGTACCGCCTTGGATTTAACACTATCGAGCATGGAGCGGTACAGAACCCGGACCGCGATAAGCTGTGGTGGAGGACAGGAAGTCATTTTGTGAACTTTCTCCACCGGACGGAGCTCCATTTCTATGAGGTATCAAAACTCCGAAATCCCGAAATCCTAAAAACCTAAAAATCCTAAAAACCTGAAATCCTAAAAGCCTAGAACTACGAATACGTACGCGAATATATTACGAATACGTAATGAAGCCTTTAAGTATACTAAATATAGGAATAACGATTATAGAAGGTAGGTAAGTAGTAAGTAGAAGGTAGGTAGGCTAGGTAGAAGGTAGGTAGGCTAGGTAGAAGGTAGGTAGGCTAGGTAGAAGGTAGGTAGAAGGTAGAAGGTAGAAGGTAGAAAGATATAAATTATCGACGAATACTATACGAATATACCTACGAACGCCTTCTATAGAATCTATACCTAACGCCTTAATTCTTACGAAGATTTATTATAAAAGGAGGTACTTTACGGCGTTACCTCTTCTTCTTTAGCTACTTTAGTAACGTTAGAGTAGGACTCGCTTTAATACTCGCTTTAGTACTCGCCGCTATATTCGCGGCTATACTCGCGGCTATACTCGTACTCCGTTTAGGTTACTAGCTCTAGCTACGACGCCCTACTATATTCGTAGGCGTATTCGACCGCTATCTCGTAGCTAGAGGCATTAATTACTTAAACCGAGTAATAATAGTACGGCCTACTATATTAGTAAGCCGATCTATACTCGTAGCTATACTCGTCGCTATATTCGCTACGGCACTAGTATTCTATTCGATCGTTCCTAGTATATTATCTAATCTAGTAGGGGATCTAGGGTCCTATATAGTACTCGTAGCGGTATCCGTACTAGTATTCGTCGCTAGCGAATCGGCTAAGTTTACCTATACTAGC